>VZRQ01009868.1:285656-413449 GCA_013397975.1 Machaerirhynchus nigripectus | reverse complement strand
GGGACCAGGGACAAAAGACCACAGAAATTGGAGGGTCCAAGGTTTTATATGGGGGTGGGGAAAGCATCAGGGACCAATGGTCTGGGGGCACGGGGGCAGTACATAGGCGGGACTGGGGTATGGGAGCCAGTGAGGAAATTCTGAAGGAGCGGTGAGGAACAAAGTCCTATGGGAGAGTGGGGAAGGCAGAATTTTCTAGGGAAGAAACAGATAAGGTATAAGGGGGCGGGGAAGCCAACTGGCCAACCGGGGAAGCAGAACTGGGATATATTTGCATAATGAAACAGCATCCTGGGAAAGGTCTTTTTAGTTCATCCTAACCGAGAGAATTTCTATCCCTAGGGATAGTCCTGCCAATGGGTTGCCTTTGCTTTTGTGTCATGGACCCACTGGCCCCCACACTATCCAGAGAACCTCTCCATGGGAGCCTGAGGGAAGTGCTCTGATGATGTATTTCACCATTTCCAAAAGCCAAGCTTTACAGCTGGATATGGGATCTTGATGTTTTGCCATATCTATTGTTACTCCTCACCCTTTTGGCTCTAAGTGATAGAGCACTAGACCTGAAGACAACATGCCTTCTTGTTGTCAGCCTGTTCAAAGGAGAATTGCCCCACCTATGTTCTTAAATATACTCAAAGGTATTTGACTAAAGTGTTTGTGAGTTTACTCAATTAAAAACATATATGCACAAAAGTTGGTGTACCTTTAGCACCTTTCTTAGTATGAGACAGAGTGTCATTTAGAAACACCCACTTCTCTTTATTAATTTCAGAGGTAAGACTATTAGCTGTGAGTAACTGTCTCAAGTTTGTTACAAGAGCTGAAAGCAGACCTGAACTGGGAGAAGAAGAGCAGTGAAATAATGTGATATTTCTAGAATATGGTATCACTTTCATTAAAAAAAATAAAAAGAAAAAAAAATAAAAAAAAATTAATTTTATCCAAATTCACTAGTAAGCTAAAGAGTGCAAAACTGTGAATGATGCCCACAGCAGATTCTTTTCTGGCCATGTAGATCATCAAAGTGGTATTGAACTGCTAGAATGGGAAGGCAAATGACAGCTTGATATCCAGTAAGCCTAGTGGAACTTCTTTTGTTTTGTCTTGGTTTGGGGGTTTTTTTAGCTCTTGTGTTCCTTCTTGCTTCATGAGTAGAGACAGCAACTCTGTGAACAATTTGCAAGCGTGAAAGCAGAAAGGAAAACTACTGGTGCAAGACAGCATGAACAAGTGTTCCATATAGGTCCTTAATCTTGACATTCATTTGATCTCTTTCTTTATGCAAATTCACTACAACTTGAGGAAAAATTACTTGTAAATAAGCTATTCAGGAAGATAGAAGCCTATCTGAACTACATGTGATATTGCAATATGCCTAGTTACTTAAGCTGTTGTTTCTTTTTTAAAAAAAGAAACCCTGCATATTCATAATCATTAAAATACAACCATTGTGAGCTTAATATCTGGTGGGTTAATTTTCCGTTTTTCTCTTTTTTTTTTTTTTAAATTTTTTTTCCCAAGTGTAGCCAGTTCCAAATATTTCCATTTATTTAGTGATACGAAAAGAATTAAGGATCTATATTATCTCTGTACTAAAATATTTGAGCTAAAGAAAAGTCTGACTCTAATGCTAACCTTCAGCTTTAACTATTTTCATCTTTAATTATTGGCTTTGTTTTCTAATACTTGTAAAATTTATTCTTTAGTTGAAAAAAGAGAGCACTGTATTTTGGGTACAATACAATGCAATTTTAAAAGAAATCCCGAAGTCTGAATTTCTGCTTTAGTTGCTGAATACAATTTTAATTCTACTGGGCAGCTCCAAAGCACAGTTAGTGTATGAAGAAGTAATGAAACAGTAGATGGCGCTCAATAATCTGCAGGATTTTTAATCACTTTTTCGAAACAGTAAAACCTGTTGTCTTCAAATCAAAGTATGGGTAAATTTAGTGGCATCAGTGCTATAAATTACATCATTCTAATCTCCAGTGAAGGGGTCTGCTACACAAATAGCAGGCTGATTAAAGGTTAGAAGCCCACTCGAACTGTGATTTTTTTTTTTATTTTTTTTTTTTTTACAGTGCAAATGCTGTTGAGAGGTACATTTGTCAGGTTGCTGTTAAACATCCTCAGTTATATTCTTGTTTGTTAATTTGTTCAGCTTTGGAATTACTTATTGTTCTTTGGTTTTGTTATCAACAACCATGATAGTCCCAACTACTAAATTTTTATAAAGAGGTAAAATATTTGGCTTGACTACAGAATGGCATCTAATTTTGACTTACTGTGTTTAAATGTGGAAACACTAATTTTTAAGATTTTTTTAAAAAATTTCTTGTTAAAAATAAGTTTCTGCTGGTCAATCTATAATATGGGCTGTCTCTATAAAATGCAATAAGGGGAGATGATATCTACCTCTCCCAGTATTTTCCAGTGACAAAAGAATTCTCACATACAGTCTGTGGTCTTGTATAGAAAGCCCCTTTTGTGAGATGGAGGATCGGGTGCTACGCTTCTTTACAACTCTTAATATAACTGTTAAAACTCCTGAGCCTAAAGTCAGGTCTTCAGAGGGAAGATGGAGGAAATTTAGGGATTCTAGCCTGGACTTCAGGAGTTCAAGTTTAGTCCCTTTCTGCCTTTAAAGATGTCCTGTGTGGCTTTGGATAACTTTTAAATACTCAGAGAATACAATGCCAACAGCCGGGCATCTCAGCCTGTGCTGAAAGCATGTACCTTAATCCCTCTGTGCCCAAATCCTCCATTTGTAAAATGGAAAGACTAAGAGAGCTCTACTTGCAAGGATAAAGGTTATGTAGTACAGCTGTTACTGTACTGTGGGGTAGGAGATAGAGCAATGTACCTAAAATTGATGTTTCACTCAGTCCATTTGAGGGACGGGTGATGGAGGGAAGCTCTGTCCTGTAGAGCACAATGATTGCACTTCTATGTGTATTCTAATCAACCTCCCTAAAATACCAGAAATATGGATAAAAATACTGAGTTCTTCTCTTTTATAAGAGGCATTTTTTTTTAAAAGAGACTATACAGAGTCATAGTGCACCAAAATGCCGTGGGAACTAAATTCTGTTACTGTCCTTTGAAAATTCTCTGAACATATAAAGAATCAACAAAAACCTTGATAACCAGAATTTGATTTCATGCATGACTATATTTTTATTTTTTAAAAGCTTATTAACTGTAACCAGTGAAAAGAAATCTTGATGAAATCTGTGTTGGAATACTGATGGCTACTTATGTAACTGTGCATCCAGTCTAATGTGTTACAATAGGTTTTCTGGCTGTCCTAATTTCTGCTTAAGACTATCCCATTTCCCCTTCAGTTTTAATATCCCACCCAATCTTAAGCTTTAGTGCACAATTTTAGATGGCTACCAAATTCAGAATGGTTTAACCTTATGCATGGTTAATGCCAGTTCTTCCTCCTCTGAGATACCATGAATCACCATGTTCTGTAATGGTGTCATTTTCTGGGTTATTTCTCATGTGAGGTGTTTGCTTTCCAGGCTCCTGTTAATGTCCAAGATATCTGTTTTCTTTCTTCAATCAATGGTTTCATTGCAAAAACATCTGGGGCTGGCCCACTGGTTTAGCTTCTAGCTAGAAGCACTGGAAATATGACTGTCAGACCTGTCATAAACTGGAAATGCTCCTGTCTTTATGTTGACATTGGCGCTGAAACTGCTGCACTGAAACAATAAAAGCTGGACCCAAAGGAAACAGGAAGTAAAACTGAATTTTAGAACAAAATGAGAAAAACTTGTTTCTAAGAAACAGAGAATTTGTAATAAAATGTCTACAGTTGTGATTTTTTGGGGGGAAGAAAGAAACTCTTGAAACTCTTCTCTCAGTGCAAAGCCTGGCCAGCCTTGGCAGAGAGCAGAGTATCAAAATGTGTAGTGAGTTTCCCTTCTTGAAAAGTCAAACCACTGTATTTCTAGACACTGGATTACCACAACAGGCCCTGCACCTCCTGGACCACTCTGTATCTCCTTTCTTACCTCATGTTTGTCTTTCCTTTTTAGATTAGGAAGTATCTTTTCTTTTTGCACATTTCTGATGCCCAACTCCTTCTGGGTAGTACTGGAAACCAGCAGCAAAAAATGTTATGACATAAAAAAAAAGAAAAAAAATATCTGTTGTTGTAGTGGCAGTATCAGTTGAGGAATGTTAACTGGTAGTCCCTTGGTACACCTCAGTAGAATAAAACAAGTAATGTTTTGACAAATACACAGAAGCAAGTTTGGACAGTTTTCCTTGTAGCTCTGAGGGTATATTTTGCAGAAAAAACAAGACAAGCATGGCTGAAATATTTTCAAACCTATTCATAGGGGAATATTAACCTCCAGGAAGCACAATAAACACAGACTTTGATTTCCTTTTCCTTCCTTTTATAGACAAACCAAGAAATGCTGCAGAAAATGAGAAAAGCAGAAGCCAGACAGGAAGCAATATACAGAAGCTGAAGCACTGCAGGTCTTGTAAGCATTAGATAACCATATGGCTCTACAGAAACCATAGAATAACAGCCATCCTAATTATAGATAAGTGATGAAAGGAAGCTTAACATTAACCCCATTAGAACAGCAGCTGAAGAGATCGCCATCACAGTGGAAAAATGCAGTAGGAGTGGAAAGGATGTCCTAAGAATTATACCTAAAGACCATGGAAATCTGTAGTTGGTCTTGCAATAGCTCTGCTAGCTTGATTGGATTTTAATGTATACTAGCTTTGTTGCAACTCTTGTCACAGCAATGTCCTGGTCCCTTGCCATGAATAGGATTTTTAAAAAAGCTGCAAGTTTTGCTACCTGCTGTTCATGTCTGATGATGTGTACTATATGTTTGGGGTTTTTCTGCAATTATGACATTAGTCAGCTTATTGAAATGCTAGATAGTTCAATTTTAAGCTGTGCATACTTTTATGTGGGAGGCAATTCCCTTCCCTTTAGGCTATTTCCTGGGGCTGGGCACCATTTTAGCATCTGTAGTAACCCAGCTCCTGATGTCTTCTCTGCTGACAGTATTCTGATATTGTAACCTATCACTGTTTCCTGGGGCTGAAGATTTTTGTTTCAAAGTAGCTGGGGAAAGGTACTGGGGGAAACTATGAAGTGCTTTTGGTGCCTTCCATGTCTTGACTTTGACCCTTTACCAATCTATTCTGCACTGACTTTATCTACAGGAAAAAATCTGGCCTACAATACAAACTAAAGTTATACCAGAAATTTCTGGCATATAGATTTTCCCAGTAGAAGAGGCTTGAAATCTTAGCCAAGAAGAAATAACTCATGATGATTTTGTTTCTTGTCCGCTATAAAACTGGAAAATGAATTTGCCTGCTAGTGTACATCTACTGTATGAAGATCTATATGGTTACCCCAGTTTATATCCATAAAAAATGGAAACCAACAAAGAAAGTCCTCTGTCTTTGACTGTTTATAAATGTACCTCATGCTTTGCCAGCATTTCTGTCATATTTCTTGTATCTCTTTTCATATTCTGTGTTATGGGTAAGCAGCAAAGAAATTACCAGCTATCATGTGCTTTTACTGTGCTCCTAATCTGTTTATTTTTCTAAAAAGCATGATCCTTTCTGATTTCATTTTTGTTAGTTCACAACAGACCATCCAGTAATGTTGAAATAAAAACTGGAGTTGTCTTGATGAGATTCTGTTTGGATCTAGATCAGGTCTGCAATAAATTGTTATTCGTGCTGCATTAGAGAATGAGTCAGTACTTCAGATTTGAGAGGAATAATTCCCTAAGTAATTTTAGATTTTGGGTGTAAAATACCTAGAAAAAAATCTGAAAATCTTTGATAGATGATGCTAGAATACTGTCTAGCATCACTGGTCATGAAATATGTAGATTCATTTGTGAAGTTTAAGAAAAAAGAGATTTTAAGCAATTCCATTTCTCCTCTAATCAAATCCTGTCATGAAATAGCTTCAAGTTTTGAAGTAAGGTTCAAGCTTGATTAGCTAATGACATTTTCAGTTGGCTTGCTGGAAAAGGAAGTGGGTCAGAGTACCTGGGTGATGTCATAACAGATTTCTGATTTCAGAGAGATATATTGGGCCTTGTAGACTGGGTTATTGTGCTTGTGTTAGCTAATACCTAAAGTCACACTTAACTGGTATTCAGTACTTCTGGGAATTACTACAGTGTTTAGACCTTTGCCAGGAGTACAGAGACTAGCCAACTACTCTGGTGCAAGAGTTATCTCAAAGAAATATTCCAGTCTATATTTCTGTGCCAAAATGTAAAATAATGAGCCAGTTCCCAGGAACTAAGGAAATTGCTGAAGGTAATATAGTACTAGATTGCTGCCTTCTGGAATCTAACAGAGGTGGAATCTTGCGCAGGTTTTTCCTCCAGGAATTTTCCATCCAATGTACCTACCAAAAGAATCCTCACTTTGAGAGAACTCAAAAAAATAGCTCCTTCAGTGTTCTTATGCCCCTTGCAGTCATACAAAAGAAAGTAACCAAAATGAATGGGTTAATATACTCTGATCAACATCACATGAGGACACAATGCATTTCAGCAGAATCACGCTTGACCTTTAAATAATTCTATAAAAAGTGCCTTTAAAATGTTAGCTGATGTGTAACAGAAGATGCAAAGCTCATTAAAGATTTGTACAAACAGTTTGGACGTATAAACCAACTGAGCAACTGCTTGGTTGTGGTCATCTGAATCTGTCTGGCTTTCACAAACCCCATGTGACTCTGCAGGACTGGTCACATTGCGTGGATTGCTCCTTCTTTTCTTTCTTTTTTTTTTTTTTTTAATTTTAAAATTAATCTCCATAGTGAAATTGATATTGTGAGTCTGAATGAGATATAGCTGTTGTGAATACCCTGAGGGCACTAATGGTCCTTATGGCCCTATCACCTGTACGTGAGACCTCTATCCACACCCACTGCCTGTGGGCCCAGGGACTCCTTTTCAACTCCACCTTTGCTGAGAGGAAATTAGACGTCTCTTTTTGGGAGGATGTAATCTATTATATGAAGTAAAACTAAGTTAAATGAAAATATCCATTGAGCTTCAAAACAATCTTCTTGGATTAATTTTTGGGAACTTGTGAAAATTTTGATGATTCCAGGTTCATAGAGTACCTGAAGTTGGAATGGACCCATAAGAACCACGGAGTCCCACTCCTTGCTCCTTGCCTGACTACCTAAAGCATTGAATGCAGCTTCACTGTATACTCAGCTATGCTGCTGCAATTCAGATGATACATCTGTATCAGATTCAGTTTCCAGCATTCTTAGCTCATTTGTACATGACCTGTGTTTCTGTTCAGATAATTATGATTTTTCTCAACTGAACCATGAAGATAGTTTGGAAGATATCGTGAAGAATTATCTGAATTTCACTGGAAGCTTTTCATTAAGTACTCCAACTCACAAAATATAATGATGTCATCATTACTGCCAAAATTTTCTCCATGACAATCTTGTTTTCTGTGTTTCAGAGGTCTTCACAACTTTCATACAAAGCATTTTGGAGTACTTAATAAATATTAATTATTCTTTGAATACCTTATTTCTTACCCATACCAAGACTCAAGGCAAAACTTAGGAGCAGAGTGCCCCACAACAGCTGCACACAAAGGAGAAGCCCTGTGTTTCCATAACAAATGACCAAGCAGCAAGAGATAAGAAATTTGCTCTGAACTTCTTTGGAGTTATATCATGGGTTGGCAACTTTTAAAAAAGTCAGTATAGGTTGGCTTGCATCAGGTGTCCTCAACATGAGAACAAAATGTAAGTAGCCTGCTCCTGCTATATTTTCTGACCGCTATGTGGGACACTTTCTCTGGAGATTTTCCTCCTGAAATAAAACTGTAAGTTATTTCAATATTTCCAGATATACCCAAGAGTTTTTACTCAAACTCTTAATAAGAGTGCAAGACAAAAGCCTCCACAATCCATTGCTCCATTGCCATTTTTGTCATTCAGCATCAGTACAAGGCATTCATTCAATTACAACATATCTTCATACACAGTTGCCATCAGGAAACCTTTATCTAGACTGTGAGAATGGGCTGTGCAAACGCTTTCACAGCCCAGAATGGTTCATTAAGTGCAGTTAGATTCTGTTATAGTTTACCATCATGTGACTTGCCTTAAATTTGTGAATGGTTATAAGGTTCTAAAGTATTCTAAAACTTTGTTTTCTTCCCAAATAGGGACTGTGAGTTGAAATTTTGACACATATAAAAGAGTTATTTAAAAAAAGCAATTCAGAAATGTCACAATAAATCCTTAAGAAGTAGGATGGTACAAAAGTATTATACCAAGGAATTATTTATATGCCCCTGGTTACGTGTCAGGTATAGCTCTTCTCTCTGCAGCCCTTTTTCATAGTATTATATTTTTCTATCCCATTAAGGTCTATTTTCTTTAGTATTCCACTATATTGTGTGCTTTTTGGCATATGGGTTTTGATTTGTCATTTAAACTTTACTACATTTTGTTCATTATACTGCTAATGTTATGAAACACATCATTATACTCATACTCAGTGTCACAACTCCACAAGATCAAATCTCACCAGTCTTGTGTCTGAAAATCAGCTCTGAATGAAACCAACACAAAGAGTATTTCTCCTACTGCCCTGCCCTTCCCCTGACTGCCACAAAAGATGCTAATATGGTTCTGCTCCTTTTTCCATTCTTTCATCCATGGGAGAACTTTGATATTTGGTTTCTACATTTGTCTGCTGGATTCTTTTCTGTGGCATACAGCTCAGGAAATGGCACTTCCATCCCTCTCTGGATTCTTCTGTTCTGAAAAGAAAACAAACAAACCCAAACAAAGCATATTCTTAATCTTCACAATTGCTAAATTTCAACTCAATACAAGATTTTCCTTAATTGACATGTAAATATTTAAGTATAATTTTAATGAATACTGAAGTGAACAATTAGATTTTTCACAGAATTGTTGTGAAGGAAAATTCTGCTACACTGTGTTTGTTTTCTATGGAACACACTCGTAGGATTTATGATTACTATTGTATTTTAATTTTTTTCTTACACTGTGCCCTTAAAACCCCTTAACTTTTTATCCATTCTGTGTTTGCATTGTCACTCCAAAATGTAGTCACGCTGCCAGTGACTTATGAGCATTGCTATTGCTGATGCTTACATACTATGTAAGTACTTACTTACTATGTTAATAGTACTATGTTGTCAATGCACTGTTACTTCATTAGAGAGAAGCTGGTGCTCCAATATCTCATTTTACCTAATAGAGTGAGGAGTGTTGATTTTTTTTTTTGCAACAATATGAATTTTATGAAGAATGCTACCTTTTGTAGTTATACCTATATTACAATGGCTACAACTCATGTTTCCCAAAGTAGCTTCACATTATTTACTGGGATAAACATGACAGTACAGCACAGAGCAGTTGGATACTCAGTGTAAGCCGGCCATCCATATTTGTACTAAAGATGTCAAGTGTTTCTTACAGTCAAAGATGATCTCAATGCTTCTGCTAACTCACTTATGTGTATCAGCAGAATTGATACCAACCACTTTGTGAAGGTGGGCTACATGGCCTTTGGGGATCTTTCAGGAGCATTTCAGACTTTTGGGGTCCTTCTTCACTATAGGACTACCACCATGTGCAAAGAGCGGGTTGATGTAATTGAATCTGAAATTATTAAACTGATTGAAAAGTCTTGAAATTTGAAAAATAATGCTTCTGCTTTCTTTTTGGGTTGGAGGGGTTCCCCCATTTCACTTCAGTCTGCAGCTCTACTGGTTTCTGTAGGAGGAAATAACAGCAGTAACTCACAGCCAAAATGAGTAACAACTCTGAGAAAACTGAATAAGTAAATGGAGTAAGGGAATGAAAAGAAACATACAGACCCTCCCTCAAACTCGCCGAAGTCCGGCAGTCTTTTTGTAACTACTGAAAGCAAGTACAGTAGAAGATAGATAGAAAAGTTAAAGGAGAAAGCTCCAGTGACATTTTAACCTGTTGAACTCCATCAACTAGCAATTGCCTCAGAATTTAACCTCCATCCCAGAAAATTTTTCGAGAGAAATGGAAGGCCAGTTCCTCTTCCTTGTGGTTAAACCTCAGGAAGGACCATGAACAGATCAAAATGCTGAGAGATCATGTCAGCTGTCCCATTTGGATCAGTTCTTCCCCTGCCTGTGCAGGTGGATGGCTGCTGCTTGCTTTGTACTGTAAGCTGGTGGAATGAATGATAGTGTGGAAGGAGTTGAACCTCCTATGCTGGCCATCAGATGGACTGAGAAACCTTAGGAGGCTTCATTTGGAACTGTTTCCCAGATGCTTAGCCCAGTCTACAGGAAGGAAGAGAAAGGAAGGAATTAACCTTCTCTGTGTTAGGGTGGACCTTTTCTGACCTGCTGCTCATGTCTTGGCCATACATCTTTTACAAGGTGGAAACCTGAGAAACAAGACCTTTATATGTAGCAATTGTTTTAAGTTGTCTTTCTAGATCCATATATGAAGATTACTTATCATGAGAACATATAGTATTTCAAATGCAATTTGTGAAAGATGTTGCAATGGAGTTTATTTCAGTATTTCTGACGTTCTTGCAGGCAATACTGAATAGGTCCTTGTGCAGGCAAGTCTAGAGAAAATATGTGGTCTAACCAGAACAGACTCTCCTTCTGCAAACAACTCCTGGAGTCATCTTAACTTGCTGAGCTTCAGCTTTCAGTAAACTGAATTGAAAGTGCTCAGCTCTACTGGGTTATGGCCAATAACTGAAGAATAATCATGTGAAGATGCATATTACTATATCCATCCCACAATTAATAACATTCAGGTTACCTCAGTCACTTCCTTTAATGAATGATTTTACATCCCAAGCACTTGCAACTATTTAGCATTTGAAATATGTTAATGTTCTGAATATTTGATGGTGGAAGAACATTTGAATAATTTACCATAAATATTTTTCAAACATTTTATTTTACGAAATCTGGCATGGCCCATTTTCTGCATCATATTGCCTAAAACTGCAGCTGCATATCACAAACAAAAGAGGATTAAAGCCAGAGCAGCACATTTCTGGATTTGCATATAATCTGTTTTACCTGCTGTCAGATCCCAAGCAGCTGGTATGTCTTTTGGGAAAGGTGTACATTTTCCTTTTAAACAAACATGCAGACTAAAGTGCTAGAAGTTATTTATTTTGCAATTTATGTCAGCACCTCGACACTGCAGAACTTACTTTATGTCTGAAAAACAGACTATGAACAAACTACTGATGAAACCTATAGACCCCTTGCATTAAATATTATTTCCAGTTTCCCATGAGTGCAAAGTTAAGTTAAAAGTGTTTCGTATCAGATAGGTTTATATCCTTTATATGCTATGATGGACTGCTGGCAGAAGCCTTGGCCAGCTACAAAAAAAAACCTGTCATGAAAAATATTTAATCAGAAACCTGGAAAATTCAAGCCTAAAGTCACAATGGTGACATGGTAGAACTAAATCCTACTATAGGAGGTAGAAGAGGTTGTGAGCTCACATATAAATGGATTTCTTTTAACAGATGAAAGAGTGAGAAATTATACATCTAGACCAGAGGGAAATAGTTGCAGTCTTCAGGCACAAAAAATGGAAGATATCTCTGTAGCTTCTGGCACTCCAAGAGTAATATGATACTTATGCAATGTGGCATTCAACCACACTGCAAAATGCCAGCAAGAGAAAACTGAGGATTTTTTTTCTTTAGTGATTCCTTACAGCTACTGAATTCATTCACTAAACACCTATAGTTCCTTAAAGGAAGGGAAACAAGTCTGTCATAGAATCATAGAATCAGAACCATATAATGGCTTGGATTGGAAGGGACATAAAAGATCATCTAGTTCCAACCTCCATGCCGTGGGCAAGGACATCTTGCACTAGACCAGGTTGCCCAGATCCCCATCCAACCTTGTGTTGAACACTTCCAGGGATAGGGCATCCACAGCTTTTCTGGGTGACCTTTTCCAGGGCCCCACCACCCTCACAGTAAAAAATCTCTTCCTGATAACTAATCTAAACCTATTCTCTTTCAGTTTAAACCCATTTCCCCTTTTCCTGTCATTATATGCTCTCGTAAAATGTCTCTCCCATCTTTCTTAAAGGCTCCCTTCAGGTTCTGGCAGGCCATACCCCAAGGCCTTCACTTCTCCAGGCTGAACAATCCCAAGTCTCCCAGCCTTTCCTTATAGGAAAGACGCTCCACCCCTCTGATTATCTTTGTGGCCATCTTCTGAAGTCACTCCAACAGGTCCATGTCCGTCCTGTGCTGGGACCCCAGAGCTGGATGCAGCACTGCAGGTGGGGACTCACCAGAGCGGAGCAGAGAGACAGAATCACCTCCCTTAGCCTGCTGGCCACTCTCCTTTGGATACAGCCCAGGATAGGTCCTTAAAGAAAAAAATAAAAAAGAAAATTGGTATTTTGGGAAAAGATGAACCTAAATATGTTTTGGTAGAAGAATGTTGCAGCTCCTTTTGGGGAAAATTTATGGCACAGATAGAGGTGTCTTCCATTTTGTGTGCCAAAATATTTCTGTTTTAAATGATACACAGGTGCTTAAAATTGAGAATAGATTGACCAATGATGACCTGTATTGTGAAAATTAAGTGTTTTAATGTGGTCTCTTAATTTGCCTGAATTTCTCTATATACTAGGCCATCTGTAGCTCATGAATGGGTATATGAGGGAGTACTGGACAGAAGAAGGGAGGCAGTGCAAATCGGTATCATTTCTGAATGCTTTGGAGCCATTTTACTTGTTCAGTCTGTTCTACTGTTACATAGCAGGCCATAAAGTTACATTCATTGTTTGCATTCACAATGTGAAGTGAATGAGAATATTTTCTTTGTTTCTTGGTACTTTTCAGAATGGAATCCTACTTTTGTTGAAAGTCCTGACCAATGGCGAATTTTTTGCAGACAGTCAATAAGCTCTTCCAGGATCTAGATTGGAAATTTTCGAATCTATTGATTTTAACTAACTATTGAAATGTTTTTTGGTGTTTGGCAGACTTGAATGTCCTCACATATTAATATGATTAACATGTAGAGTCTCCCACAATAAAGATCTTTTTACCTAAAGACTTTCCCTGAAAAAGCAGCCAGTTCTAATGTGGCTTCACACCTAAAATGCTGTAACAATGTTTGGAGATGAAAAAGAGAAAAGAATCCATGTCTCCTGCCACTTCTTCCCATTCTAGATGGTGAAATGATAACAAGAACCAGAATCCCACCTTTTTAAGGAGGCAGTAGATTTTAAGGCTTTACTCTTATAAAAATGCAGCCTTGTTTATCTACAATTTTGTCAGTAGGAGTGTGATTTATGAATTTTTGCTGATGGATGAAGGCCTATCATACTTTACAAGTTGGCTGAATGTCCACACAAAATAAATATCCTCTTACTAAGGGACAAATGCAAATGGAGTTGAAATTGAGTATCAGAATCTGGTCGGGAAATAAGACATTGTGGGCAGAGAGGAAAGGTTTCATGATTCTCTGTTTAGGTGAGTCTCTGAAGACAGGGCTTTGGCAAAAAAAAACCCACACCAAAACCATCTAACCAACAAACAAACCAAAAGATCCCACCAAAACCAGCCAACCCAAACCCAGAAACTTTTATATTATGTTTCTAGTACTTGCCTGACGTTTCCTTTCCAAACCCAAGCTAACTATAATCAAACAAATTTGGGTGCTTTACCACAATGAAACAAGATGCAGGGCCTGAAAGTGAGATTTAAAATTTCTGTGTTTTTTTACTGACTTTGTCTTATAAATTAGTAAGACAGGTTTGTTTTCATTTAGAGCCATTTTCTTTTTTCTAGTTTTTTTGTCCTGTGTGATATTCACCCTTATCCTAAAAACTGTTACAAAAGAAAGTAAATTAATATCCTATCATGAGATGGCTGGTCTCTGAATATAAAACATTGCACAGAAGACAAGTAAACTAGATAAGAAACAGAAACTGTTTCTCTTTATAATGTTATAGGTAAAGTGGCAAATTGAATGAGAAGTCTAACTACGTGATTGTATTCAGATGCTAAGCAAACAGACTTTAAGTCCTTTGTATTGAATTTGAAAACTCCCTAAACTTGTTTTACAGATCCCAAGGCAAAGACATATGGTATATGTCCAGTGGTGTGATTTTACTGGCAATGGAAGTACTAATAATGAAGTTCCTGCACATGGTGAATCCAAGATCTCTAGAGATGCTTTCAGATTACTTTTATGTGTGTCTTCTGTGAAGATGGGTAATGGAACATACAGAAAAAATAATCCTGCTTTAATCACTGAATTGCAGCTACACATATGGAAAGTGCCAAATGCTTTCACCACTGGAGAATGTCTTTGATTTGTCTGCTGGATGATGTAGATTTAGTAGTGTCAACTCACTGCTTTAAACATCAAATGTACTTGGATCTGACTACCTGGAACATCTCTATGGGAAGGAATATCTATTTGGCTCTAGGACTTCTCAGACCCTTGTTATAAATCTAGTATTGATTTACAGACTATAGATGTTCTACTCTCAAGCAGATATTTCTTCAAAATCTTAAATAACATCAATCTGATTAAATAAGGGAAATCCATGATTAAGGTTGTCATCTCATCCTTGTGTTGTTACACTCTGCAGAAGGATTAGTAAGGTTTGAGAAGAACGTCCATATGATGTTAAGCATATCCTGTGAGACATAATCTGCAGAAATATTCCTGAAAGCCAAGAATAGAATACTCCCCAGGAAATTTGGTTGTGCATTTGCAGTAGACTCAAGGCCCTCTGAAGGCTCCACATTTTGGCTTATGACAGTGCATGAGGGGGCAGTTTCTGAAGTACTTGAATGTGACATGAATCAAATATTTAGTTGTGCGATTACTCACACATGCATGAGAAGTGGAGGCTAGTCAATAGATTTCCCCCTTTCTATTAGTGATTGCTTTAAATAATAATTCAGGATTAAAACAAACAAGAAAAAAATAATACAACAATAGCCTGCCCTGTCGAATTGGCTTATTGACATGCAGTGTATAAAAATGCTGTGATCTGACCCCACCATTTTCCCCATGTGCTGGTTTTACTGCATCCAAAATGTCAGGGAAACATTTCTCTAAATTATTGTTTTGTTTTCATATGTGTGGATAAGAGCAGTTCTTGAGACCAAAAGTGAGCTTAAGGCATTATAATCTACAAATACTTCAGAATTTCTGGAGTTGTAGTACTGGTTCTAGATAAATGAAACAGCAATTTTCAGTTGTCATCTGCATTTTCTTGGGAAAAAACAAAAGTTTATTTTCAAGTTGAGATTTTTCCTGTTTGTTTTCTGGTTGAAAGAGAATTTTTTTGAAAGCCTGATGTTTCATAAATTAACATGGTATGCCATTTACTATTATATTTGTGCTGGTAAATGTTTCCCATTACTTTTGTTGTTCAGCCAGAAAGCTGCATTTCTTCATCCATCATGAGGGCAGAGTTGAGGTTAGGTCAAACAGTGCGTGCAAAGTGTTTTTCAGCTGTTGTTTAAGCAAGCTTTAGCTATTTCTGCAGCTGATTTAGAGTTCTTTGATCTGTCTCATTCACTATAAATATAGACAAGATGTAACCATGATCAAGGCTGCAAACAAAAAATACTGACCTTAGTTACCTCTGGGCTAAAATAATGATGGGAGGCAGGAAAGGAAAGAAAGCAGGAACAATGAATTAAAGTATAAAGAATCTGATTCTTCACTTACTTATACAAGCTTGTTCCAGCGAATTCCACCTAATTTAGTAAATTTACTTCTGATTTACAGTGGTGTGAGAGAGACTAAAAGCAGGCTTCATGTAATTGCAAAGAAAACTAAAAGGAAACATAATTAATGTTCTTAATTTCTCATGTACCACAAATAAGTTAGATTAAATACATTACAATAGATTGGACCAAGGAAACATTTGGATAAAAGGCCTCTTCATGAAACACAGAATCTATACAATAATGTGTGATTAGTGAAAAATACTCGTGTGAGCACTGAGCCCATCCATTGTCCTCTGCAGTTGCTCATTGCCTTTCATTCTCAGACAGAGAATTGTCCAGCACAGTGGTAAATTTTTAACATGACAATTTTACTTTATTATATTTCTTCATGTTGTTTTTCATTCTTGAAGCTAATTTGCTAATGTTGCTATGTTTCACCAAAGAGGCAAAAATTTCTTTGATTGGAAAAACACTTTTTATAGCTTTGGGGTGTCTTTCAATAACTATTGGGAAACAAGTTGAATTAAAGACCCAGTCCCCTTCTGGAAAATGGAAAAAACCCCCCAACAAATAAAGGCTGAAAAGATCAGAAACACATTTAACATCCAGCAGGCTCTAATAGTATAGAAATCAATGATCTGAAATCAAGTATCTTATAATGCAGTTGACTTACTGTACATGACTGATTTTGATCTTATGGGGAAGTGCAAGGGCTCACAATTTGCTTTTCAGTCCATTTCATGCTGTCCAGTCACTGACGTGGTTCTTTTGGTTTCCTTCCCTTTGTACCTCATTCTAGATGGGACACATTCCTCTTCCTTGAATGCTAACAGTTTTTTCTAAAACTGTTTTCCCTTCTTGTTCAAGACTTTCTCCTTTATATTCATGTGACTGCTGCACTCTGCACTCGTGTGGCCTATCTTGAGTCCTGTGTGCAGTTTGGGGCACAATGATATAAGAAGGATACAAACCTATTAGAGATTGTTCAAAGGAGGGCAGTGAGGATGGTGAAGGGCCTTGAGGGGAAGCCGTATGAGGAGCAGCTGAGGTCACTTGGTCTGTTCAGCCTGGGGAAGAGGAGACTGAGGGGAGACCTCATTGCAGTAACAACTTCTTTGTGAGGGGAAGAGGAGGGGCAGGCACTGATCTCTTCTCTGTGGTGACCAGGGACAGGACCCAAGGGAATGACCGTTCATGCCATTGTAAACCTGGAGCCAAAGGGACTTAATCTGGTATTACTCAGATGATAGCAACTCTCCCAGTAAAAATCAAATGCAAGCTATGTCAGTTTATCTTTGGGAAAGATGTTTATTATTGAGGAAAGGCTGGCAGGTGATAAAAAAATTATCACTTTCCTGTGTAACCCATTCCAAAGGATAAATATCACTAGGAATTTCAAAAAAAGAAACAGTTAACTTTAACATACACTTCCAATATACCTTGTTCTGCAAGATCAAAGCTGGTTGCTGTGATGTCCTCCTGGTACCTATGCTCAGGAATTCTTTGCAAAGGTTTGCAGGTTTGAGTGGAAATAAAAGAATTATGTTTATTTTCAGAAAGTGCTGATATTGGCTTTGTATAGGCTGTCAAGCAAGTACTTTCTGCACTTAGGCTACGTTCCAAACATAAAGAGGAAAGTTGGGTGTATTGCCAAAGAAAAATCTACAGTATGCTTCAATACATCCCCCAGACTGGCTCAATCAAAACTAAGACTTCTGGGCACACTGAACAGCATACTTGCCCTGTGGAATGTTAGCAATCAATAAATCATGAGCCCTGTATTTAGTATTCACTGGGGAGAAATGACTTAAGAACACTAATTTGTTCCTTCATGGAATATTAGAGTTGCATGATGAAAAAAAACACTGGGATGTTTACTTCTGTAATCTATCAGCTTTGTTTCAGTTGAAATGCTGATGCTTTTGTTTTCATTATTGAAGTGTTCCAGCTTATATGTACTATGTACCTATCAAACCTAGTTTCTGGACAGAGTTGATGTCTACTTGCTATATTCCATATCTCTTATTTTGTGAAGGCAGACTTACATTCTTAAAGAATCCGTAAATTCAGCTTTAAGTTCTTCTCTAGCTATATCTGTCAGGGGAAGATTTTGATATGTCATTGTGATTTCAAGGGATTTGATACCAATCTGTCTTGAAGATATATTTATTATGTTTAATAGAATCTACAATTTCCTAATCATGATAAATACAAAAAGATTTTCTGAACTAAAATATAAAGATTTAATATTTTACCACAGGGAATACAGCTTTAAGATAGAGACACATGAAACAATTGTTTTGCCTGAGGATTGGAAGAGAGACATAAATCAGAAGATCTAGAATTCTAATCATGGTCAGATTCCATATAGCCACTTAAATGCTGATTTACTTTCTGTGAAAGTTACAGAATATTTTCAGAAGTAGTACCCAGTCTAGAACAAGTACATACCCTTCAGCTTTTCTGAAAATCAGACCATTACTTCATATTTGGGTTAGTTTATTGTTTGGTTGGTTTGGTAATCTTGGAAATTTTTATTTTCCTGAGGCAATATTAATGCTGTAAGCCCGAGCATCCAACACCTAAAGCAGAATGAAAGCTGAATTCTGAGCTGACAACCAGAGTATTTGTTTGACAGCTCCTGGGGATGACAGTGGTCTAAAACCTCTACCTTTTTATGGATCAATAGTTAAATAAAAGGCTATATTAAAAAAAAAAGAGCTGTTTTGGAACAAAGGTACACAAACAAATCTGAGGTTAGCTGCCAGTAACTTTCAGGACAAAGCTACAGTCTAAGCTGCTTCTTCCTTGATTCTCCTCTGTTGGAAAAGCAAGAAAAAAACCCCCCACTTACCAGCTTCCCTTTGTCCTTCAACGTGGCTTGCTCTGACCCAGGAATGTCACATGGCTATGCTATGGATTAAATTTCTTTTACATCCTGTGCTCCAAAAGCACAAGTATATTCAAAATGTTCATCTTCCTAAGCCCTATTGACCAACATTATTTACTTTCCATATCTGCACACTTTTCTAGGGGCAAATAAGTTTGGATAATACATACTGCTAACTAGTAATTTCCCTGCAAGAAGCTTATTAATTTTACCTGAGTAAATATTAAGTGTAGTATTTGTGAACTGATGTAACAGCAATGATGAAATTTATAGAGAAAATGTTTTTATATTGAACAAAATATAGCTGTGGGCAACAACATAGATAATTGGAAGTAGTTAAAAAGAGGAAATAATTTTATTTGAATTTGGCCCAGACACAGGGATTATTGCAATATGTTTGTGAGCAGAGCTATTTGAAAAACTAAATGCTTCTAAATATTCCTGGTCTCAGTTTAATATTGTATTGAAAGATGGCAGACAGTGGCTAATTTACTTAGCCAGAAATACTACAAACATTGCCAAGGCTAAAACAAATTTAGTTCTTTCTTATTCATTTACTAAGTGAAAAGTATGTGACTTTGATGCTAATGCAGTGCAATAAAAATGAAATCTGTGACAGTTTCCCACAGCCAGTGGACTAGTCAGCAAACACTATGGAACCATCTATCAGGGTAAGAAAAAAATCAGGTGGTTTTTTTTTTTAATAAAAATACAGTGACCTTGTTGAGTCTTCATAACTATTAAATGGTGCAAAAAAGTGTTTATAGTGTGCAGACAGAATATGCAAAATGCATCAGCCTCTTATTTGTGGTAATATGCTCCTCAAAAGTGGCTAGAGAACCTATCAAGCATGGAAATGGAGGGTTGGACAATAGGTATGAGGAAATTGGATTGGAAGTAGTATACAAGTCTTTTACTTCTATTTTATTTCCTACTACCCGGACTCCCCAGATGCCTGAACAAGATTATGTAATAAGTTTGAAGGGTAATTAAAAGGACTTTGAAAAATCTTGCTGAAGTAAACAAGGACACCACTGTGTTTAACATTTGCTGAAATCCTTGCTAATGTAGTCATAGAAATCTCTCTTAAAATAAAATATTGTCCAATTAAAATATTTGTCTACATTTTGTATAGGACTAGGAGAAATCAAACAAAATGCAGGTTTCAGGCAAGGTGAGTTCCAGGTAGAGGACTGTTTTGGATGCTTTGAAGCAGCAAGATTATGGAATCAGACAGTAACCTGCTAGGTGTATATGTGGCCCCACACAGAGATGGGCTTGGAAGGCAGGAGAAATCATCTGGAAAGATGATTAAAAAACAAGGAGTCGGACAGAAACAGGAAAAAAAGCCCCACAGCAAATCAAGACGAGGGCCCTGATCCGGCAATATTATGTGCATGTTTAACTATACCCTTGGGACTTGTTGGATTTATAGGAAGTATTCACATAAATAAGGTGAACCGTCTGCAAAGTTGAGGCAAAGGGCCAAAGCATCTGTCCTCAATCTTATAATACAGTGATGCAAAATAAATTACCTGAAAAATAATGGAACCTTTAATTCCAGTACTCTGAGCCTTTAATTCCTCAGTGTATTATATGTGGATTCATTACAGTATATGCACTGAATCTATTTAAACAGCTAATACAGCATGTAAAATAAACTTTTCTGATGTAGGAAATACATTCTCATCTAAGTGAAAACTGAACTAATTTTATTTCATAATCTGGTTTATGTCTTCCACATGACCCAAGTGATTAAGGCCAAGTGGAATATATCTTTTGGTAATACTTGCTGTAATAGTCATGGGTTTAGTTTGTATAAACCTGAAATGCTGTTACTAATGAAGAAAAAGGATTTTGTTTTTAAGCAGAAATTGTCCTTTTAAGTTAAGGTTGAAGAAACGGTAACAGTTCTTCCATGATGATAGCAACTAATCTTGGTTTCTCGTGTTGGTTAGTAAGCTTCAAACATAAAACATTGGGGATCATATCTATGGCTGACAAAGATGATGTAGTTTATTACAGTTTTTTAGCCTAGAGATGATATCTAGTATAAGGTGCAAATCTACTCAAGGGTCAAACCTGGAAAAAAATTTGAAGGAGGTTATCAGTGAGAAAGCCATTGGTTAGCTTTTGATTAGTTATTAAGGGAGGATTTAAAACATGTTTCCTGGAAAAATGCAAAAGTTGAATGTTAGACAGATATCTCAGGTACTTATATATTACTTATATAATCAGGTAGCTCAGGTACTTATATATTACTCAGGTACTTACTATATTAATGCATCCTGTGATTGACTGACTTTCTCCATGAAGCTGAGAATTATAGAAGTCAGAACAATTGTCAGAAAAATGACATTCCTTTTCCTGGAACAGCAGCTGCAAGAGGTGCTTGAGCTGCCTGGATATTAGTTGCCTGGATTTAAAGTGGGCTAAACTCCAAAGTTTAGCAAGAAGGAGTTTGAAAAATTGGAAGATAATTCCAGTGTATATGCCATTCCATTGTTAAATACAATGGAAAATTCTAGTCCAGAGAGAAGTGGGGCATAATAAGCTGAACTTAATAGTATTTTTTTGTATTAAATAATCCATTTTAAGCAGAATTTGACAGTGTTTCTGAGAATGTAGCCTTCAATGTTCAGACTTCAACGCCTTCAATAGTGTCAGAGATACACGTGTGCATTTCAATTGTTTTTGCAGTTTTTGGACATCTGAGGCTTCCATTTTCTGCTGGCTTCTTTATTTTTAATGCTTTTTAAAGTGTGTATTAGGCTAGAGTTATTGCAGGTTTACTCTCTCACCTCATCGCTCACCTAAGGCCTTTGCAATCCTTAGTGTCTTTAAAATTTCATTTCTATTTTCATCAGGTGCTGGCTCTTCTCCATACTCTGGCATTTCAGTTATTCAGGGATGCATACTGTGAGCCAGCTTAAAAGTTCCTGCCACATAGCCTGATATTTAGAGCTTGCAAGAATGTGAACTGTTTACCTTAATTTTTAGCAAATGCTGATGGCTAATACGTGCTCTTCTGTTAAATGGTGAGAAATTTAAGGTTACATTTCCCTTCCTAATTTTTATCTTGAATCCCAAAGGCTCTGATTTATGTTCTGGGTTAATAGCCCTTCAAAATTTTAATTTAGAAATCATCTGGGCATTTGGACAGAAACCTGGTATAATTAATTCTGAGGTGACGTGTCCCATGCAGTGGAATACCTGCCCTAGAACCATCCTGCAGGACAGTCTACCTGGGCCCACAATTGAGAAGGTGATACTGGTCAGCAGGTACGAAGGAGTAGGAGATAGTCTTACACATGGAGACTCCCATGAAGATATTTTTGGAGATCTTGAGGCACATCAGGTAACATTTAACTTTGTGATGATAGTGAAAAAAAGTCTGTGGCATAGGCTAGGTTCGACCTCGGTTGTGGATAAACCCTGGTTGCTACTTAAGCTTCTCACAGCCACTAACTCACTCTCCCCTGGTGGGATGGGAAAGAGAATTAGAAGATAAATAATGGGAAAACTCAGGTATTCATATAAGGTCAGTTTAATATATGAAACAAGCTGCACCCACAAACAACCAAAACAAGGAATTCATTCGCCACTTCCCATGGGCAGGCAGGTGTTCAGCTGTCCCCAGAAAAGGGGGGCTCCATCATGAGTAACAGTGACTTGAAAAGACAAGTGCCACCACCCCAAATGTTACATTCTTCTCCTTTTTCCTCCAGGTTTATATGCTGAGTGTGACACCATATGGAATTTAATGTCCTTTGGATCAATGGCGTCAGCTGTCTTGGCTGTGCCCTCTCACAACATCTTGTGCACCCCCAGCCTCATTGCTGGTGGGGTGATATGAGAAGCAGAAAAGGCCTTGATGCTGTGTGAGTGCTGCTCAGGAACAGCTAAAACATCTCTCTCTTATTAAGTCCAAAACATAGCCCTATGTGAGTTACTGTGAAGAAAATTACCTCTTTCCCAGCCAAGACCAATACAACCTATTATTGTTAGAAAACTTAACATGAATTTTAAATTATTAGATTGAGCATGTGGCTATGATGTGTGATAGCCTCACAACCATTTACTTGATGCACATCAACCTTGTAAGATAGGACTTATTTAACATACTAAGAACAGAAACTGGTTAGAGTTCACTCTGACATGAGGTTTGTAGCTGGCTTTGGGCAAGTCACTAATGTTGTATTCTGCAAGGCACATTCAGAGGTGTTTTTGCTCATGCAGGGATCAGGGGCAGAGTGCTGACTTCACTGCAGGATTGTGCCCCAGGGATTCAAGTTCATTTGGCTTGAGCTTGTTCTTTCTGAGTTAGCTTTTGATATGCAAACAAATCCTAGACTTTTGACCAATGTGATTCACCAATTTCCTGGCAAATCAAAACTTAATTCTAGGCCCTGTCATTCTTCTCACTTACTACTAAAAAAAAGTAACACTGAGTTTCTTATTTGAATAGTTCACAAATTAAGTGCAATGTGTTTTTTTCCCTTTCTAATAAGGCTAAGAGGAAAAGAGGGTATTATCTCAGTATTAAGTGTTACGCTTTTAATTTTTCACTATGAAAAAACATCTCTGTGAGATATTATTTTATAAAATTCTGGAAGCTGTGATAGACCCTGAAAATCAACATCTGAATTCCAGTAAACTTCACTACTACTGTCAAGTAGTTTAAAAACATTGTTGATACAGAGGCTTATTAATTACTAGTATAGTCTTTGTAATTGCCTAGTCGAGAAATTGATGAACAAAGTCATTCCAGAAAGCAATCAATTTGGAATCTAATTTGTTGGTGAAATGAACCATATAAACAAAATGCCACTTGCAGTTTGACTAAAATGAGATGTGCTTAACGAGCCTATCATCATCTGTAATATTCATCATGATGGGTCACAGTTACATAAAATGTCATAAATCTCAACCAATGCACATAAAGCTGAAATATAAAATTGTAGTCTGAAAAGAATAAAGCATAAAACAGATGGCTGCCCCATGGAAACATCCTTAAACTTCACGTGTTCTACTCATTTATTTTCGGGTAGATCAACTGAAACTCTGCGTGTGGTGGGGGGACAGCAGGTATCTTTTTCAGAGTGCATTTTACCTTATTATCCATATTGGAAGTTGAGACTGACTGGGGAGAAAGAGGTTCTAGATTTGAGTGACCAAATATAAGCCCTTTTGGAGTAAAATGATAAACAACTTTTCTATCTTTATTTTGAATCACTCCAGAGCCAGCTACTTGAGGCAAAGAATAGACTATTGCAGGCAGCATGGTGAAAGCTTGAGGACTTGCCAGAATGTGTTGGATTTTTTTTTTTTTGTAATCAGTAGTGATGAATAAGAATTATAAGGAAAGTTGTAAATAAAAAATATTAGGTGGTTGGATACTAAAAAGACACTCAAGGGGCTAAAGGACTGACCTGCCTTAGATAATATGAAATCTAATTTCTATTTCTTCAATGCTTAGCTAGCCAGACAGCATGTCTTCTCCCTTCTGACTCATAACCCTATATTTCATTGGAATGCCTAAAACAAAAAATCTGCAGTTAAAAATTTAACATTTAATATTCGATAATTGAATATTTCCCAGAAATCCCCTTTTAGATAATTATTCATTAAAAGGTATCTGAAAGTCTAGGAAAACAGGGGATTTTATATGCTTTCCTGTAAATAGTGAGGGAGAAAAGTCCTGTATACAGAAAAATTTTAAACTTTTCATGGAGGTCCAGAAGAGGGAAAAAAATTTAAAAAGATGGAAGGAAAGAGAAAAATATATTTGCTACATATTGATCATCTTCTATGACAGATATTTATATTTGCATGATTTTATAGCTATGGATGTGTGCTCACAGAGATGCATGTTTGTGTTCTGTGTAGGTGTGTAGACGTGTCTGCATACGTGTAGAAATATATACTTACACATGTATGCATATGCTGAAAGAGAAAGAGGTGTGAGTACCCTGCTGAAGCCCTTTGCTCTGTGGAAAGATACGTTCTTTTGGTGTGCAAGCTATAAATAAAACATCTGCAATGTTATTGAAACATTTTTTTCCTTTTTCTTATTATAGGACTGTGAAGCAAAGGAAACATCTTAGGTAGGGGGCTGGATTGTGATCTTACAGCAATATAAATTCATTGGTTTCAGTTCAGTTGTTCCAGATGACAACAGCACAACAGAATCAATCCCCTAATCACTGAAGTGTTACCTGATGGTTTTTAAGATATGAAGAATATATTGATTTCTGCTGTCAGAGGACAGTGTTTTACAGCAGTGTGTTTATATAAGTGAGAGAGACAGAATAGCAAATTAAAATCACTACTGCAAAAATATCTTTCTTTTTGCCCAGATAAATGTTTTTCAAAGAGAAAGTAAATACCAAAATATAAGGGAAAAGTTCTTTTGGCTGGAATTATACTTTTCTCCAGTCTGCACTGTTGAAAAGACCTGTTTTTCACGAACATATGGACCAGTATGTGGATTAACACAGGAAAGAAAGAACAACCCCTGCCAAGGTAGCTCTGGCAGAAAGCTGCCACCATGCCTCTGGTACCTGGGCTAGCCAAAGGGCCCCACAGGTATCTTATTCCACTTGGGGCTCCATGAGCTGAAGGCTTGAGTCTGTCCACTTAGGAGATGGATTTGATACAGACCCTGGTGAATTTCCCAAGCCCAGGCAGTTGAGATCAATTAGGACCTGTTCAATAGAGATAGTCCTTAGGTAACAATTTTTGTGGGGAGTGCAGCAGGGCATTTGTAGGTGACCCATTTACAAACCCCTGCAGTTACCTGTTGGGAGAAAGCACTAGTTGTCTAATGTGCAAGAGGCACTGCCAGCCTTCCATAGTTAGGTTTATTTGAAGGAAGTGCTGTAATCAGCTATTTAATTTGGAGGAGAGTTCTTGAGGAGACAGTTTGTAAATTGTTGAATCAATTAACTTTTCATGGGAAAACTGAGCTTTGTAAATTTAATGAAATCAATGGTCAGCTATAATGATTTTTTTCAAAAATACTTTATTCTAAGTAAAAATAAATTTCTGAAAATCATTATGCCTACTTAATATTCCGATAAGAGCTCCTCTGACATGTAAGTGTTTGAAATTGACCTGTTTGACTCTTGTCTACTTTATCATCTAGTGAAGTACCGGGAAAGGTATTTCTTTACTTTCCTTAGGGTGTTTGCCTCACATATTTTGAAACGGACTCAGAGACTAAGGAGAAATCTTTTTTCCACTGAAAAAAATAAGAAGAATATAACAGTCTGCCTAGTAGGACTGGAACCAAAGAAGATGCTGCTTGAAAAGCTTAGCTAATATTATCTTAAATAGGAAAGTTTAAAAGTGAATTGACAGAAATAATCTGTGTTTAAAACTGTTGTCCTTCACTATCCCATCCCTAGAATCTATGTGTTTTCTGCAGGTACAGCTCACTTCTCAGAGGCAAATCCTCCAGGAAGCTGGCAGGCAGCTGAAGGCTCAGCTGAACCCCAACCATAAATTAGTAGAACTTTAAATGGTTTCAACAGCATTGTGTCCCCTGTTGTGTTTATTGCACAGAGCAAGCAGGGCTGCGTGGCTAAAACCGAAAATGCTAAATGAAAAAACTAAGAGCTCAAGACTTCTGCATTTTCTGGGTTTTTTTTCTGCCATTTCTCTGTTTTCTTCTAGAATTGAGAAGATTTTACAGTGAGAGTATAGCAATGGAACAGTAGAGAAGAATTGTTCATTTTGTATTCCTTAAATGATTGTATTGAATGAAGACTGAAGAAAGTAATTTCCTGTCTTAAGAGCAGGAACTTGATTAGAGTAGTTGCTGTACCTAGCCCTCTTTAGTTCTCTAAGTTTTGAGTAAAAAATAGCTGGAATGATTTCTTGCATGGGCTATTTTGTAATTATATCAACTATGGGAATAAACAGTTCTGTTTAATTTATGCTAAGAGTAAAGGCATCAGTGGCAGATAGACAGATATCAGAAATACACCATCACTCTGGTAGAGACAATTAAAGATTTTCCTAAAGTACACGAGAGCAATTTATGTGCATTAGTCCATCCTTTCCTAATTTAAGGTTTATGATCCTTGTAATATCAAGATATATGAATCTCAAGAATTATGCATGTCCTTGGATAAAATTTCTCAATAATCAATGAAGTGTAACAATTAATTATAATAAATAATGCAAGTAGAACTTATGACAAATGTCTAGCTCAGTAACTGAATAAAATGAACAAGGTTTCTACTCAGTTTATTTAATATGCAGTAATATAAGAACAAGGAATTTACTATAAAGAATTATAGGTACATCTTACATGAGAATGAGAAAAAGAAACTTACTTGCACAATGTCCTTAGATGTCAAAAAGGTGTGTTTGTTTTGGCTGGGGTAGAGTAATTTTCTTCATAGTAGCTTCCACGAGGTCATGTTTTGGAACTGCACTGAAAACAGGGTTGATAATAAAGCGATATTTTTGTGATGATAATGATGATGGGGCTTCTCATATTAGAATGTGTGTCTTCACAATAGAATAACTCTGCGCATCATCCATGATGGCAAAAAATCCAAACTTCCTCTTATGATTTGTGTTCTTTGCCAATCACCTCCTGTTTTTGCATGGAGTATTTAAAAAGTCTGTCAATAAAAGTGCCTGACTCATCTGTACGTGCTAAAGAGTCCCACAGAGCTGCAACATTACAATGGCAATAGTAGTGTGAACATGAAAGATAGCTCACACCATTGTCTACACATTTCAATTAAAACGAAGCCTAAAGACGCCTGTCCAAAATTTCAGTCATTCTTGTGACTCATATACCAGTGGCAACAGAAGACACACCTGATATATCAGAGCTGGGGGGAGTATCCCTGGATGAAGTCTTTACTGAGACAAATGAATCGCAGTTGCTATCTAGGTGAAGTAATATTTGCCGTTATTTTTAGTTTTCTGGTTGATCCCAAAATTAACTTTAGATTGTCTCCTTCCATATGGCAATAACAAGTTTCAAGTAAGTAAAGATCTGGATGGGAAGGGAGCACACAATTTCTAGATATCAAAGTATGTTTTTCTAGCTTACTAGTAATCTTTCCGACCCATTTAGCGTTATGACCCTTCCCTTACATACTGTAACTAGAACAGAGGTACTGTCATAGCCATCAGCAACTTGAAATTTTGAGATGCTAAGTGTGCTTCAAAACACCTGTTGATTCATGGCAGTCATGGATGCCTTTTTATTCTTTTGTTTATTTTCTGGTAGCTTTAAGCAGCCCTAACAAAGATTTAAATTCCCTTATCTCTTGCTTTTCACTGAGGCAGCCATGACCCACATCACACCAAGGATAGTGTGGTAGACCAACACCTCTGATTTAGAGGCAAAATCAACTAGTACAGTATTATAAAAGTATTATGTCACCTTCCTTCTCCAAGTGCTATGCTCTAAGGAGTTCATGGTGGAAACCTTTGCATTAAGACTAAATCTCATGCAAGCCCTTGCACGCTGTCAGTGTTAGACAGATTGGGAAATTTATCTCCTTTGTAATGGAGAAGGTTTTTTGGCCTGCGGTGTCCTGGAAAGAAGGCTTGTTTGGAGACTTCTCTCATGCAGAAGTGCTGTGTGGCAGGTGGAGTTTTCACCTAGCACCTGGAATTGGCAGATTCTAATTCTGTTTTATCTATGGACATGAAAACAGGCTGAATCATGATTATTTCTCTTCTCCTTCCCATGTCACTTGTTTAAGGGATGTTATACTACTCCCTGTTTTCATGCTGTGTATATCCATGGCCATTTATATTTTTATGGAATTTTGATTTCTAGGTATGTGAAATCATCTGTATTATTTCACTGAAGAGCATAACTGACATGTTCCTAATCCACACAGATAGACATTAATGCTTTTAAAGTTGGCAGTATCATGTGTATGCATAAATATTTTAAGTATGAAGAAAGTAGAACTTGGGAGTTCCATCTAAAGAATATATTGGTCTTCTGGGACTAATATTCCAGGCTTAATCTACAAAATAGCAGTCTATTGATCTTGAGTCCTTCTTGAAATCTGATTTTTCACTTCCAAAGCAGAAACACTGTTCTGTTTTATTTATAGACTCCTGGGAAGGCCACAAAAATATAAGTGGGGAAAAAAAAGAAAGAAAAGAAAAGAAAAGAAAAGAAAAGAAAAGAAAAGAAAAGAAAAGAAAAGAAAAGAAAAGAAAAGAAAAGAAAAGAAAAGAAAAAAGAAAGCCTTTCTACTTGCAAGTCACATTTAGTTAATTTTGCCACTTTCCTTCTGTTTAGATGAAAAACAGTGTCAATATTTGTTTATTAAAAATACAAGCAACAAATCACTGTGTTTTGAAACATTGATTTCAAGGTAAGGTTTCTGTGTGTCTTCTGGAAATACCACACACATAGATACTACACTTCCTAAACTGAAAATAGAAGACTGACTTTTCAGACTATGTTTGAGAAAAAATAGTAGCCAAAAATGACCTGAGCTTAAAGTTGTTCATATCTATAACTTTGGTATGAAAAAGCAAGAAATGTGGGAACTTTCATCCTTGTGAGGTACATTTCTTTCATTTTCTTGTGAGGAAATCTAGCTGTGTTGTCTTCAGTTCACAGCCAATCTACTTACTTGTTGCCTAAGTGCATTCTGGATTAAAGAAATATTTGGGAGTTGGATAAATTAATTCCTTTGAGGTCCTTTCAACATTCAATTGGTAAGTAGTGTGTTATATTCATCAAAATACTTTGTGCTTTGGGATCTATATTGAAAGGGTTTAAAAAGATTGTTCAGCCTTCTAAAGAATTCCCATTTTGCACACTTTGTGTTTACGTTTCGTGTATGCATAAATATATGGGTCTGAATCTGCACTCATTTATATATATACACATACATGTATATATGTACATGTAAGTTATTTGCTCAAAATCCAAAATTGAATCAGTAGCAAAGCCAAGAAAAGAACTAATATTTCCTAATTTTAATGGCACTTCTCTCTTCAGTGAACTACACACTATAACCTCTGATTTAGCTTCAATTTTTGTTATTAAACAGACAGCATTGAACAAGATTACTCAGTCTAAATTAGATCAGATTCCCTAACATGTCCTGTCATTAGATACTATTGCATAAACAGCCAATTGCACTTTTACCCACAAAAATGATTCACAGTGTATAGATATTCAACACTTGTTAATGTTTCATAATGGAGAGAAAGGATGAGTCTTTAAAAAAATTTATTTTAGTAAAGAGGTGATTTTTTTAAACAATTCTCCTAATCATTCTTAAACCAATACTTATCTGGTTTGATTTAATATTAAGCAAATTATAGATTCAATGTTTTAGCTCATAGATTGTGCTAACTCTATTTGCTTTTGAAACATGTTCCAAGGTTTCTGAAGTGATTTGGCTGATATACCTTTACTGCTATTTTAAAATCTTCACCCCACTGCAACATCTAAAGCATGTAAGTGAATACATTTACTTTAATAGGCACATTTAGCAGATAATGGGCTTGACATGATGTCCTTAAGTAGAAGATGCTCAGAGTTGGTTATTCAACAACATGACCTCATGAGACACAATTTAAAAGCAACATTTTTACCCCAGCTGAACATGCATTCATGATTTAGCTTGTTTTTGCTGCAAATGCTAATGCTGTTCTTTAATAATCTGACACAGTAAAATTATTTAGTCTGAATTGCTCTGCGTATGTATTAGAGCTAACCCTTGGGTTAGGTTGCTTGGAATGTCTAATAATCCTCATGGAAACAGTTTTATAAATATTAGTTTTAGAAAATTGATTTTATCATACAATCATAGAATGTTTTGGATTGGAAGGGATTTTAGAAAACATCTTGTTCCAACCCCTCTGCAATGGGTACAGACACCTTCCATTAGACCCGATTGCTCAAAGGCTCATCCAGCCCAGCACTGTACACTTCCAGGGATGGTGCATCCACAGCTTGCCTGGGTAACTGGTTCCAGTATCTCAGCATCCTGACAAAAAGGGATTTCTCACTAATACTGAATCTAAACCTACCCTCTCTCAGCTGGAAGCTGTTACCCCATTTCCCACCACTGCATGTCCTTCAACTTCAAGTTAAAGCCCTCTCTGCCAGCTTGGCAAGCCTGTGACTGAAGAGGATCTTTTCTTTCTCTTACAGATGGATCCCATTAACCTCCAGTAGAACACACTTCTCAAAGTGAGTCCCATGGTCTAAGCAGCCTAACCAAGAAAATAAGTAAATGTTTTCCACAAAGTATTTTATGACTACATTGCACTATGGATTGCTCTTCACTTACACATAGGCAAAATTTTGCTTTTCCCAGTTTATTCTTTGAATTTAGGTTAGAGGTAGAAATTTCTGCCACTTCACTCACTGTCAGTACGGAGCTTTCATTGAATAATTTGTCTATCCATATGATAAATTGATTAGAAATCCATCATGACCTGTAGAAGGCCAGGAGTACTGTAATCAAAGAGTGTTAATTCAGTATTTGTCTTAACATACAGTTGAAATCATCATTTGGTTAAATTCTTTGCCTTTCTTAAAAGGGATTTTGCTTTTAAAGAAACCAGAAATTGTGTCCTTGTCCTAGGCATACAGTAAGTGCGGTATCTGTGGAAGCTGTAAATTTGCTTATTCATAGCTAGTGTGAGAAATGATGGCAGAGTAGATACACAGATATTGAATAATTACCCAAAGGTCATGGGCAGGATTGTGCAGACTGTTTTGAAGACTACACCGCTTTGTTATCATGATACCATTATTGGAGGTAACTTGTCATAACCTCTGGTAGCAAAGAAGAGAAAGTCACCAGATTTTCTCTATGCATATATGAGTCTGTTGGTATGATCACAACTATTTAGTGAGGAAAAAAAAATAGTAATAGCTTTTAGTGTTTGCTGCTTCTTTTTACAGATAAAGGTGTAAAAAAATGACATAGATCCTATCAGTTTCTTTTCATGTCAATTTAAAGCACAGGATAAATTCACCCTTTAACAATGGCATTAAGAGCAATAGAAAAACAAGGAAAAAAAAGATTCAAAAACAGCATCTACCTAACAGAAAACTGATTTTTTTTTTCTAATATAAGAGAAAGATGTAGTACCAAGGAGTTTCCTGAAAAAATTGGTGTTTGGAGGGTTAAAAAATCAGTACCGAACATGAAGTGACCAGACTTTCAAAGGAATAATGAGGATACATGCTAAGAATGGGGTTGGTCTGTGGTGTAGGGTTTACTTGGAGCTGGATAGAAAGGCTAATGTGGAGGGGTATAAGAAGATGAGTTATGACATGAGGAATGTAAGGGATTCTCTCATCACCTTCCCCAATCAAGTCTCCATTTCCCTTCAGTTTCTCTTGAATTTAATACTGAAACAAAGTTATTTTAAGGAACAGGGCAAATATGTAATATATTTTCTAGGTTTTGTTTTTTTTTTTTTTTTTTTTTTTTTTTTTTTTTTTTTTGTTTTTTTTTTTTTTTTTTTTTTTTTTTTTTGGTTGTTGTTTTGTTTTGTTTTAATCTTCTATTTATATTATTTGTGTTCCTGTAGTATTTCCTAGTTCAAACCCTTTGCTGTTATTTTTTATTAGGGCTCAGTGGCTTTTTGTCCAGTTTTTTATTCCAGTTAATTTGAATTCCCTCTCTTCCTTTTCCCAAGTTTTCCATCAAAACCTTTCTGAGCAGGTTTGTTTGTCTGTTCTTTTACTTCACAGTGTTCCTTAACTGTTCTTTGCTCTTCTTCAGCTTAGCTATGATTGTTCATTCCTCATTCACCCACTTACTTGATTTACTTTTCTCCTCCTGCTAGCAATCGCCCACGTAGGTAGTTTTATTTCATTCACCCTTCTGTCTCTTTCCAGTTCAACTCAGCCACCCATTAATTTGTGCCTTATTCTGCCTCACACTTGCAGTTACTTACTCACTTCATTTTGGGAATCTGGTGGAAATTCAAAAAGAGTAAATGTAAAAAGAAGGCATAAATAGCAAGAAGAAAGATGCAGGCTGGGAAAAGTGTGGAAGTGAACTGCTGAGAAAGTGGTGGTCAAAGAGCCAGAAAGGGAAACCTGGATTGAGAAATTCTTGGGGTGTCAGGAAAGTAGTTACTATTTGGGTGATTGTGCTTGGGGGAACAGATGGTGGAGTTTTGGAGAACAGGTAGATGGAGTGGAAAATTGCTGTTCTCAAGAAATTCAGTCTTCTCTTGGACGACCTTGATGTGTGAACTCTGTGTGGCTGAGCAAGGTCAGAAGCCTTTATTGTAATGGTGATTGAATTCTGGCTTTTATGTCCAAACTTTTAAAGTGGTCATTTTCAACAAACAGCCTCAAGACTGCCATGGGGCACACCAAGAGAGCCACCATCCTGTTCATCGTCCCATGTAGACCTCATTTATGAACCTATGTTCCCTTGGAGTGGAAGAGAAACTAATACAATTATACATCACAGCAGTGAATGATGAGTTACAAATCTTACTGCAATTTGAACTCATAATCTATAATCACCATCACTTACTGTATCTCAAAAGAGTCCTCACAATGAAGCTGGCTTGGAAGTTTGCATCTGGCATGATAGCAAATTATATGCAACAGCCAAATATACAGAAACCTAAGAAAAGTCTCATGGAGAAAGACTTTCAGTTAGTGAACATTAAGTAGATAAAAATTACATGTATCATCTAAATGTATAGAATAAACAGTCAAGAAAGATACAATTATCTTTATAGGTAACATGCTGTGCAAACTTTCACTGGGCTGAATGGCATTAGTATGAATAGGTAATATTTAAATTTTATCAAACAATCCTGAAGTTGCTGAAGTATAAATTTCTTTTTAATGAGTCTTTGCAAAAGCTGTGTGTATTTACATTCAGCATTAATTTGTCGAATGGAGTCTTGTAGAGAAACCCATGACCACAAGATGGCAGGATTCCCATTCAAACCTGACTACGGAACTGCGCATAGAACCGAAAAAGCTTAACATGAACTTTGCCTATTTTTGTAGCTGTAATATGGCACTCCTGCTCCAAATTTCCCTTTAATTTTGCAGATCACAGGAACTTATGAGAAGGCTGTTTTTGCGAATCATCTGTCTTTATATATTTTTGAGCCATGTTACTCTCCCTCATGGATTATACTGCCATTTTTCTAATACATGTATTACCCTATTGGAAATGATGTTTTAAAATATAAATATGGTTCTTCAAAATAAGTGGTATCAGTCCATGTTGTTTTAGTAGACTGAGAAATATGGAGAAGAGATATAAAATTCCTGAAATTGGCACAAAATATTAATCAAAATATTTCCCATAAATGCTGTGCTGCAGACAGTTTGATGAGTATTTAAGAACTTCCATTTTTGTGTGCAGATCGACCTTTTCTTCTGTCCACTGGAGAATCCAAGATACTTTTGTTTGACACTTTTCGAAACATCTCTTTTAAAGCATAGTCCATCAAGGTGGGATCTTAAAGAAGGCTTGGTGTTGGCCGATCTCTCCACCCAGGGAAACAAATATGACAACTCCATAATTTTTTGGGATGAGAAGTATAGTATTGTGTCTGTCTGTTGTGACTCACCTCCATGTTTCATACAAATATCCAGAAATCTCAATTTTCATTTAAAAGAATTTTTTCTAGGCCTCAGAACTATGGTGGAAAACACTTGGAAAATAGATTGATAAATGACCTATGGCACAAATCAAAAAGAATCACATCTTTTTGTTTTAAAAAAATATTTATTCTAAAGTCAGTCAATTTTTTTTGTGGCCTGACTCGAAAGCATTTACCATAGGCTTTTATAGACATCAATAAATTTTGCTATTAACAGCCAATGAATTTAGGCCAAAACGGTGGGTTTTTAAAACATTTCCAAGTACATTTTTAGAACAAACAGAAATTTTTCTGCCTTATGTTTAAAAAAACCCACTTCTTACTTCAAAAAGAACAAAAATGCTGATGCACTGATTATAGGTGAGAAGAAAAATCCTTTTTTCATATGAATACAGGTATATTCCTCTTGAAAGGAGAAAATTCACTCGATTACACAATAAACAATACAGAGAAAATGACTTTGAAAATCCATTGTGTGGACAGATCTAGAATAATGAACTTTAAGAATTTACACTAAATTTTTTAACTTATGAAATGAAAATGTTGATGTGACTTTTTTTTTTAATGGTGGACATTTATATTACCATATGTAATAACTGTAATAATAATAAGAGTGCAAAGTTCTTTGAAAAGTGCATAACTGTCTTTAGTATCATTTACACCATGTAAAGCACAACCCTAATTGGAGATATTCCAAGCTGATATCTGGATACATTGTTTTAATGTGAGTGCATGGTTATTGCATAATACCAATGCACTTTAATAAATTACAGTGAAAGAGTGTTAAATGCCAGGTTGATTAGGGTAAATGACACACCAATACTTTTATAAAGACAAATTCTCCAGTGCAAATTATTCAAGCTTAATATAATGAATAAAATTAACATAATGTCCTTTAATGCACTATAGAATAACTCCACCAGGTTAATATTTTTAATACAATGGTTGGGTGTTAGGAAGGTGGCAATATCTGCTTTAGGCTTTTCCTTTTCCAGGTAATTTTATTTTATGCTTCACATGTGCAAAACTTGATCCATTTGGAAAGATGCAAAAAGCAACCTAGAAACAAGCTGTGCCTTAACACCACCTTCATGGTTCTGATCAGTCATTGGAAGAAGAATCCGAACCAAACTATGCTAAAATTTTGGCTCAGATTTTGAGCCAGGCAGTGATACTGGACTCAGATTTTAAGTAAACAAGTTATAATTTTGTCCTTTATTTCTTCCTATGAAAATGGGTTTTCCATTAATGCTTTGGTACTGAGTGCCAAGGAGCAAAACACACAGCTGAGTTCTCTTGTAGTCACTGCTGAGAAATCCTTGTACTCACTGTAAAACCATCGTTTGTTTCCATTGCTTGTGAGTGGCAGTGTTAGTTCCTGTACAGATGCCAGTGTTTACCACACTAGTATCTAAGATACTGTTTTTTTCATAGCACTAAGAAGGCAAAGTAAGTTATTTTTTCCAGACAGGTCTCATAAAAACTCCCTCAGTGTCTGGATGCAGTCAAAACAACAAACTCATTGGACTGTGACTGATTAATTCATCTTTGTAATTTTTCATGGTTTTTAAAAACTGTATTACTGGAATATTTACCATAGGCTGTCATAGACATTTCAGTAACTGACATGTATGTTAAGAATCCTCATTAAACTAAGAACTGAACTGCAACAGGTAAGAAAATAGTTTGGCTTAATATCTGTTATGGAATATGGTTTTCTGTGATGTAGGCCTATTTCTTTCAGTCACAGAAATACGAAACTGCATTCAGAAACACTCATAGATATTAATGTATCTATCTATGTATGTGTGCAGGCTACTTTTGAATTATAATTTTCTTCACAGTACTTCTCAAGATTTCCAATTAAATCAGAATCAGTAAAGAATAGGAATGTAACTGTTAGAGGTACACAAATATCTTTATCATCTTTCACATGATGAGATTTTAAATTAGCATCTCTCTTTTTCTGCATGCTGATGTGAGATGTTCCTCAAGGAACTAGGTCATTCCTAAGGAAAATAATGTTATGGACAATTGCTTTAAAAGAATATTAGCTCTTGATTCTGGTATCTGCTGAAGAAATTTGTACTTTATTTAACTCAACATGTGAAAATCAAATATTTATGAGACTGTATGTAGGTAATTCTTGTTAATGTTGTTTATTTACTATTATCAGTGGAAGAAGTATTTACATAATGTCTTCTTTCTGGGAACAGCAAAAATTCCAGGAACACTTGGAAGACGAATCTTAAATTCAATTTCATTATTTAACACACTATTTCCAAAAGCTGGTCTGGAGGAGTACCTGGAATTTGCATATGATATCTAAGATGAATTATGATTCTCTGCAATGTCTGTTACTGTTTTTCCACCAAATTACGCAAGAATAAGAGAAAGATTTTGCTAATTAACTGGCAATAAGTGTGGAGTTATCTGTATTGCCTCTTTCAAAATGCAGGGAAAATGTACGGGCAGATCAGGGACAAAAGCTTTAGTGTACAAGAGAAGCCATTCCAGATCAGACTAACAGCTTGCTTATGCTATTATTCCATCTGACAATGGCTGTTACCAGATGCTTTAGAGGAAAGTGCAAGGAGCCCTGCAGTGAGCACTTATGAAATACTCTGCCTGTAGAGGAAATTTCTTGTTAATCTCTGTCAGTGATGATTGGTTTATATCCTAGAGCATGGTGGCTTGAAGGTTAAGTATAAAATAACTGTAGGACTAGTACGATTTGTACTACTGTAAAACAGGCTGTGTTTTCCTGAGATACTTCAGTTTTATAATGTGATAACAGGCACTGGCCAAATGACGTTAAGCAACTTCCTTAGAATGTTTCGGCATTTATTGTAGAGACCGGATAATGAAGGAGATCTGGGATAAACACAAGGGATTAAGTCTGTGTGATTTACAAAGAATTCATGAAAACAGGCCTGTCTCTTTTTTATTACTTCTTGTAATCTTGCATACATTTAGTGGTAATATGGAAAATCTCACCTAATTTTGGCAGAATAATCTAAATTTTGATTCTAGATAATTAAATACTAGATTTTGCATTAATAATATTTTGTGTTTTCTGGTCACATTTCTGACTTCTGTGAGATGATTCGCTTCCTTCTAGTTTACAGGCAAAGACTGAATTTTCTCATTTTAAAAGAAGAGAGAAAAGAAAAAATTTTCAAGCTTTCTTTACGTATCACGAAGGGACAAAAAGGCATACATCCAAATATCTCCTTCCCCTGCCCCCCTCCTTTTCTGTGACTTGGCGGTGAAGAAAAAGGTAAGCCTCTAAATAATTTTGACTGTCTAATCTACCTAGGGTCGTGAGAAGATCTCTTCCAGTGCTGAATGAGGAAGCTACTGTACTCCGCTCTCCATACCTGTAATCTGCCAGCTGGAAGTTGCCATTCCCACACTACCATTCCCATTCCCTGCTAGACAAAGGAGTCTGAGAGCTTTACCTTATCCACTTCAGGCAAAGTCAGTTCTCTTTTCAGACTGCCTTCATCAGCTCTTTTTTACTACTGTGGCTCCTTAAGGGGTTCTGATATGACCTGTTACGCCCAGAAGCTGCAGAACTGGCAGGCTCTCAGGAACAGACAGGAGGAAACTCTTAGGGTCGTTCATAACTTCAGTTGTCACTGTTCTTTGCTAGATGAACATCTGTCTGCAGCCTACAAATGAGCCCTGTATAATCACTCTGCTAAGAACACAGCTATTTTTATGCTTGTGTTTTTGTGCACTGCTCATGAACTTTTCATCTCCTTGCTAGCCTGGCTATCTTAATGTTGCTGGATATCTTCAACTTGACCCACTTTTTCAGGTTTCGCATAACTCCAAATTTAAAATTGTGGAGACCTTTTTTTTCTCTGCTTTATAAAATTTCGTATCTCATTTATATGTCTGAAAGGATTGTGGAGGAAGGTGGAAGTTAGGTAAGGCTTATTTGGATTATTTGTTCTTTTTCCTTCCACTTAGTAGCAAAGTCTTGAAATTAAGAGAGAACCCATATGCCTCTTTGGACCACAATGCCCCAAGTCAGGAACTGATGTAGAAAATGTTTAATTTCTATAATGGAGATTAAAAAATTTATGAAAAAGAAGTGAATTATGAAAAACCAGTGAATTGCAGAAAATCTTACCAAGTGAAAGCAACTTGAAATGGCACTAGAAATAGCTTTCAGATCAGCATAGACAACAGAGCAGGGCTGAAATGTTCTCTTTGCTAAGTAAGCAAAGTCATCAAAGGAACCGTCCAAAAGTATAGACTGAATTTCCTCAAATCATTCACCTGAGAACAAACAAAGTAAGCAATCTGAGTTTTGTTTCTAATCAGTACCTCAGTGCTTCTTGTAATAGCAGCTTCTTTCAGATGTCCCACGTTTAAGAGCTCTGGGTGTCAATCAAACAAGGCATTTTATAATATCCTTCTGGAAAGAAACAGCCTCAAAACATCTGGATATAAATACCTATATTAAGCGTGTGAATATAAAAGTATGAATTCTAACATCAGATGTTAGAATGACTAATGAACACAGCTAATGACTGTGTTATATCCTCTCTAAGTGCCAATAGTTCTATAATGGTCTATAGTAGTTCTATAATGTGCATTATTCCTGCATCAACTGAATATTGGCCCACATTGTGTAATGATACTCTGATATAAGATAACTCTGGTCTAACATCTGTGAAAACCTTAGAAATCACACTCTTTCACAATGTTTGTTGCTAAAAAAGTACTGTTAAATTTCTAGAAATTAATATCAAAAGTGGTTTTTTGTGAAATGTTTGGAAATTTCATTAACTGTAACCTCTCTCAAGAAACCTGTGTAAGCCTAACAATACCTGGTGACATGAACTGTTTTCTTAAAGGCCAGAGGTAGAGCTTTATGGCTTTTTTTTAATGGCAAAATGATAATTCATTGTGCTCAAGAGAGACATGCCTAATAAGGTCCTGATAATTCTCAAATATTTACTGTCAGCTAAAAAAGCACGTGAACACAGCATTCATGGAAGTTCTTCAGGAGCTGGGGGCCGATCCCTCAGAGCAGCTGTATTAGTTTAAACTCAAGCTTGCCAGTTGAAGTTCCTGGACTGATCCAAACTACTTTGTTGTAAAACAGAATCAGTGCCTGGAGGTGCACTTAGATTGCAGAAAAACATGGGTTACAGAGTGTATGGGCAATGACCCCTATTTTGTACAGATTGTTAGATAAAGCTGTCTCGAGACTGCCATAAATGATAAGGGTGTTCCCTGTGAATTAGGATAGATACTTAATTTGGCTAGGAGATGGCTTCACTGAGTATCTCCAGCAAAAATACTTTTGCAGAGTAATCATTGCTTTTATTTTAGTAAGTTTACGTCTTATCAAGTCATCTTGAAGATCAAGGGCAAGCCCTTTGTGAAACAAAGTGATGAGCAGAAATATAGGAACAAATGCAAAGATTTAAGTAGACCAGTATTCTGGCAGTGGCCTATGGATAAAGCTTTTAGAGAAAATAATGGAACAGGCCAAGCAGAAATAAAATTTTCCCTTCTATTTCTGACTTTTGTCAAACCATAACTCAAAGACTTTGTAAGTAGGAAACTTTTTTTTTCAATGTGTATTATAGAATAGCCTTGGATGAATTTTCCTTCCATAAGATTTTTCTAATTACTTCTTAGCCCACTTCAGCTTTTGACATCTCCAACATCCTGTAACTGTGAGTTGTACAGTTTAATTATGTGCTTTGTGAAAAGTGTTTCCTTTTGTTTGCTTTAAGCCTGACACTTGATAACTAAGGCACCTAAGTTCCTTCATGATGGGAACCAGGGAACAGTTCTCTGTATACTTTATTCAAGACAATATTTTATAAGCATCCATCATATTAATCTCATGGGTGTTTCTTTTCTACCTAGTATTTTTCATCTCTCCACTTTAATAAAAACTTTTTGTCCTCCTAGGTACACTCTTCTGTACCTTTTTTAGTTCTCCAGAGTCCATTTTCAGATTTGGGGAAGTAGGACTACATTCAGTGTTCAACAACACTTGTTTTGGATTCCTTATCCAACTATGTCTACCATTCTGCTGCTTTCGTGATCTCTCCAGTATTGAGCCGAAGCTTGTATAGATGTGTTAAAGACTCCCAAAACTCTGTTTTGAGTGAACGTGGCTAATTTAGACTCATCACAGTAATAGCTGATTTGTATTAGTGGATGTTGATATTCCTTGGATATTTTCCAAGTCCAAACACTTTTTGTGATAACCTTCTGTAGCTTGTTGTAGCTGGTTTTTGTTTTGATAATGCTAAATAATTTAGCATTTTCAGCAAAATTGGTCATCTTTTCATAAGTATCCCCAGAGCCTGATATAAACTCTGAATAAAAGAGATATCCATATGCATGTTGGTGTTTTCCAGAAAACTTCCTTCACAGAAGAATTTTTTTAAAACTTGGTATTTATTCTTTATGTCCTTATGTCCCTTAAGAAATCAAGTATCTTACAAAATATCTTTCCTGTTATTCCAAGTACTTTACTGTCTATAAAAAGTCTCATTGAAGAATTTTGTTAAAACCTTTTTGAAAATTGGAGTAAATGATGTCAGCCACATCTCCCATGCTATTATGCTTTCAATTTTTCAAGAGCTCCAGTAAATTTGTGAGGCACAATAATACTCTACAAAAGCTGAGTTAATTCTTGTCATCCTATCATATTTATTTGTCGATCTACCATTTTTTTACATTTAATTTCCTTTTATTTTTAAAGAGGTCAGATTAACTCATGCATGTTTTCTTCTACTCAAACTGAAACCTATTGGTAGAACTGGCTACTTTTTTAACCACTAATTCTCTCAGTGCTAAGATCACTTTCAGTAGTCTTAACCATCTGACAATTTAATATTTGATTGTTTTTTAGCTCATAAATGAATATCATGTTGTTACTAATCATTTTAATGATTTGTTCTAAGATTTTTTTCACTGAGAGTCCAATCGCAAATAGTTCCTATAATTCTCCCTCTGCAAAAAATTTCCCCTGTGGATACCAGTCTAACCCCATCTATAGAGAATATCAATACAAATAATTAATTCAACCATTCAGCTTTGGCCTTATCTTCTTTTACAGCTCCTCAATCACCTGTTGGTCCTATAGAGTCTTTGTCAGACTGCCTGCTTTTCATGCTGAAAAGATTTTATTATTAGTTTTTATATACTCATAAAGAGTTCCTTAAATATTTTTAGATGTTTTTATGATTTTATATTTCACTTTCTGGACTTACATTCTTTTCTACTTCCCAAATTTTCACAAAAATTCAAATTTCTGAGAGTTTCCTTTATACTAGCAACAATTTTATAGAACAATTTTTAAAACCCATCCCATAATTGCTGTTTTTTGGTTTGTCTTGTTTTTGTTTCTTTTTAATTGTTGTTTTCTGTTGTTTGTATGAACAAGTTATTTGTATAATTTCACTTTATTGTGACAAAAAGGCAAGGAGCACATTCTTTTTTGTCATAGCGACTCATATTAGAAATACACTCATGGTGCATCTGTAGTTCTATCAACAGCCCTTAACATCAATATCAGTGTGTTTTAAATTAAGTTTTATTTGGCTTCTGCTGGAACTACACAGTGTTATTTCTGCATTTTCTCCAAATCTTTAGAGGAATAAAATTAAGATCTGAGGTATGGTGCCAGAACTGTTGATTTAGAGATACAATCCAATTTTATAATAATTGTCGCAATCTTACCAAAAGCTAGATTTATTTTTATAGGAAATATGCTTCTAAGTATTTATATTTAACCAGGTGCCAAGTGAATGTTCATCATTTTAAGGTGCCATTTTAGTCCAATGAAGAAAAAGCAAGCATATGATTTAAATGGTTTGGAGACCTGTTTCTGTCCTGTACTCTGTTTCCTTATCCTGTAGGGTATCTATATAAAAGATAAGTACTGACAGAGGCAAGTCAACACAATGCACAGAGAAACTAAATATTCTGACGTAATAGGGCAAACCTCAGTGTATTCCAGTATACCTAGGACCTCAAGGAGCAAACTGTGTGTTTTCTGTTGAGTAATTATGTGTTTGAGAAATCTTTTTCACAGTTTTGACAAAGACAGAATTGATTTTTATTTTTTGTCCCCCCACAATTATTTGCTTAATTTTCTAGGAATCATACAGATACTGTATGTAACTGACTCTTTCTTATGCTGATTTAGTTTCTCTCCTGGAGAAAAACATTTTAAAGAATTCAGGATTTTGACATAATGATTCTGTTTGCTAAGCTATTGGGTCTTATTCATGAAATCTCTGGTAACATGGAATAGAAAGGACTTTGCCACTGCCATAGTGATGAATACCTTCAAATATTCTGCTTCATTTACTATTCATGATTTAAATGAAATCATATTTACATAAATGGAGGTGTTTTTGCACTGATGCTCAAACTGATTCTCAATACCATCACAGCCACCTCACCCACCCACAGATAATCATTCTCCAACAGTCATTACTAACTGCAGATACTTTTCCGATTACATTATTGGAGACTTCCCACAAAAGAAGTCTGGCACATCTGGATAGTCGCCCATCTCCTGCAGACAAAGAAAACCCCACTTTTTTGGTACTGAAATTGCCATTCAATTTCACAGAACTCTATGATGATTTAAATGTCCAGCATTGCCCAGGGGAATGTGGGCACTGCACCAAGATGCATGCAAACCTTGCTATTACTATGAACTAGGACAAAGGCAATTATTCATGTTGCATTTTAGTAGCATAACTCAGAAAAATAGCAGAATTTGTTTCATAAAAACATAGTTCACTGGAATTTAAATGGGCAGCTATTTTCTGTCTGCAAAACTAAATCCAGTTTGATATATGGAGAATTTATCTGTGCACCCAAATCTAGGACGTGAAGATACAGATAGATGCTTAAGCTCCAGAGTGCTGTCAACTTACTGAAAAACTCTCTTCTGTCTTTACTAACCGCCTGCTTTCCTGCATACGATGCACTGAAAGCCAGAGTAGCTTTGAAGAACAATAGGTTGGACTGTTTGCAAATGGTAGGCACAGGGTAATTAAAAAAGGGAGGTGCCAGTGCCATTTGTTCTCAGGGTGCCCACCCAAGGCCAGTGGTAACAGGGTTATTACTGCAGACTGAGCAAGGATTTTTCTGCTTTCAGACTGTCTATTGTGGTACCTGCACAGTGCAGAGTATGATCTGCTTCGTATATCCAAATTACTGAAACTTACTTACTGGGGCATGTTCCTTCCTTTTCTCTTTCTTGCTATCTGCATTTGTCCATGGAATTTCAGTTTCCTACCTGCCGATTCTTATATTTATTATCAACATCTGCCATTTTTACAGCAAAATACCTTCTATTTAGATAAGGGAATACCAGTTTTTCTATCAGTTGAAATGTTGAGTGGAATTTTCACTGGGAGGAGAAAGGCGGTGTGCTGCTTTATTCTAGCTCTCTTCCCATCCACTATAAAAAATAAGAGGATGTTTTTAGTTCCAATACCTAAATATCTTGGGGAATTTGAAAATAAAATGGATTTTGAGCTTGAGGTCAGATAATAATGAAACTAAAACCTTACTATTGATGATCCACTTTAGACATATTTCAGGTCCCTCCCACATTATTTCCAATCTGCCTAACGTACCTGGGTTGCTTCAGTCTTGAAGAGAAAGATCTATAGTGGTGCTTAAGTCAAACAGTCAATGCAGCAACATTATTATTTAAAGTGTACCATAAATTTCTAAGAAATATTTAAAGCATCTGTATCTGTCATTGTATTATCATAACTATATCATTACAGTTATGGACCCTAGAGACATTTAGTTAGTAAGAAGAAGAAAGTGAGACATTTGTGGATAACCAGAAATAGAGTCTTTTCTATATGCATGAACAATAAACATTCCTAACCATCACACACAGGAGTTCAGCTGGTTGACATATCTGTAATGAGGCTCTGTGCAAGTTGTTTGATCCAAACCCTTGCCTAAACTGAAGTGTGACCCAAACTTATTTTTCTAGGCCTTAAAGCCCTAGGTTTAAAGCTGAGTTCTGTGGGTCTATATTTTTGGTTTTTACAAATTATCAACCCTCCTACAACATCTCCCTATGAGGAGGATTGTTTTCTCCCATATGCAAGAAGACACAGTGAGAATTTATAAGAAAACCAGAACTGACTAACAAAGCAGATAGTTTTTTTAAAATTTGGTACTTCTCTTGGACTTTTCATCTAATTTTTGATGACGAACTTTGGTGCCATTCCAATCATTTATTGCAATATTCATTTCTTTTATCCTTATGCCCTTTTGGATTGACTTTCCCTCCAGACTGACAAGAAATGGTCACATTCCAGTGTCTCCTTAAGGCATTCTTTCTTGTGTTGTTTCATTGGAAGATTGGAAAAACCTCGTCCACACCATAGCATTTCTCCTTCACTTCTCTCATTAGTAAGCATTCAGCCGTTGTGAGTAATCAGTAGAAGACATTTTGGGGTAGGCCTAATGGTAGTGGGTATGTTTAAAATATCAGAGTAGAGGTTTATAACCTGCCTTGAAAGTTTGTCTTTTTATTTATAGTTTCATCCGTCAGTGAAATAATGAGGAAATCCTCTTTGGTAAAAGAGTTCTTCCTCTCTGGAAAAATTTATATGTAATTTATTGTCCCATAAGGCCTAAAAATGCCTTCTTTTGATATTCATTTCAGTACAATATTCAGGTTCTCTGATAACACTGCAAACTGTATACAAGTTATTGGATTGTCCTGACCAAGAACCAAGAAAACGTATTTTCTTCCAGCCTTTTTTGGAGACTGTGAACATAGGCTTGGAGGTGACCTGCAGTTTGTGGGGTGACAAATGAAAAGAGCTGAGTGTGAACGCTTTCCAGAATAAGCTGACAAACAGGGAGAAAAGGCTGTTTAAGATCTGTATAGAAGGTCTTGAGGGAAATGAATTGATCCTTCAAATTTTATGTGTCTTTTAGACACAGGAGAAAAGCAGAAGAGCACAAAGGAGGAGCTCTATAGATATTCTGAGCTATACAATGACCAGGTATGCCAGAGGGTCTGGGCCAGTGCATTAACCAATATTTCTTGAGAGTGTTGTTTTTTGGTCATAAATGGAAGTCATAAATAATCAGTCGTAAGATAATGTGAGTATTGTACATCAGTCTTTTACTTAAGGAATTGAGAATAAGATTTAATGGATTCTTGCAAAGACTGACACCTTAGATATTTTATTTACACAAAGCATTTTTTAAATACAGAAGATGCTTATTGCTGCTGAAATCTTAGGAATATATAAACTTCTTTAGATGATATTTTTTCAAATATAGTGGTTTTTAATTCACATTTTTAGTAAATCATATGATAGGAGCTTTGATTCAATACTATAGAATGTGCTTTTAGTTTTGCCAAAAATGCCACAAGTAATTTTTCTTTAGAATACTGACTATTTATTATGTGTTGGAAACATAACCTTTCCTCTTCTTTCATGTACAATTAAAGTAATAAGTCACTACAGAAGACAAACTAATTTTAAACTTTGGGGACCCCCACCCACCTTTCCAAATATAGTCATTCTAAAATTTTTGATTTTGATATCTGATTATGCAGCAGCATTGCACAGACAATTTTTGTGTTTATAGTGTGTATAACTAACTTTCAATGCTCGATAGAACTTAAGAATACAACTTTTAATGGTAACTCTTTTCTTTCAGGGTTTTCTGTTTTAAACTTTTAATGTCTCTAAACTGATCATATCTTAATATTTGTTTCATTTTGGTGGTGTTGGTGGATTTACTATCTTTGAAAAGCAAATGTGACATAAAGATATTATATACTAGCATAAAACATTTACTAGTATTTCTGTCTATTGATATTTTCCATGATCATTGGATTAAATTTGAAAATTAAAGCTCTTTACAAGCAGGGCAAGACCTAAACAGCTGTGACTGTGTTAAGTGTCTCTAAAAATGATTGCAGACCATAGTGTGCTGTTATTTCTTTTGTGTTTAAAATTGTGTTAGGCCTATAAAACCCAGTATGCCAAATTTGTAATGAAATAATTTGGAACTTAAAGGGCTGTGTGGCTCAGCGTTATGTGTTACAGAAATGAGAATTTTATTAACATTAGAAGATGACCACACTGCTTCAGAAAGATGTATTATCTTTCTTGATTTGGAATGACTTAAAATATTTTGCTAGCATTCCACTTCAAATTATTCAGACTGGCATATAACCACTGCAAGTGTGGGCATCAGCAGAAGAGTATCTGGCTCCAAAGATTACGGTCTTGGATATCTGTGCATTTTCTTGGTGCTCTGGGACTTGTGACAATGTTGATTAGAGTGAAGATAATAAGGCAAAGAGGTGAAGTTCACGTAATGTTTTTCCAGGTTTTTTAATGTATAAATGCTTACACATGTTTATTAAAAATAGTGGATGCACCCTGTGGTAATTTATCTATCCGTGTGTCACATAAGATACTAGGAGCTCCAGAGTGCTAAAAATTGATTTAACTGAGTAACTTTTATTATGATTGCTACAGGCATACTTACAACAGGCAACATACAAAGCTTAAATTAATATCTACTATAAAGTGATACAAAAATAGTCAAGAAATGCATCATATTTTCATGGAAATGGACAATGCCATGACATTGCCAAGTCCAAGTTCATCATTGCGAAGAAGAAGTCAAAACATATTTCTTTTATGTAGATTTATTTGAGAAATTTTGGTAAATACCAATGGAATTCCTGATCTGGAAGAGTCTTTTTATGCAGTCTTACTTGTTTCTAAGCACACAAAGTATTTAAATATTTTTCTGACTTACCACGATTGAGGGGTTTTATTTAGGATTATTTCTGCAGTTTTGTGCAAAGACATATATGTGCAATGTTAATTGCATGGTCTCCTGCTTAGGAGTCTGCTAGCATAATATTTTAAGTCATTCCAAACTGAAAAAGATAATACAGCTTTCTGAGGCAGCTGTGCTCCTCTTCTGGCTTTACTGCTCAGGTCTCATCCTAAACCAGGACAGGGATATGGCTGAGTGTGCACGTTGGCTGGAAGGTTAGCAACAATCTTGGATCCTGTACTATTGTCATGCTCTAATTTGCTACACTGTTGATCACTTTGATTTTAAAATGTATTCTAAAGAGCAGCTGTAAATTACATTTCTATTTAAGTATGGCTCAAAATTGCTTCAGGTTAAAGTGGTTTAATGTTCCATCAAGATACAGGCAAACAATGCTGACAGAGGCAAGAAAAAGCAGCCCTAAAGTTAAGCTGGAACCTTCTCCTGGGCTCAGAATCAAATACAGCTCAAGTGTAGTTTGCTCTCGTCCACAAGGGCTGGTTAAACATTGTAATACTCATTTTCTCCTGAAGACACCTCTTGTAACATGTTTTAATATATGTATATTTGGCCTGCAGTATTGGTCAGAAAGCAGCTGCTGCTGGCAGTTATTTCATTTCTAATGTGCAATAACCCAGCAGAAGCAATTCAGTGAATCACAGAAGTAGCTTCAAGGAACCCATAGGCCATAGAACTAATTTCAGCCTGTGAGTAAATAAACGATGTGAAAGTACAGTTCCTACTTTCTCAGTTGAATCAGAATGACAAGGTCAATGACAGAGATAAGTGAACTGTGCACATTTAAAATATTGGTACTTGTATAGCACATAAATATACAAAGCCTTCCCACCCTGTCAGTATAATGAGAATAACCTTATTTACAAAATAGTAATAGAATACTTCAGCGAAAACCAACATTATTTGCTTTTGATTTAACATGCAAATAGTTTTCATGATTCAAATGAACTAAGTTTGGAATATATTCTGGTAAAGGCCATAGAGATTTCTTTTTGTTTTCTGATTCAGACTGAGAAAAAAATCAGGATTTCTGGTAAAGTTGCCAGTAGGAAAATAAATAAAATAATCTACCCATTTTCCTATGTCTCAGTGGTAGTTGATATATAAAAATAGACAAACTTAGGAACAAATGGGAAAAAAAATAAGCCCAAAAAATTAAATAGAAAACTCAGTTTTGTGGAGTTCTGATGCCAGTGGCTGTCTGAGTGATGAGCGTTAGCTGGCATATGTGGTAATAACTTCTTTGGTGGCCATTTTCCAAGTATATGAGATTAGAATATCCTTCTTTTTTGCTAACCTAAGAATTTTATTATTCCTAGATGTAGTTTGTAACAGTGCATCTAATATATCACAGCTGGAGCCACAAGGTTTGCAGTTGGGCTGGATTTTGTATTGGGTTATCAATTTATTCCATTCCTACATCAATGAGTCTATTCTCCTTAGTGAGAGAACAATTCTTTTGTCTTCTTCACTGCTCCCAAACAAAGTTAAAACCTTTCTGTGCAGCAAAAAGAACACACAAAAGACATCCAGAAAAATTATTTCATACAACCCCTGCATATTTACTGGTAGTGATTTCTGTTACTAATTTATCTAGGAAATGAACAGACACAACCTACTGTCTCCTTTCTTGCCCACTTATCTTGCTGTCTGTGTAGACACTGAAACCTCTGCAAAGTCAACAATGAAATCAAGAAATTAGATTGTAATAAATTACAACCTCTACACTTGACCTATATTGCCTTAATGCTTGATAAAGTCATTTAATTGCATTTCTCTGATGAAATCTTGTGGCAGGACAATTGATTAGCATCGACTATTTTGGAAAACAATCCTTAGAGCTTATGAGACCTTTTGATGGAACTGAAATGAAAATCTATGCCATTACAGAGCCTATCACATAGAGAACACCTCTCACTGTCCAGACTTTTACATATGTTACACACTTTGTCTCATCGTCAATTAACTTAATTAATATTTTCCTTCTGCTTCACTGGGTAAAGATTCTCTGCAGCTTAGTAAGAGAGGAACTGTTGTCTGTATTCTGTCTGTCTGATTTGCTGCAGAAATTGGTAGATTTGCCATGACTGAAGGAGAAATCTTCGGGAACAGAAAGGAAACCTTCATAGTTGAAGAAAATTAATATGCTGCTGTGAAAAAAATTAACTATCTCTGAAATTTTGCAATAGCAAGTGAGCCAATTAATCCATATTAATTTTCTTTTTCTAGAACACATAATATTTGTTTTGAAAACATTTCAAAATAATCTTGTACTTTTAACGATAGCTAATCCAAGAAACTTCTACCTTAAAAATATATAATGGTATCTAAGGTTCAGTACTGTGAGAAAAACAGATATAAGTATACTAGAACAGGCATTTGATGTAATGGAGGCTTTTACCTTACATTTTCTCATTTCCCTATTTGTTAATTGGACAGTATAATCCTCTTTTCTCACAGGACTCTGCAACAATACATTAATTAAGGTTTGGAAAGTATTCAGATTCTAGAGTACTGAGACCCTGACTGAAGAGCCCCTGAGAAAATGAGTGATTTGGCCCACAAGGAGGTTTTGAATACTGTCCAATAAATAAGGCCCATAGATACATATTCAAAAGCACAGAGAAAGTATTGAAAAACTGCATGTCAAATAACCATTGTCTCCCTCTCCTTCTGAGCAAAATTACAGTGTGTGATTTCAATCCATATGCAACACAGTAGATTTGTAACTTCCAAACTGGGATCTGTATGGATGACTTTATCTGACAATGTAAACTCACAACAACTGGATTACTGGTTTAAAGAATTTTTTGAAAACAAGCAAATATAGAAGCAGAAACTTTAACTGAACTTTTAGGACTAGAAAGGCAGAAGCCAACTGAAACAGTTTCAGTATCAAACTGTGAATAAAAAAACCCCCGCAAAACAAAAAAGACAAACTGAATTTCTATGGTTCCTAGATTACTATGGTTATATGACAACTACTTTCTGCTTTTTTTTTTTTTTGGTTTTGTTTGTTTGTTTGTTTGTTTGTTTGTTTTTTTGCTTTCTTTTGTATCTGTGTGGAAGGCCATCAGAAATAAAAAAAGGAAATGGATTCTTTTGACTTCCCACAAATGAAGCTGTTAGACAGTTACTTAAGTTAAAATGTGAGTGATTTAGAAGACTGAATCAGAACCACATGCATGTTTAAGGTTAAAGATATTTTTTTGTGGTTTAGTACTGCCTTGTAGATGACATCCAGGAAAACCCATATGCTCAGACAAAGAATGATTTAAGCTAATAAGATATTCCGCAAAGTAGTGTAAATTTCCTTCTATGGGTTTTATAAAGGAAAAGAGCCTATTACAGTGTTTTTAAGAGCTGCACTGCACAGGTGGACTAAAGCAGTTCCCAAACAGAATTAGTTTGCTTGTGCAATGTCATAAGCTTCCTCTCAGTTTCCATTGCAGCACAGGGAAAAGTCACTTGAATTTCACACAGAAGTAGGATTGCTTTACATCTGTGTATGCAGATGTAAAAAATAGACACCAAAATACAAGACGTTGGACTAATTCATTTATGCATTAACTTCAATATGTAATCTATAAGTAATCAGATATATGCTGTGAGCTGATATTACTATTTTTCAGCATATTAACTGTTATTTTTTTTAAATATTGGACTTCATTCTTTTGTCATTGATTTTGATAGAAAAGCTTCCAGATATTAAGATTACAAAGTTTCAAATAAGATACATCAAATGCAGTTATGGTGTATGTTGTTCAACTGTACCTAATTCAATACTTGATTGACTACTATGGGCAGATAGGAGCTCCATTATTATTGACCATTTACAATTATTTGAGAAATGATAGGATATGGGTTTTGTGAGGAAGGAAATTGCCTAATAGTAGTCATCTGAGTAATTCAATAAACCTAACTTTTTAGTTTAAATAAGTCACACATGAAATCAAGGCATGTATGATGATCATGAGCTGTATTTTGTTATTTTCCTACAGTATGCACTAGACAGAAAAGACACACAACATTGTTATAACTGTAAGAGAAAATTAACAGTGCTTTGTTCAACTGTTCCTGAACTCTTAAGAGGGAATGGTGGTGTCAGTACCTCCACTGAAATTACGGGATGGATTTTAAATGCAGCATAGTTAAACATGAAAGCATATATACATTGTAGATAGAGATATATCCAAAGTCCTGCGGAGCATCCCCAAGATGATGGGATCAAAAAAGAGAAGGGATTGTCCTCTGCCCTTAAGCATAAATGGTGTGAAGATGTCAGCTTACATTATGCCTTTGTTACGACTCCAGATACAGAACAACAGCACTGTGGCTAGGCTTTCAGTCTCTGTTTTTATAAAAGTGTCAACTTTTGTTTCAAATGCACCAGTTCTTATTTTTGCTTTCCCATTCACCCGTGATAGTTCACCAGTCAGTTTAAAAAAAAACAGTTTTAAGAATTCATGCCTTGGTGATACGAACACCTGAGCTCCCTTGTGTGTTTCAGTGCAGGAGCTAACGAGTGAAGACGGGTGATTTGTAGTGTAGATAATACACAGTTGGGTACCCCAGACGTGTGTCTATTCCTTTGTCAATGATGTTAACAAAAGGCAGGCATGCTGAGTAGCCAACCGGTGGGACAAAATATTTGTTGAATGGAGAGGTTTATTGGAAATAAATTCCTATTTTTGCTCTTCTAATGAACAGATAAATAAAAATTACAGATAAATTGCATGTTTTCAATGAAATTTAAAAATTAATTGTTTTTAATTGAAAATGAAAGGCCTAATTTTTCTTACATTCATGTTATGTTAGTTTCTCTGGAAATGTCTGTGGACGTGAAATGACTATGGCTTAATTTGTCTTTTTAATGTAAGTGACACTTAAGCCCTAAATTATGGAGATTAGTGGATTTATATGGGGTGAATGCAAAAAGCTTTTTTATCAGTTTTTGGAGAGTTTATTGGCAGGTCATTTTGATGTGAGCATCATTTCTTAGTTATAGCATGAGGAAAGCATTAAGATGTTTGACTTGTAAATCACAAGTATAAAGTATTAAAGATGTTAAAGACATAATTTCAAATTACTTCTACTCCATCTGTCTACCCTTTCAAAGTTTAAGAAATTATGTATAATACAAAGGCAATGTTCCATCAATGGCCACAGGGAAGAGAACAAAGAAATATTAAGGAATGACTGTAAGCATACTACTGTGAGAAGAGCAAAACCCCATGAATGCCACTTACACGTGGTGTATTACACATGTGTAGTCCAGAAGCAATGATGCTCAAAGAGGAATTCAAAAGATAAAAAAACTCATCCCTGTTCCAAATCTTGATATTCAGAGGAGAAATCTATAAAACATGCTTTCAGACTGAATACTTAGTTGGCATTTTTTCCATCCCTTTATCATTCAGGCAGCATTTGTTTCCTTGTGTTTCCAATAAAATGAAAGTCCATGGAAACCAGAAACATTACTGTGTCAGACCAAAAATTGTTTAACTGTGTGTCTTTCGTAAGATAAGAACCAGGAGTGAATTAGCTAACAGCAGGTGAGATTTAAACTGCCACAAATTAATCTCCTAAGATTTTGCTTATTTTTAATATTTGGGATAATATCTTTCTTCTAGTTTTCAATAGAAGAGTTTAACACAGAACACGATGCATTACTCATACTGCATTTCCAGTCATACACTAATTATAATCACCATGTGATTGGAGTGCATGGCTGGTTAGGCTCTTGTGAGGATAGAGGAAAGAAAACAAATTGTTACAACAAACAATTTAGAAGTCTGATAGGACTAGCTCTCTAGGTAGGAATAATTTTCTGCTCAGTGCACAGTGGGACCCATATGCAAAGAAGGGATAGTGGAAAAAAAAAGAATTCTAGCAATTCCAGAGAAAATGTTAGTGCATCTATCACCACTATTTCATTCATGCTGCTTCTTTGTGGTTCAGGAAAAGCACACTTCAGGAAGCTGAAAAGGAAAGACTTTATTACAAATGTTCTGAAAGCCAGACTTATCATTGCTTTGAAGGGCTAACTACCTTTAGCAGTAGTTACAAAGCAACAGTAGATCGCTCAGGAGGACATTTGCTGTATTTACACATGCCTTTAATAGATGAATGCATTGTCCATGAATGGATATGGCTGGTTATGGCTATGTTAGTGAATTCCTTATGACAATTCGTTGAAACCCCATTAAAGGTTGCTTCAGACTGAAGATGGGTGATGTAAGTAAGACAAAGGGGCCCTGGAAATGGAATGGAATAACTTGAATATAGTAATTCTACTAGAGAACGGCCACTGGTAGTACCAGATTATTTTATTTAAGGAAACTCCCATTTTACATTTTGTGCAAAATCTCTGTGCCTTCAGATTTGCACATTGTGTGTGGAGTCCCATCAGATATATACAAATACCCACCCACAAAATCAGTTCCCTAACATGGAAAACGTTAAAAAACGAATTCCTGTATTCTACCGACAGCCCCCGGATATTTTAAAGCTGTACCTTTAGGGAGCGGGACTAGCCACAGACCCTGATTCATACTGAATCTGAAAGACAGGATTCTTGACAGCACCCCTAGCACCACCTTGGGCAATGGAATCTTCAGCTCAGCTGTGACTTGGAGGGAAGCACATCAATTACAGCATCGCCAGCACCACCTCCTTTACTGTCTGGTTTTGCTTTGAAGAGGTCTCCTCTCCAATGCCTGGTATTGCTCACCTTATGAAATCTGACAGGATCACAGCCTAAGACAGTGCAGCTACAGGCCTGTTTTGCATTACTAAAATGATGCTGTGGACATAAAGTTTCCAGCCTCAGTGGGGGATTTTCAAATGTAATTTGAACTCAGCTTTTATGGAAAAATTAAGAAGACTGATTAGAGTCAATTATGTAAGTTAACTTACATAATGCCTATAAGTGCTATTTCTGTATGTAGGTGTGGTCTTAAAATACCATCAGAGAGTTTTCTTTAGAAAAACTTCACTTGCATCAGTGTTGTCCCATTAGGGCAAATAGGAAAATCTCTTGAACTACTGTCTGGGTATGACTTTGCTGTATGAATTCTATTCCTCGCTGTTCTTTTGATTCAAATTTCTCCTGAGATAGCATCTAATTACAAAGTTGAATATCTAAGACAATAAAACTTCCCAAATTCATCTTAATTGTGGTAGCATTGCTATGAATATAATTTTGTCAGATTGTTCATGTCTCATCAGAGAGTACAGTCCTTTAAACAACAATATTATGCTGTCTAGAAAAATGTAAAGTAATGCATATGGATTATTGTAGGCCATTTTATCCAAGAAAAGGTCAAGAAGAAACATTTTTAAATATTAAATTCCACTTGCACTGATAGCTCAGTATCAGTGTACATATTTCAAGGGCTGGTATGGCACACTGCTGATGATTGCAATAGCTCTTTTGGAGTGCTAAGCTTTGATTTTGAAAGATGCAAGGCCTAAATGATTAAATTCATGAGTTCTATTCATATTTCTCCTTTGTTAGTTAGTAAACTCACAGAGCTGTGCATCTGCTGGTCATGGCAGTACAGAGAATTTCATCAGAAGCCTGTGAAATACACAAGATTAGAAGGTCAAACTACATTTCTGTCACAGCTGCATGTTTAAGATGTATAAATGCACACATCATAGGTGTACATTTGCAAAAAAGATGTGTTTAAAACAGAATAAAATGTAACTTTGAACTCTTTGCTCTCAGTATCTGTAGTTCCACTCTGTTCTCATTGATGCTGAAGATGCTCTGCTGCTCAGTCAAGCCAGAGGTTGTGAGGCATGGCTTCAGCTTGAATTCCTAGGAGTAGCACTTCAGTGTGACAAGTCTACTGCATAGAATCATATATTTTTACCAATTTTCTGAACATTGCTAGGTGGGTTTACATTAAAAATGTCTTATTCAGTACAAGTACTGATAAGTGACAACTCTAGGTCAATACTGAGGGAAAGGGGAATGTTACCTGCCTTAGTTGTTGTACTATTGAAGTAAATAGTAGGCAGAGCACCTCTAAAAATGGTCCTTTTGTATTGTGTTTGTTTTTCTATGATTATAGGGAATTATGGAAGAAATGACATGCAATTTCACCTTCGCTATAATTTTAGGTTCTTTATTCTCCAGTCTCCATTTAGCTAATTTGTTTGTGCCCTGTTTGACATTGTTTCCCTACTTCACCTGTCAGATCTAGATACTTGTCTATTTACTGCAAATGTTCACTAATATGAACCATGATTTTCCAGGTGCTGTCATGGTTCCTGCAGGAAGCAAAAAAGGTAATGAGAGACATTACCACCACATTTCATACTGAATTTTATCTTTATTTTGCTGTTCTAGACAATCACAGATCTTTGCAAGCAAATAGGATTAAAGCGTGTTTTAATTTTCTAGACGTCTGTAAATAAGGTTACTCTTTCACCACTAGCACAGCAGAATTTCTAAACCAGGCACCATGCAGTGATTGCTTTCTTCTCTGCTTTCTAGTTAGCTCCTATTTGGATTTTTTTTTTACTTTTTCTTTTTTTTTTTTTTCCCTGATATCATTGTCTGTAGGTGTAAAGCACATTAAATATATGGGTTGTCTCCATATCTTAGCTCCTGAGTACATCTTCCTGTCCATTAGAGAGTGATCATGTGAGTACATCTCTGACTGCCCACGGCTCAGAGTCCAAAATGTGCAAATTTTTATAGTCCTGAATATTTGGGAAATATTGATCTCTGTGGAATATCTATCTGATGTCTGTCTGTGTCAAAAGAATTAGGCAAATTTAGTTCTCAGAAAACTTCAGTAACTTTGGTCAAGTTAGCACCAACCTAATTTAGGCGCATGTTAAATATTCAGAGTTTTCCTTCTATACTTTTGGGAATGAGTCTAGAATGCCATTTTGCCTCCTATCTTGTTACAATAACTTGTTTTCTGTTCATTATCCTGGCCTCTCCTCCTCACTGAACTTTCACTGGAGTTTTCCACATCTTTCTTCAAATGTGGACCACAAAACCAAGCATAGAGCTAGTCGGGTTTGCTAAATTTTATCAGGGTTAAAACTTCCCCCGATTCTACCTGATGTCCTTCAGGTTATGCTCCTAAGTGTTACATGAACTTTCTGTGCTGCAGATTGCTCTGACAGTTGCACTGATGTAATTATCCACAATGACCCTTAGGTCACTGCTCTCTAAGCATCTGACACTGTCCTGCATGACCTCCTTGTCTCTAAACTGGGGAGACAGGGCTTTGATGGATAGACCCATCAGAGGATATGGAATTGGCTGGATGGCTATACTCAAGGAGCTGTGGTTGTCAGTGCAGTGTCCAAGTGGTGACCAGTGACAAGTGCTGCTCCTCAGGGGTTGGTGCTGGGTCTGGTGCTGTTTAACTTCCTTATCAGCCACAGAGTGGGAAAAGCTGGAGAGGGATGTACAAAGACTTGTAGGGACAGGACAAGGGGGAATGGCTTTAAACTGAAAGACAGTAGGTTTACCTAGGTTAATATCTAGGTTTTAGACATTAGGATGAAATTCTTTACAGTGAGGGTGGTAAGTGCTGGAACAGGTTGCCCAGAGAAGTTGTGGATGACCCACCCCTGGAGGGGTTCAAGGGCAGTTTTAATGCAGCACTGAGCAACATGGTCTAATGGAAGGTGTTTGTGCCCATGGCTGGGGGTTGGAACTACATGCTTTTCAAGGTCCCTTAAATATAATAATAAAGCCATGTGCATTGTTAACTATTGTGTGTTAATAGAACCTGAATAATTATAATATTTGTGACACAGCAAAGCTAAGAGATTTTAATGGGTATATTCTTGCAGCAAATACAAAATTTGTGTGTGAATCATTAGCTGGAAAATAAAGATGATTTTGGTCAAGTTTCACCAAAGTAACAATAAAAAAAGTGAAGAATATGATTAATACAAAATTAGTGAAAAGAAACTATTCAATATATACATTATAATTATTGTCTACATGCCTGATATATGATAAAAATCTTCCCACATGGGACAACAGGGGTAATTTCATTTATTAATTATTCTACAACTGAACTACATGAATTTTAGATCTGACTGATACACAAACAATGTTCTCACTGAAGTGGTCCATTGTTGTTTTAATGCAAGAGACACAGAGTCAATATTATGTCTTATTTCCTGTACTATATCATTCACTAGTTGATGTCTGTCAGTGTACTTTACTTTTGCCATTCTCTCTCTTCCAAGTTAACTTGTCCAGACTACTTCATCTTCCTTTGTTCAGAATATTAAAAAATCAGGAATATGTGTATATCCAGGTATTCCATTTGGAGGCTTAGGAAATTTTCAGGCAGGTGCCAACTGACTTCTGAGTTTTCCTGACTGGTGGTCACAGAAAGAGGAACTTCAGGGGTCATTTTCTTAGACTTAGTTAACGAACGTCCAGTTAAGTTGGAAGTTGGCGTAGACATTCCATGTGTTAAGACAAAAAACAATTAGAAGCAGCAGATATTTTATGCCTAATGTTAGTTCTATTGTCTCGTGTAAATTTAATTGTTTTTTTTGAGCTTTGTCAGTTTATTTGTCTGAAGATTTTGCTAAGGGTTTCAAATGAAAGCTATAATGGTTGTTCACTGTTCTAATGGGGGGGTTATTGTCCTGCCATTTTTTTCACATTCTCTTAAGATCTTTTTTCTCCCTTTTTGTTTTTCACCTATTTTTATCCTTTGCTACTGCTGCAAGTCTCCAATGTGCTCTTTAAATCTCTTTTCCTTCTACAGTGCTCCTTTTGTTATGTTATATATAATGGGTCAAAATGATCTTGGGCGCAGAGCCACAGTATTAAACTAGGAATTAATATGGACCAGTACTCCTAGACTGAAAAAAATGCTTACAGTCATTTGAACACCAAAGATAAGAGAAAGAGAGAGAGAGAGAGAGAGGCATATTTCTAAATTCTTTGCAAATGAAAGAGACAGGATTGCTGTTTAAGGGAGTTTCAACTGAGCACAGAAACAGACTGAATGCAATCAGTCAAAAAAGATTTATTCAAGAGTCATAAATTAGGCTCTACCTTAGATTCCTTCCATCTCCCTTTCTTATATATCATCTCTTGTCCTGACATTGAGTCTGAAGTATTTCCTCCAGCCAGTAAAGAAAGATTTTCCAAACTCAAGAGTCCAATTAGGAAAAATGTTCCCCTGCCTTTCAGCATTGCATTATCTGAACCAGTTCCCTCCAGAGCCCCATCTACAATGGAGGCATTTATAACTGAAAGTATCTCAGTAGGAAGGGGTACTCACTTATTGTATGAAAAATTGAAAACTACAGACTGAAAACAGGCACAGCTTGAGTGCTGCAGTAGTATACCTGCTTTGTGTCTGTTTTATGACTGAGGCAGTATTCAGCAATTGTGAAGGAAAGACATGGTAAAGATGGCCTGAAAAGTTTGATAAAAAGTAAGAAAAGTGGTTCCAGACCAGCTGCTATGAGAAGGGTCCACAGTTACAAGTGCTCATTCCAATTTTCAGCAAGGAATTATTTCAGCAGCTTTTGTTTTAAGAATTCTCTTGGCTTTTGAAACTGCCTCCTTCACTGGCACTTCCTGTAACAGCCCCTGTCCTGTGAGTTAGCTGGCATCTCCTCATCTGTAAGGAAAAGATTTAAAAAATAACAAACTTGAGCCTCTTTCCCTCCATTGTTGAGGTTTTGTCAGCAGTCACAAGAGGTAGAAACATTCTCAATTGCTAGTTCATCATGCCGTGGTGAATGGGTCTCTTAGCTGTGCTGGCACAAAGGTCTGTGCACCCACAGTCAGCTTGCAGTGAACTGATTTGGCTCTGAAACACTTTTCTCTCTTTCCCTCTCTCTCTTTCTCCCCAAGTATACTTTAAGCCAGAGCAATTGCCCAGATCTGCTCTCAGCAGAGGCATAGAAGTGGTTTTGCTGTAAGAACTGAAAGGCTAATATGGTGCACAGAGAGGAGTGGGTAACATCAGAGGAGCCTCTATTGAAACAGCCTGAAGAACTGGTGCTTTATTAATGTCAGCAGGGGCTGGAAACACAGACCCCATGTATTTTAATTACATGACATATAATTTAAGTACATGTTGGATGCTAGCATATGCTGGAGAGATATATAGTGTATATTTACTCTGTTTTCAGAAGCAGGTTTCTATGTTATGGTTGGTCCTGAATGCCGTATATGTCCTTTAAACATGGTATTTCTGTCTAATTATCAATTAAAACAGCCAGGCAAGATCTGACTCTGTTATTTCCTTTCAATTTGTCTGTGCTATCGGTATTCTCCAGCTTTTCCATCACTGTGAGTTCATTTGTTTTCCTTGTGACAGCTGATGTCAAGCTGATCTGTATTTATCATCTCACCTTCAATATTTGCTGGGATGTGCCACAATTAGAGCAGCTGACATTTTGCTGTAGGCAGAACCAGAATTATATTGTGTGTGTTCTCTGTGGGTTACTCGTCTGGCTACCCTTCACAAGCACACAGATATTTAGATTCATTGCTAGGCAGTTCTGTGTTCTCTGTTTACACAATATGCCACTCGTTTTGGATCCTGGGTTGGGTTCCTGCTCCTCTGTATTACAAGGAGTTAATGTTGGTTGGGGAAGTAGAGAGAGAATGGGGATGGAAGTTAGAATGGTCAATATGATGGAAATCTAAATCAGAAACTTAGCAATGGTTAAGGTAGTTTCTGGCTCACCAAAATGTTGTGATTTTGCACTGTTTCTGAATCAGTGAGAGGTTGCTGCAGTTGTTGGTTGCAGCAGTGTCTGAAAAATGCATCCCTGAGCCAAGCAGAACCCAAAGATCTGAGTAAAGTAGCTGGCCTACACTGTTGAGGACACAGAGCAGAGGATGAGTGTATCAGCAAACTGTGGTTCAGGGAAGAAAAAATGGCTTGAAAAAGGATAAAAGAGATGAAGGTTCAAATCTATTTTTGTTTCATGGAAATCGCAAGTGATTTCTAAGGCTTCAGGGTAAGAATTAGACTATTTTGAAGACTAATTTAAATGAAATATTGCTGGCCTGTGATCTGGAGAAGGTGAACAAAATCAAAATCACATTTATGTGACTTTCAAGCAGCTTTGGACTAGCATCTGAACTCAAAGTTCACCTAAAATTTTAGTGTTGACCTTTCATAGGTTTAAAAGGATTGTCATTGTATTTGCAACATTGTCAGACCCACTGACAATGTCAACCCCCTGTCATTGTGTGAACACGTGTCAACACATTGAGTTTTGTGCCATCAGACATGATAGATAGAGCTAGGCCATGTCAGTGCCTGATTGGAGCTGGCAGAATGTGGGACAGTAATAAGAAAGACACTCAGCATCTTTGTGAACCAAATAAAAATCAGAATACAGATGCCTAAGGTTCTTACCTGAAATATTCTGATGAAGAAAGCAGCTGTCTTTTCATTTTTCATTTCTTTACAATATTTGGAAGCACCTTTGCTTTGTTTGAGCTGCTACACTGGTTATCTAATGATGATTTAATGAAGTGGTAGGGGATCAGTTGACATCACGGCTGCTAATAAAGTGGCAGTCAACAAAGTCTCCTGCTCAGCAGGTCAGAAAATGGAGTCCACAACCTCAACTATCAAAAACTGGTTACTCTAATAACTTCAGCCTTCAGGATGCAGTGCTCTGGATGCTCTACTCACCTTGCAGTTGCTTTTATTCATTTAGCTTGGCTAAGCACTTAGTCACAATTTCTTCCTCAATTGTTTCTCCAGGGTGTTTGTAACATCTCATCTTCCTTGAATACATAAAAAGACTCCAAATTTTGCTTCAGGCTGTTTTCAAGCAAAGTTGTTTTCCCTGCATAAAATGAGTCAGTTCAAGTATCTAGTCTCTGTATATACCGTGCAGGAAAGATAAAAGTCACATGTGAAACCTCTCTATGTATACAGGCAACATCTTTCAAGAAGCAGGCTAAAATCTTGAAATCTGGCTGTCTGAGTTAGACACCAATATTTCCTCACTGAAATTATATCTCCAGTTTGTCCTGAAAAGGGGAAATTCCGGTGCAAAGAAAAAATGCTGTAAGGCTATTGCTGGCCACATCTAGGGAGAAGTTAGGAATAGACAATGAAGTCAATGGTTGGATGTAACACTGCTCGTTTTCATCTATCTCCTAACATTTAGAACTTTTTGCAGGTTTTACTCTATTTTCTTTTTTTTTTTCTCTTTTAAGCAAGTAATGGCAAACAAGGCATTAATAGAGAGAAAAAACTATCATCTGTTGGGATAATTATTAGAATGTTTCTAGATCATAGAATTTCTTTTCTCAGATCATAGTTTGGCCTGGGGAGAGGGGAGAATGCACCACCACAATTATGCACACAAGTACTTCACATCTGCAGCAGAAGCAGCAAACTTAAAATGAGTACAGGTTGAGAACAACTGCTCCAAATTTAACTTAATTATGATAATTCACTGCTTTGTTTGCATTTAGTGCTTAAGGTGGCATTCAAAGGCTTGGTAAATAGCAAAGAAACAAGTAAACTGGAAGGTGCATTGTGCCATTGTGAAAAAGAACAAGTCGATAATAATGCATTCTTCAAATACTTCAAAAATAGGTTAGATAAACTAGAGTACCCAATGTTAGTTAATTTAATTACATTCTCATTGCACATAGACTCAATCTTAGCATCTCATGTTATTTACTCTAGGGAGGGCGGGAGGATTTCAGTGGGTTCAAGTGGATTTAACTCCAGATTTGGTCATAAACAACTTTAAGGGTAAACATAATTCATTGTCTTCCCATGCTTTTTAACCTAAATCAAGAAATAAATTTTTGCTTTCCTTTCCCAGTGCACATTTTTAATATACTTCTAATTAATCATCTTTGGCATGTAATTCCTTGTACCTTTTAGCTTTTCATTTTGGTGGCTTTGCTAGCTGTCTTGTTCATTTTCCGCTCTAACAATCAACAAAAATTGGGTTTCTTTTCTGACTATTTTAGATTTATTGGTACATGTTCAGAAAATGAGAATTTTGTTCTTCAACGAAAAGTAAGATTTCAAGAATTGGTTCATTCATTATCTAGACAAAAACTAGATTTCTTTACAAAATGAACCATTCCATGACGGCCAAGGTGTCAATGCCTAGCAGTATTCTGAAGGTATGTTGGAGACTCAAAGCAGTTACATGGTGTGAAGATATACATGGGGCAAGGTTTGTGTCAGGAGAACAATTATCTTGTATTAAGCCAGCTGATTGATTTACAGTAGCACTCATCACAGCATCACTATTGCTGGCTCACTGTCTAACCCCAGTGTGTAAGTTCTCAGCTGGATCATCACCGGCCCTACGCAGGCAAGTGCCCATCCTGGCCGTTCTGGCCTGTCTGTCCTTATCACACTCCAGCTGTGTGAGCTGTCCTGCCATGTGTCTGTGATCCTAATGAGTCTGCAGCTCTGCAAGGGCAAGCAGACCTCTGATTCCGCCTGTACACTCACCATTCTGCGAGTGCACTATTATACAGGCACTTCAGACAGTGATTTCCCAGGGAAAGTGTGAGCACATTCCCCATCAACCCCTTATTTATGTGCATGTTTTTAGGGATACCCTTCTTTCAGCCGTGGTTTCTTGATTATGAGGTCTCTTTTGTCCACAGTACCCTGCACACTGTTCTTGTCAATCTATGTGTTTTCCTGTGTGTTTTTTATTGAATTTGCTTATGAGTCCTGGTCATCGTGGGTGCAAACTGACAGCAAGACTAAAATTGATATTCATTTATGCAGTGCAAAACTTGCAGTATTGGCAAAATACATGCACTTGAATTATTAGACAAACAATACAGGATCCTAAAGACTAATAATGATCATCTTTCAAGGCTGTCTTGGATATTTTAAGAAAGCTCTGTGTTAACTTTCCACTGCTTTATCCAACAGTATATGAGAAACAGCAATATTTTTAAATAGGAAAATCTAGTAACTTATTCCATGTGAACTTATAGAGAAAAGAGTTACTGTATGTTTGGTTTAAGTAATCATTTAGTTTCATTTAATTTTTGTATTGCAGTCTTAGTTCAGAGAACTAGTGTTTGTGTCATGTCTTCATTTCTGCCTCACAGTTCATTACTTTTTAATTCATTACCTGTGAGGGTTAATATATTGAACAATGATATTTTAAATCTTTGGGTCATTATCTTAACATGTTATCTTAACATGTCATCTTATCTTAACGTGTTATCATAACATGTTTTTCCCTACAGTTCAGGCAAGGAGTGATCTAGAATAATGATAATTTAGACCTTCAAGACATTATGGATAGGTACTCAAAAAATGCTATGCAATTCATCATGGTTGAATATGCATATTAGATAAAAAACAATGTCCATTCAAAGAAGTTATCTTAGTTCTACATAATATACCTGTCAGCAATAGTGATGAAAGAGATGAGCCACTCCCTAGGTTGTTTTTTTCCTTTCCTGCCATTTATTTAAATAGCCAGCTGGCAATTCCTGGATTTCTAGCCTTCAAGAGATCTTCTAAGACAGATGATGGTTAATAACAGACACCCAGTGAAGTGATAGTCTTTGTTTGAAGAATATTGGATTTGTACCTTTTCATTATTTATTCAGTACTCTGACAATACAAAGGGATACTGCTTAAGTTTAATTCTATTGTGGGAATTTTTTGCCACACATCTTCCCACTTGTGCTATTTGGAAGCATGGTGTGTCATAAAAGGTAGTCAAGTTAATTTTAAGAGAGCTGCTGAGAGTCTGAAAGAACATGAAAGGCTATTAAACATTTCCTTTCATATCTTCAATGCATATTACATATATACAACATTTGTATTGTTCTCTTGCAGCTAATGGGCATCTAACAGCTTAATTAGATCCCCAAATTACTGGGTATTTAAACCAGGGAGCAGCGAATGAGAAATGTATTTTCCTCAGAGCAGCCTGATGATTCCAAGGAACCAGAAAAGTTTGCCATGGCAACTTTGGACAGATTCTTTTTATTTTTGAAGAGGTTTGAGAGGTGTGGTGTCTTGGAGATACACCCCAGAACAGGAAATTTGCCAGTTAATTATTTTCTTTGTTCCCAAGAAAAAGAATGTAAGTATTTTTTTTTCAGTGGTACATGAATTAATCATTTTTGGCATGTAATTCCTTGTACCTTTTAGCTTTTCATTTTGGTGGCTTTGCTAGTATTTGACAGCATTGTTTTTAGAATTTGACAAGTATCTAAGTAGCAATAAGGCTAGATATTGAGGAGGCTAAAGGGTGATCTGAGAGCTTACAGCGGCTTAAAAGGCAGTCACAAAGCTGACACAGTCATACTCTTCTTGGTAGCACCAGATGACATAAAGGGCAACAGCTGCAGACTGCACTTGGAGACATTTAAGTTGCCTTGCTGTGACAAAGAGGGCTGCCTCCAACTAATGTTTCTGATTTCTAAGAAGAAAAAATGAATGATACAAAATTAATGTTTACAAATTTTAATTGAATGCAGTTTTACCTTATATTTTATCAGACGGCTGTATTAAAAATCTGAGCTTTAACATACTGATGACAAGTTTCTTATCCTCTCAACATTTCACATACTAATGTCATTTATTGACATGAAACTTTTCATTTGTTGTCAAGTGCAGCTCTAGAAATGGGAAGAAATAAATATATTCGATTTAGAGATTCATAGATTGTGATTCTGCAAAGCACAAATGTCAGCACCTAATCTAACCTCCCGACTGCAGGGCTTTTCCAAGTTATTACTTGTGTAACTAGACACATCATTTAGGAAAAAACTTTCAAATGTGATATGACATTTCCAGTGAACTAATAAGACTGGTAATTGCAACAGTGACTATGTCTCTTCAGTTTTTGCATTTTCTCACTCATTATTTTTTCTCCAGACGTTATCACCATTGATGAGATGTTTCTCTTTATTGTTAATTGAAGCTGATATCAATATATAATATCTGGGCAACAACTGACAGAACAAGAGGACACAGTCTTAAGCTACACAAAGGGAAATATAGGTTGGATATTAGGAGAAAGTTTTTTACAGAAAGGGTGATAAAGTATTGGAATGGTCTACCCGGGGAGGTGGTGGAGTCACCATCCCTGGATGTGTTTAAAAAGAGATTGGATGTGGCACTCAGTGCCATGGCTTAGTTTAGTTGAGGTGTTGGGACAGAGGTCGGACTCGATGATCTTCAAGGTCTCTTCCAACCTGGTGATTCTGTGATTCTGTGATAAAGATAAAGCTGAGAGGCTTTACCATACATTCCTTTTTAGAAAAATAATCTTTCGATAATTATTCACTGCTCACATCTCTATGTAGACCTCTTCACCAATCTTTTAAAATATTATTGTTTGCTGTTTAAATTTTTTTGCTTAGTTAAGGGATTCCTTTTCACATCTCAGTTTGAAAAACAGCTATCAGTTTTTCCACGTCTTTTCCCCTTTTCTTTCTTTTGATGAGGTTTCCCAGAGATTTGATTTGGGGATTTCATGTTGATCTTCTCAAAAAAGTGGGAACCCTAGCTCGGGGTCAGCCATGAGCTCATTTTCTCATGTCTCCCCAAACTGATGCACATTGTTAAATCTGATGTCCTTTGAGCACACATCAAACATCAGACTAATTTTGTCTGAAACTTTTTCAATATATCTTGCTTTATCTAAAAATAGAGCATTCAAATTCTATTTCTAGCAGCAAAAAAGAGACCAATCCTCCATCCCCCCCAGTATATATGTTTAAAAATTATACAGAGGTTTGAAGGGAATGTAAAGAAATAAAGACATGTTTTACTGCATTATGAGAAATGAAAATAGCTAGCTATGAACAAAATTAGTGAAGAATGAGCTTAGCAAACTGCCTTCAGATAACTGTGTGAATAAGATTCTTCCGGCTTCTTTCAATTAATATTTGACTTTCTCCTAAAACACTGCTGCTACTTTCCATTTGAAACATACAATCTGGTTGTCTCCAGCTCTCTTTTCTTCACTGTAATGGAAAGTTTTCCATTTATCACTTTACCTTCTGAAGTGTGTCCAAATCATGGGTGGTGAATTTTCAAAAAATTGTCCTGAATGTACCACAGTGTCATCAAGTGATGGAGTTTCTTCTTAGAGATGTCTTAAATTATTTGCTGATAGAGATTTAGATTGACTTTTCCAAGCTTTTTTTTTTTAATAGGGAAAAGGAGTATTTTCATCTATTCCTAACTGATTTTGCATAAATGTTTCAATATATTACTTCTAGGATTATGAGGGAAAAGTATAGATGATTTCAACTGTACTGTGTAAAGCAAATAAATTAATGCAATAAATGGTTTCATTCTGTTTATATTCCTCAGCTAAGAAGAGAGTGTACAGTTCTTATTGCTTAGTAACTCTTAAAATCATGAACAGCCATTTATTGTATGTTGCTTTTTCTTGAAGTTTGAGACCTGTAATGAAGTGATTTAAAAAACAGTGTGTGAGGGAAGCATCATGAGCTTATTCTTTACTGCTGCATCATATAATGCCAGGTCGTTAATCATTAGCAGAAGGACTAAAGGTCCCAATTTAGTGCCCAGGGGAGACATCTCCATTAATCGCTTGCCAATTGGAGGGGACACAATTGACTTTAACCTGCTGGCTATGGTCCATAGGAAAAGCTCTGACCCATTTAATCAGCCTGGAATATGTTCCATAACCTTTCAAGTTGGATCATCGAATGTCAAGTTCTGTCGAAGGCTTTATTTAGTCAACCATGACTGGTAACCTCCTAATCTTCTGCTTTTTGTGTCAGAGGTACAATAGTTTTATCAACACATTTGCAGTTATTTTGTTTAAAAGTTGCCAGACTGTGATTCGTCCCAGTGGTTTAGAAAGATGTACCCTGACTGTGATGGCATCATATGTTATGCACAGGCTCAGTGAAAAAGAAATTTGTAGTTTCTTTTTTTCCCGGTCATTTAATCTGCTCTGTGAATAGTAACCATATTTAGTGAGCTTCAATCCACAGTACCTTCCTCAGAGACATGAGAAATATCAACAGAAGACCCACCTAGGTTTTGATATGTAACGTATTTTTTCCTCTTTTTTTCTATCAACTGTAGTATATGTTATCAAGCTACAATTATTACTCTGTCATTGTTAGGAATGGATAAATTCAAAAGCTCTGATGACACTGAATAATGCTGTGAATCAAGATGTCTCTCTCAACAGTTGGATTTTTTTCTTTTATTTCTGTGCACTTGCTTCATCTACCAGTTCAGGTCACCTAAATTATTTTTTCATGTTTTATGAAATTATCTGGTAATATCTGCTGTCCTCGAAAGAGTAAATCAGAGTCCCTTCTGAGGGAAGTATTCAGTTTGTATTTTGATCTATTCAGAAGTAGAAAATCAAGTGAAACTGCAAAACAGTGGTAGTCTTAACAATAAAACCTCTGTGTTTATTCTGTCTGATGAAACAGCTATCTGACATCTACAGCTACCTCATAAAATGGGACCAGATTGATGAGCCTAAGTTATTCAGTGTTTCTTGGTTCTGTGAACATTTTGTTGTTTACAGCTGTGTAGGCAGTTTTCTTTTTCTCTTTTGCTGTTTCTCTCATTCTCCATATTTGCTGGGAAGGAATGCTTTATGTTTTCAACCTTTTCATTTTATAAATCGGTCTTTAAAATGCCTTGCTGCCTGGATGATAATAACAGGGAAATCATTTCTGTCTAACTGTAGGTGCATTCATGAACCTGGCAAAGTGAGTGCAAGGAATAAATTGTACATTTAATTAATGGCATTTCATTTCATTTTCTAAGTTAAGTTCAGCATCAGTCTGTCATTAGGACTAAAAGGATGTATTTAAGAAACAGTATTGCGTCTCTTTTAAAATATCCTTACCAGTTTTGAATAATAACGGACTACAAATATATTAACAATAATGAGTACGCAAAATATTTTGTACAAAAAAAAGATCTGACAAGCATGAACGGTGACAGATGATGACCAGAATTTTCAAAAATTTATGATCATTATAATGTGAAAAGTAATTATGAATAATAAAAATCTGTTTCAATAATTAGCTGTAATGAATGCTCATAGCAAGGTAAATGAACTGGAACAATTTTAGGCAATAACACACAATTTGCATTTTATACTTTGTCAGAACATTTTATCATCAGCAATACACTCTTATATTATCACAATTTTCAACATTTAGCCATGCACCTCATGTTCAAGTCTTTGGCTAAGCACTGAGCTGCACATAAACAAAAAAATGATAATAAGAACTAATTACTTTAGTAAGGCAAGATTTGTTACATTTTAAATAAATATTTTCGTGTGAATATTAGTTTTGTACATATGCTAATAAATCTGTATTTTAGGACTTCTCTATATAATATGAAAACATTGACAGTGTGGGAAAGCGTCTGTCTAAGGTGTCAGTGTTTATTTTGTACAAACTAGAACACATCTGTGATTGTCTTGTGGAATTTTTTATGTACATTCATTCATGCTGTTTATCCCAAAAGCAAGACCTGTTTGAAGCAGCCAGGTTCCACTTCTCCGAAACTGTGTTACAGCATGTGAGAATGAGCAAGTGCTCAGGGAAGCCAGAGCCAGGGGATAGATTTGGAACTACTTTAAAGTTTGCAGATCTGTCTCTTTCAAATTCTTCCCAGCAGTGAGCTGTGAATTTCAGGATGATAAAAGTTACAACTGGCTGACTCTCACTGTTGGACCAGAGTAGTCACTCCTGGGTGGATTGTCATCACTGCTGTTCAAGATCACTTTTTTTCATTACAGTGAACCTTTCCAAAGGGCTCTAATTCATCATTCCTTGGACATGTGATTTATCAGATCTAGGGCCATCTCCACAATTTACTTCAGTTCTAAGTCTTCTTCACTTGTATATCATTCTGCCAAAAGAGAAAAGTGGAGAGCTTGTTGAAGCCCAAGAGACAATTTGGATCTCCTTTTGCTGTTCTGCTATTTTAAGAAAATGGTTCTGAAATCATTGAACAGGTAATACTTCTTAGCCTTGGCTAATTGCTGGTTTGCCAGAAATGCTGTTCACTCTTGCATAGCCAAACTATTTTTTGAAAAGTTTATTGCTTGTTCCCTGCTATGAATCTAGTTGCTGCCAGTTTTATCCTTAAGTTTCTGAGTTGTGCTGCGTTTTGGTCTAACATTCATGCTCTCTCATTCCTGAAGAAATTTATGGCAATCAGCAAGTGTAATTTCCAAATAAAATTGTGACCCTACTTAAGTTGAAGTCTGTGGAAGTCTGTCTGCTAACTGTGAAGAGAACTTAAGGACTTCCAGAAACATGAGGCAAATACCTCTTCTTCTTACCCTCTGTTAGGACACAGAAGCTGTCCTGGAAGCTGCACTCAAGTTTGTTTTTGATCTCTCTGTGTTTTCAACAAATACTCTGAAGCTGAGGGAAGCAATTCTCAGCTTGCATTTTGTAAGATGTCTTCGCAGGAAACACCTTCGCCAAAGACATAAGAGTAAATTAAAATTTTACTTTCTTAGAAGTTCAAATAATAGATTTTATTTAATATCAGATAAATAATAAATATTATTATATAACCTTAGGGAGGCTGATATCATTGCATTTGGTGCAACTTTTTTTTCTATTATCTGAATTATGTATTAATGGCTATATTTTCATATCAAAGAGGCATAGGCTGATCCTTCCCTCAGACCACTTTTGCACTCCATTGAAAAAAGTTTTCCAGGTATACTGTCACCTGAGAAGATTGTGCCATATGAATGAAATCTCAGAGACCTGAGGAAACTCAATCAAAACATCTGGGAGTCAGAGTAATTTGCTTTGGGTTTGGTTTTTTTTGTTACAGAAGTGTTTGGACAGTAATACAGGCCCAATGGGACACATTTTAATTACTTGTTACTGTTTCTTCTTAATCTACTTCAAACAGAGTGCAGAGTAATAGTGAGCATATCACAGTCCCAGCCCTTGTTCTGTGTGGGTTTTTTTCCCTGTTAACTCTGAACAATTTGTTTTTCTGGGTCAAATGAATTTCTAGATAGACCAAATACTTTCATGTATGACAAGGACAGTAGGACATCAAAACATATATGCCCCAGGGAATGGCTTTAAACTTCTTTTGATAATACCCTTCCTGACATGTTCAATGCATCCATCACATCAAAGCTTTAACTTTTTTTTAAAAGAAACTGCTTAAGTATGTTTTTCTTAGAGAATGCATGGAGGTTGTTTAAATAATAATAAAAAGAAAGAATTATACTCTTTCAGAACAGGAATTGCAATCTGCTTGAGCAGATACATCTGCTATTTTTTTTTCAATGCCCCAGGAATAGAAGTTTGTTGTGGACAATGGTAATTTAATGTGAAAGTCCACAGTATGTTAAACATTTAAAACCAGTGGGTATAGATCTATTAGGAACATTAAACTGGTCTGGGCCTGGAGCTCATTCTGGATTAAAGCATGCAAGACCCTGGAACAAGTTTACCCAGAACTGACCTTTGCAGTGGTGATTACTTGGGTGTCCTATCTGTGCTGGGCATGACACTAGCCACCCTTCTCCCTTCTCATACCTTTTTTTTGAAGTAGAAATCCTTGTTTATGATTGAGCAATACACTGCTCAAACTGAGAAAAAGGATTGCAGATAAAGGGATAATTACTTTGTGAAGAAGCTCATAACTTCCTCAGGATTGCCCTTTTTATACTTTGAGTTGCCACGTGCCTGCTTTTGCAAGCTGGGGAACAACCTGTGAAACCACTAAGGGGCTGCTGCACAGGTGCAGTAATTCTGTAAGGTGTTTAAGCACTTGCTAAAGCAAATGCATGGGGAAAATTTTTACATGGAATAATGACTTTTTTTTCTGATTTTCAGTGTTTAAAAACTAACCAGACTCATCTTTGTATTGTCTTGTTAATGAGTTACTTACACTGGTTCTTATTTTGTTCTCTTACACCTCTGTTGCCTTTTACTGTATCTGCATGTAACTGTTATGAGAGATGAATAAACAAAGATTTTAATGAGGTTTCTAAAACTCTGGCGGGAATGGACACCTCTGTTCCCCAGGTGAGAGACAGCCCTGCCTACAAGAAAGTCGGTATTGACTGTTCAGCTTGTTCAGCTGAGTCACACAGCCATTTCCACTGGAGGAGCCTGGCACCAGCGCTCGAGCTTCTTCAGGCGTGGCGGGAGTGCTGCCTGCTCGGAGGAGCAGTGGGACCTGTACCACAGCTCTGACCTCAGCACCAGGGCAGGCATCTGCCCATTCAGGGATGCGGGGCTTTCTTTCAGAGCACACTGGGATCCCTCAGGTTCTGCTTCACTGAACACCCAGCAGGAGTGAAGAAGCAGGTTGTCTCGCCTCTCACGGGAGGGATTGCATGACCTTCGTGAGAAGCAGCTGCTGCTGGATCCCAATCCCTGCCAAGTTTGGCAGTAGCTTCTAATTCAGGGCTGAGAATTGCACACCCACACTTTCCCATGCTCCATTCTGAACACGGTTGGGGCGCACTGCTCAGTAGAAAAGAGGCCAAGGGACGTTGCAAATAGTGGTTTTCTCTGCAGGTTTTCCACAGTATTGATTACAAGTGACCGCTGACTGTGACAAAATTAGGAAAGCTAAGTTCAATGTTATAAATAAATTATCTCTCTTCAGTAATTTATGTTGAGAACACTTGCTGCAGGGTTAATTACGAATGTCTTAATTGAATCCATGCTTCAATATTTACAAATGGTGTCTGAATAGTTGAGTATAGTAGGATTTTAATAGCTTGGTCGAGATTCAGAAATGCAGATTATAGTCCACTTCGGTCTAACGCATTTAGGTTGCTGCCTTCAGAATCACAGTGTTTTGGCCAGCATTTCTCTTTACTTATGTTGCTTAGATGTACAAGAATATTGAAGATAGACAAATTTCATATTGTTTAGAGCAGAAATGCAGCCTGAGTAAAGAAAGGAGTTCTGCTACATTTATCTCTGTGATGTTTCGTTGTACTTACAGCCTTTTTTATTTTTTTTGTTGTTTCATCTTTGTGATTGGTCTGAAAAGCTGTACAAACTTCACAAGATACTTTAAATGCAAACCATCAATTTAGATGCAGTCCTTAGTTCTACATGATGACTCTGTGGCTCGTGCAATCATTTTTGCTTCTGTCACATCTTCTTTTCAGTAATGTTCCATATACTGTGTTGTGAAGATGACAGGGGATGATTGGTGCTTTGATGCACATTATGACATTATCTTATCGTATGCAACTGCTCTATAAGCACTGAAATATTAAGACTCACAGTCTCGAATCTTACCTAGCTGACAGATATGATATTTTTTTATTTTATTGAAATTTCTTTTGCACAACATTTAAAGCTTTGGTTAATCAGTTTAGTGAAGTAGCAGCTATTCAAGCTGCTTGGTGTTAAGAAAGGCAGGAAGGACATGATGAGAACTGACTCAGCACCAGCAGTCTGTCTAGGACAGTATATAAAACAGCAACTTACTGTCACTATTTAAAGTGAGAATTCTGAGTCCCTGCAGGCCAGTGTGGGATTTACTACATCCTGCACAGGAAAGGAAAATCATCTGCTTCGTGCAAGATTGTGATTTATGCTGACCGTATTGGCTTTGGCAGGAACAGCTGAAAGGCAATACTTTGCCTCTGTAGATGGCACGAGTGCCCACTTTCCTCTTCCTGGTCTGCACTACAAGTTGTATTTTTTATTCCTGTGAATTAAAATACTTTTGGATGCCTAACCATTGTTCCTGCCAAGTACTGACATGACTAAAATATTTTCTGATGATAAAGACAATGAGCTTACAGATCCCAGACATAATATCTATTTTGTTCCCTAACTGACCCAAATCATAAACTTGCAGAGATGCAGTGAGAAAGAGAAGTACATAAATATTTTAGCCACTATCTAATGCCACTTTGCAGTGCTGGTGATAGCAGATGTGTAGAAAAAGAATATGCATTCCTTTTTTGATAAGAGAAATTAATTTAAATATAAAGCATCAAGATTCTTCTTACCATAGGTTATCACATCTCATCTCATTATGTGCCTTTTACAGGACACCTGACTGTTGAAACCAGCCTGGTCACAAGTTCATTCTGCAAAACTTTCTGGTACTGACTGATCTTTTCAAAATGTCTAACAGTGCTTTCTCTCTCTTCCTGTCTTAGACCTACATAAATGTTTTAGAATGGATATAACTTCTCCTTCCCATGCACAGCAGATAAAAATACATAAGAGAGGAGGAAAAAAAGGAAATGCACACTGTTAATGTTAGACTCCATGAATCACTGGAAATATATTTGACACCAAAGCACTCTCTGTGAGCTTGCAAGCTCGGTCATTATTCCTGCAGACCTGGAGCCCATGGGCTCTATGAGACCTTGGAGTCTTGACTGCACACAACAGTTTTGCACGGGACTTTCTGTTCCCTTTGTGTTATTCATTGCAACATCTATGGGAAGCTAAAGAGATCCAGAATCCCACTGGCACAAAAGTACTGTATTTTCTAGTTTAACCTGTGCTTTAATCCACATAATGCCTTGTTAGTCAGGCTTTATGGGTGTAATCCGGAGCTCATTGATCTCAATGCAAAATTGCCCACCAGTTCCACTGGGCTTTTGATCACTGCCTGTACACGTGATGCTAATTTCACTTCTAAATCTTGTGCAAACCAGGTTTGTGACCAGACTAATTTTTTAAGGTTATACATAACAAAAAGTTAAGCGAAAAACACGTTTCCCATGTGTACCTGAGACAAGTTCCTTTTTTATCCAGCACAAAGTGGGAAGACAAGCAGGAAAAGCAGGATGTGAATCTTCCCCCTGCCTTCCCCCACTTCAGAGTCTGGAGAACCACTGTGCCATGGAGATTCACAGACTTGGCTTCAACACCTGGCTGCGTTTTCCAGCTCCAAACTTGGCCTGGCCTCAGAAGTGTTTTTCCTCAGAACCATGGGTGCCTCCCACAGAGAGCTGAAGGGGATGGAAAGCTTAAGCAGTCCCAGAGGGAACTTAAATCCTAAATCAGGAGTAACAAAAATTGATTCTTTGCAGCTGTGGAACAATTTTCTCTCCTGAACTGAAGGAAGAAAAGCTCAAGGAGTTCCAATATATTTCTGGGAGCCGAAGTTTTTATTATACTTAGAAATTTTTATTTGATCAGCAGCCTTGAGATAGGAAGAGGATTATTCACCTCCCTTCCTTGTTTTGAGAACTAGCATAAATAATCCATTTAGCAATAATGCTGTGCCTCCCAGTGTGCTTGTTTATCGTTAGACTTCTGCAGCTTTCAGTGGCTAGTGCACTCTGATTCCTGGCTGGATTTATGATGCAAATGTCAGACAGGGACTCTGTCCCTCTGTTTTCAAGCCAAATCTCTTTATTTTGACATTGGATTTGAGTTATACATTTATGGAATCACTGGGAAATATTTGAAAATATTAAAATTCTCTTGACAGTTAAAACCAGGTTGGAGGTTAGCTCCAACCTGAACGTTAACTGTAAGTCCACAGGAATGCCATTCATGAATTGTTACTTTCACTGAATTTTCTCTAAGGATCATCGTGTGGGTTTTTGGCATGCATTTCAAACACACAGCCATTCTTTCCTCACTCTGTAATGTCTTTTCACTTAGTTTGTTCGTATATTGTATCTTTCTTGAGAAGAATCTGGGAATTTTTTAGGGGTTCTTTGTAGGCAACAAGGCCCTCTTACAGGAATAAGTATATTAAAACAAGGAACCTGAGTGAAAAAGACTGTAGGAACCAGAAGAAAAAAGCCTGTCTTCATCAGTAAGACCTATAGGAATAAATACAGAAAGAACTTGTCCCAAAAAATTTTACACGGTGCTCAGTGTAGTCCAACTCGCCCGATCAATATTAATATGTCAGGCACCGAAGAGATTACAAACTAACAGATAAGTCTTCGAATGCAGTTGTTGCTGGGATTCAAAAGCAACTCTGAGATTTCAGGACTACAGTGAAATGCAGGCTTCTAGTACAGCATGTCAGCTGAAGAGGAGGTACTATCCTTGGAAGCAGTTCATTAGCTTAAACCATTGAACCAAACAATTGAGTTTAAACTACTACTTGCTATTGTTTAAAACTCTTACTGAAATTAAATATTTTTTAAAGAAAAAGATGAAGTGTGGTTGTATTGCTTCTATACTGACACTGAGGTATGACCTCTCCCACAATTATTATCCCATCTCATAAGAGACTAATAAATATCTTGCTAAGGTAAAGAGCCTTTAGGTAAGATCTACATAACTGATATAAGATGTAAAAAATGTACCTGGCAGTGAGAACTGTGAGAAGCCAGACCTGTTGAGCTCAGACAGTGACAGTTAAGTAGGACCCTGATGGTAATTGGGGTAGGGGTATCTGCAGTCCAAGTGCAGGAGGTGCACAGACAAAACCGCATCGCAGGAGATGGATCTGTGCATCTTATCTGCACTGGTAATGTAGGAAGTAAAGCTGCACAGCTTCTCCAGTAAAGGAGAGCACAAGCTTGATAGAAGGAGCTCTATGGTCTATTTCCATGAAGATGGAAAGAAATTGGTTGTTAGAACATTGTAGGGATTGCAACTATCAATTCAAACCAGAAATGAGCCATTGAAGTGTAGCCCACTGTAACAATTCACTGGATCTTGATGTGAATTTTCCTATATTTCAGGTCTTTTTGTTTTGTTTTGTTCCATCCTCCCCGCCTCCCCAACCAATTTGGATATTTTTAAGAGTTATCTTCTACATCACAAGAACTAGTTTTAAAAAGCCCAATATTGAAGACATCACACCAGGGGAGTGTAACAGACATTCTGGATTTATTAGTGAAAACATACTAGTCGTGTTTCTTGCATTTCTGTTTTCATGAGACTTTGATTTAATGAGAATTTTAATGCCTGTCAGAAGTAAACATTTGTGCCTACAATGCACATGTACAGATAGAAAAGACTAAAAAAACCCTCATAGTTTTAATTTTCATGTGTCAGATTGAGATTTCACAGGTAGAATATCAGCTTTTATGTGGGCAGGGTGTTCTCAAGTACCATTAATTTCAATGAGGGTTGTAACTGTTCAGTGTTGCTAAATTTGAAGTGGGAGTTGATTTTTCTTTTGTATCATGAGAAATGAATCATTGCACCTGAATAATAATGAATAATAATCTTGTACAAGTAAGTGAATGCAGCAGTTCCAAGACAAGAAGGCCACAGGCCCAGGGCACATCCTGTGACCCCTTATTTTTAACAGAAATTGCCTGCTTGCTATATATAAATCAGCAAAAAATTAGAATAGGCTAAGAAAGGTATCTGAGCAACAAAACATAAAAAAAAATGACATTAAAAAAAATGACTTAAAAATGTCAAAGTTTTTGAATGTTATGCAGAGTAAAAATGCATTATAGGATGAGGTAGGATAAATTGGAAGACTTTTTTTCTAAAACACTACATAGTTTGGAGATAAAATACTAATTTTCATTAGCTAAGAAATCTTATGCTTTGTACTGCTGTATTTTCTAGTTTGTCATTTATGTGACAGAGACATTATGAAATATCTCTGGAGAAGATTATTCATATGATATTTCAAGCTGCGGAAAAATGGGAAAGTAAAATCCTCCCAATAAAGACTGAATTAATATTTTCTACCCAATTGTGTAGAATTAAATAGGTTTAAAAATAAAATAAAAATAGAGGTATGTTTCCAAAGTCAAATTGCTATAATCATGTGCACCTAAATCTGTCCCCAGTTACCATGATGAAATCTATATTCAGAATTACATAATAACATCTGAATGGATTCATTCTAAAAGTAAAAATGTTCCTGAATACTTCTGAAAATGAAAACTTAAAATCTTTATTTTATTTCAGCCTTTGTCTCTCAATCTTTTGACTTCGAAGGATCACCAAAAAATTGAAGAGATGGAATTATACATGTGACACTTAAATTCACACTTAGATAGGCACTTATTAAGAACAGGTATAATCTTTGTAAATAACACCTGGGGACATATAACTACCAGTTACATTGATTTCCTTTCTCGGGAATTTAGTGACTGACATTAGTCAGAGATTTATAAAGGAATAAACAGTTCTGTATCAATAGATTTTGTAGATTTTTATAAAAAAGTTTAATTTCAGAATAAAGGGAGCTTTAGATTGCATTGTGCTGCTATGTTCTTTGCATGAAGTCTTTACATATGTTGCTCATTTCAATCCTGAGGCAAATGAAAAATGGTCTTCAAGCACTAGACCACTCTTCTGTTTTCTTTCCAAGCACAGACAGAAAGTTTGTGAGAAGCTCAGGTGATTTGGTCTCTACAGATTTCCACTTACTATTTCCATCATGGAAATCCACATCCTGTGATATTTACAGCATTCCCACACGTGTATGGGTAGCTCCAGTTCGACAATTGGTCCTTACTTCCATTGAAAAGACACTGGGAATGGTTTGAGAGACTGCTTCCACAGTGAGCTCAGCAGAGTTGTATTCGAGGCTCCGAGGAGTGCATGGTTTGTACTGCCCTGTGTATTCCATGGCTTAGAGCAGTCTAAATAAACTCAGGAGCTGCTTTCAGGAATAGGATTTGAACCTATGTCTCCTTTGAGGGCAAAGTTCACTGCTGGAGGACAATATGGTGCTACAAAATTGTATTCGTTATTAGGTGACACTACAGCTGTACATTTCAGTGCAGGAAATGGCATTCATACACCAGGCTAAGACTCAAACTGAAAAGGTCAAGAGCTGAGTAATGTCCTTACCCTGAAACAGATTAGCAGTGCCATCAAGAAGCTTCCTTCCTTGTCTGTGCTATACCCTTAAAAATGGAAAAGTAACTCCAGGCTTCTTAGAGAATGTTTCTCCCTTCCTTTCTCCCTCTGTGTGCTGAGCTGAGCTTCAGTGAACACTATGCACTTTAAAAGTCTTAAAAAAAGGCCTCTTCTCACGTATCCTCTCCTGGGTGGGTTGCATTCCTTATAAACAGTTTAAACAAAGCCAACATGCCTTAAGGCCCCTGGCAGGTAACAATAATTTGAGGTGAATATCTTAAGGCTTTTTTTACTGAAGGCTTTTTCTTTCTTTCTTTCATTCATTCTTTCATTCCTTCTTTCTTTCCTTCTTTCTTTCTTTCCTTCTTTCCCCCAAGTCTGCAGAGGTTTATCTTTGAGGGCTTTACTTTTGGGACTTTGGAACTTTTTTGTCTCTTGTAGACTGAAGTCTACAGTGTTTGACCTTCACCAAAATATAAGCCACTTTTAGCATTGTAATTCCTTCTCAACTAATTTTATTTATCAGAGGATGCCTCTCATTGAAGGACAAGTCACAGCCCTTTGTTGTGGTTTAACCTGAGCCAGCAACTCATTACAACAGGGCTCAGTCCCCAGCCCCCACTGTGATGGGGAGGAGAATTAGCAAAAGGTAAAATGCTTGTGCTGAGAAAAGAGCAATATAATAGTTAAGTAAATAAAGTAAAAGATGATGATGATGATGATGATGATGATGATGATGATGATGATGATGATGATGATGATGAAAAAGAAAACAGAGAGGGAATAAACCTAAGAGAAACAAGTGATGTGCACTACAATTGCTCCACACCCACTGACCAATACACAGCCCACCCCCACAGAGTGAGTAGCTTCTCCTGGCCAACTTTTCCCAGTTTATGTAGTGGTCATGACATCCTATGGAATGGAATTCACCTTTGCCCAGTTTGGGTCAGCTCTCCTGGCCATGGTTTCTCCCAGCTTCTTGTGCACCTGCTTTCTGGCAGAGCATGAAAAATGTCCTTGATTTAGAGTAAGCACCACTGGGCAACAGCCAGAACATCAGTGTGTTATCAACGTGATTCTCACACTGAATCCAAACCACAGCACTGTACCAGTTACTAGGAAGCAGATTAACTCTATCCCAGCCAAATCCAGGACACCCTTCCTCTCCAACACAAGCTGCATTGCAAACATAGCTTTGATGCAACCTTAAATCCCTGTAAAGTCAATATTTCATGACTTTATCAAAATAAGAACAGACACTGAATTGGAATGGCATTGTCACTTTTTATATGAGGTTTGTCAAAAGAGAAAAACCTGTAAAAATAGAAAATATTTTTCTTAATTCAAAAATCAATTTTCTAAAACATTATTTTCCCAAGAAAAAAAATAATTACAAACACATTAAATTAAAATGATGACTAATCAACTGACCTCCTCAATACATTGTTAAGAGGGGAAGACCTTCCCCAGCTACAGTGATTTGTCACTTTTGTTGATCGATGGAGTGCAATAAAATCTGATCTAGAGTGAGACACTCTCAGCTTCAAATAATCCAGCAAAAGTCTGCAATACTACTTCTACATGGTGTTTCCAGTGAGCTGAAACATAGACTGTTACCTGATCACTACATCTTCACTAGAAGTCATCTTGCAGTTAATCTTATTTGGCATAGAGTTGCAACTGGATTTTGGGGAAATGGTTATAAGTATTTACTTCTAAAACTGTTTTCAACCTTCTGTGGAAATGCTGTGATGAAGATCATGGGATAAATACTTGCTTTTTATTAAGTTAGGATATTTGAGGACCACAGGAAAAAGAATAATTACTGGGATGTTTAATTTCTTTTTCCCATTCCTAATTTAACTGGTCTTGATTGAAGTTTTGAAGTATATTGTACTCTTACATTTTCCATATATATATAGGGAATTTGTGTATTTAAGGGACTTTTCTGTGGACCAGCATTACAGCTCTGAAGTAACATGAAAAGATGAGGTATGGTATATCACCAAGGAATATTTAGCCTTACTACAAAGGCTTACCATATCACACAAATTGACACACCTTACATGTCCCAAAGGAGAGAGTTAATAAGATGAAGCAGTGCAGCTGAGCGAAACCACTAAAAAATAAAGTTACACCAAATGTTTTTCTTTTTCATCACATATGTCTGCCATGGTTATTAACTTGTTCCTTATATATCTAAATTTTGTTTTGCCAGAAAAAAAAGGAAGTAGAAAAATAGATTTTATAACCAACAAATAAATATTTTTATACATTTCTCATAATATATACTGCATACATAAGATCTGTGATATAAACATACCTGCAAAAGTGGCAATGAAGTGCATGCATGTGGAATAGAGCTTTATGAACATGTTTTTTTACTGTATCAGTACGTTCATAAGTTTAAATCACAAACTGAACCGACATCTGTTGACATACAGTTTTGTCCATAATAGAATTACTTAATCAATGCCATTTTCAATGTTAATTTCTAAGCAGATGAATATTTTCAATGAGAATGACATCCAGACAGAATAGCAATGAAACAGGTAATCTAATTCATTTGAAGAACTATTCTATTAAAGTAATGGCCCCAAGGCAGTGGGAGATGAAGAGCAGAGGTCAGGAAGAAAAGATAGCATGATTCCATAGTAATGCATAATTTTTCTTTCCAGAAGGAAAAAAAAAAAGGGAATTACATTGACAAGGTGCAGGAAAGAAAGCTACACACTACAATACCATGTAGGCTGAAATTAAAAACAGAAAAAAACAAGCCACAACAAACCACACAACAGGTTGTAAATAAAATAAAAATATTGAAATCTGCCATGGGAAATACCTATGTACAACTACTATTAAATGCATGGCCAGACTGTTAAGAGCAGTTTTCCCACTTTGTAACTGTGGCAAAGGATGACCTACAGGGATTAAGTGATCTTTTATTACTTCTACAAAGTGAGAAATTAAAAGGCCAGACTCTTAAATTAGAAAAGATGCCTATGCAGAATGTTGGTGATATGCCATGTCAGAGCAATCATGAGAAAAACTATTTCACTAGCAACTGATGTTGTTTTCTCTTTTGCCCTTGCCATGTTCATCACAGTAGCCTCCAGCTGTTTTCCTTGGGATACAGCCCTATGTCTCTGGGGCACCAGCCTCCAGGCTACAAAGTAGAGCAATTTTTAATTTCAATCTCCAACACCTGCATGAGGGAGGGAGCTCTGGTCCTTGATATCATTTAGTCATTGACTTTCCTGAAAATAGGATTGAGCCAGAATACATCCCTGGGCAGCTAGAAGACATTAGGGGTTAATAAGTCTTACAATGTATGCACACTATCGATTTACCATTCTAGCTTTTAGAATCTGCATACCAATACCATTTACCCAGGGATACATGTTAAGCAGGTCCATATGGAAATATTTTCTGTGCATCAAAACCTTGTACTTAGGGCTTTTGCATTCCATACTTTGTCTAAATCACTCAGATTTTTCTCAGAACGTGTATATAAATAAATAGATACAAAGATATATTGGACTAAAAAGATTTAAATAAAAATCAAGTGTTCATAACTCTTTGCCTCTGTTAAATTCTCAAAGTGAAATTCCACTTTGTGAAAAATAGGTTTAGCAGAAAAGGGAACTAAAGTTCCCATCTAGAGTCAAGATAAATGCCTACTTTGTGCTGCACTTGAGAAGACAGGCCTCTCGTCATGTAGACACTTAACCTTGTGAGGAAAGATTTGCAAGGACATGAAACCTTGAAGTCTCTGTTGAGTCTGTACACACTATGCTATCCCAGTAGAGCTGTTCTGTTAACTCTACAGAGAGAGCAGAAGGCATGCAGCCAAGGCCTGCCACTACTTCCTAAAGTGTATTTTAGTTTCCATTGAACGGACTTGCACTTTCTGATGTGGCTCTGCTGTCCCATCCTTTCTGATGTATGCATTTTACTCATGTGAAAGCTTTACTTTAATTTCCAAACCTGTCTCACAACAACAGAAAATTACATTAAGGTGTCCTCCTCTGGAATGTTGAAGCCATGAAGGCATCAGGAGTATGTCTGAAGACGATAGCTTTTAGTGGAAAGGCTCTCCAACACGTGGGCACTGATCCAGATGAAAAAAGGATACCCCCTGTTACATGTAATTCTGCTTCTGCTGGTATCAAGGATTTTCTTAGCCTGTAAAACATATATCCCAGCAGAAAATACCCAACTAAGCGTCTAAGGTTAGAAAAAAAAATTATACAATCAGATTAGTTAAACAGATTTTTCTTCAAGTGAAAGAACTACTAAAAGACGTATTTTTTATGACTGACAACCAGAAGAATGAGTGTTTCATATAAAACATGTTTTCCTTTTGGGACACAATTTATTCCTGATCTTCCTCCTTAGCAGATCAGTTTCCAAGAAGGCTAAAAATAAATAGTCTCCTCTAAAAAAAAAATGGCGACTGAGTTAGTATGCTTCTGTGAAACAGCAATTATTTCTGGCAGGTGAAAAGGCCATTAGACATGAATCGATTTTCAGAGGTACAGTGAACTCTCAGTCGACAGCAGCTGTGTGTGCTCAGCACCTCTGAACATCAGGGTCAGTCCAGCAAGGTGCCGAATGACCTCAACCCCCAGAAAGTTTTCTATACATTTCAGGAACTGTCCTTTAGAAATGAGACAAGAAATCTGTAAGCCCAAATACACACTGTGAAAATGCTGAAATGTAGTCCCTGAGCTGTCATGTTGTCCACTTAAAATGGCATTGAACTTGGCACCATGAAATCCTGAGAAAGCCACTTAACTTCCCTGTACTCTTTCCACTTTTATCCCTTCTGTGTCTTGTCCTTCTAAACAGTACCAAGACCCGAATTTTCTTCTTCTGCTCATGAACGCACTAACACTAAGTGGGCTTAGTATCAGCTGCAAACCCTTGTATTGGTTTGGCACAGCCTGGTTTTGGGTAGCAAGGGGGCCACAAAGATGGCTCCTGTGAGAAGCTGCTGGAAGCTTCCCACCATGTCCGGCAGAGCCAGTGGCTGATGGCTCTGGAGATGGACATGCTGCTGGCCAGAACTGGGCCAGTGAGAGGGGCTAGTAATGCTTCTGTGATGACAAATTTAAGAAGAGAATCAAAACAAAGTCACGGGTTTTTGCTTTTAGTCAGAGAAGAGGAGGAGGTGAGGACATGTGAGGGAAAACAACATGGCAACACCAAGGTCAGTGGAGAAGGAGGGGGAGGAGGAGCTCCAGGAGCCAGAGCCAAGATTCCTCTGCAGGNTGTGCCCATGGGAGGGACTCACGCTGCAGCAGGTGCGGTTTGGCTGCTGCTCATGAGATTGGACCCACGCCAGGAATTTTGCAGAGAACTGTCTCCCGTGGGAGGGACCCCACGGCCTCACAGGGAAGGACTCTTCTCCTGGAGCAGCAGAAGAAAATCCTGGTGATGGACTGACCAAAACCCCCCTGCCCTGCCTCCATGTGTTGTTGTGGGAAGGAGGGAGGGCCTGGAGGGGGGGGGAAGGTGTTTTAAGGGCTTATTTTACTTCTCATTACCCTCCTCTGATTCTGTTAGTAATAAATTTCACTTAGCAACCAAGATTGAGCCTGTTTTGCTCTTGAAATATTTCTCCCACTCTTCTTTTCTCACCCATGAAGCCTCTATTAACCCTTTTGTCCTCTTTCCCCTCCTTTTGCCCAGCTGCGGTAAGGGGAGGGTGAGCGAGCAACTCTCGTGGGTGCCTGGCATTGGGCCAGTGTCAAACCACGACAACCCTTATTGCTATGAAATGGCTGTTTCTAAATGTGAAAATAATGAAATATAGCTGTTTAGAAAAGGTGTTTTAACTTGGCTAATGCTATGCTGTATCTCCGTGGAAATCCGTGACTGAGAATAGGTGACAACAAATGTGTTGTGCTCTTGTTTATCCCTCCATCTTCTTCTGAAGTAAAAATTAATTCTGAAAGTATGATCCACTCAAAACATTTAAATCTAATTAATATATGAAAAAAACCAATACAAAGTAGGAAAACAGCAATTTGAGAGAGAACTAGTAAGTACTAACACAGATGAGACATCAAGAATTTTACCCAGGAGAATGCATAGCTGATATGCACTTTCTTGTAGTGTTTTAGATTTTTTTTTGTCTGTGTACAGAATCAGGTTAGATCTACCTTTCAAACATCAGTGAGCACTTGAGTCTGAACATATCTGAATTTTGGGGAAGATAGTACTGAGGCATGATTTCAGAACTTTGTAATGTGACCATCTCTCATTTTGTCATGACTGCCTTTTCTTTTGTCCCTTCCATAAATCTCATACGTCATAGGTGCTACATCCGGTTAATTTTATAATAGCGAAAAAAAAAAAAAAAAGCCATGCAATGGCAATATACTGGACATATTTATAGGTCAAGGTTTCCACTTAAAAAGGGTTTAGAAAATTGACTCTGTTCTGACTGATGCTAAAGATTCTCTGGTTAAGTCCTTCGTTTGTGCTTCATTTCTGACTGTATAAAGGGAGGCTAACAGCATTTGATTTAAAAAAAAAAACCCAAAACCCAAAAAACTGAAAACAAAACCAAACCAAACAAAAACAAACCCAAACCCCCTCAATGCACAAATTATGGTGGGATAGAGTTAATTATTGTAGACACCCTCAACATTCTTAGGCAGCAGGTGGTTTAAACAGAGAGATGTACTGCTTATTTACATGTCTGCATCTACAAGGATTTTTGTCCAGTGATGCTCATTGTTGTCCAGTGATGCTCATTGACATTTTTAGTGTTATGATAACATAAATATAAGCGAGAAACAGCAGTGTTTAGGGTGATAATTGCAAGAGTATGGATTTTGTTTGGTATGGTATATTAGATTTTACTCCTTTTTTCCATCAGATGGAGAATATATATATTTCTGGTAAGGTATTTAATAAAACAGTGACCAGAATGATATGGCAAAATGATGAATCTTTCCTTGATTTATGTTTCCTTGATTATAAGGGAAAAATTTGGTACTATGCTTGTGTTTTGGCTCTTGCAACATTCCTCAATAGTCTAGACTAGAAGTATGTCTTCTCCCAAGTACTGATACTTGGAAATTGTCCTAAAATGAAACTCCTTTATCAAATCTTTTGCACCACAGCCCCCAGACAGGAAATACCAACGTGAAAAACCTTGATCTGAAAACTTTGAATATCTTGACTAAATTCATACTTTGACTCTTTGAAAAGGACCCTTGAGAGCTGAAATGTGTGCAGTGAGTATTTAAGACCTATAGCTCACAAAATGAGACGACTCCAGACAGGTTTCATTAATTGGGAGAAGTTATGATGATAAACATTGCTTTACTTTTCTTTCTTCCTAGCAATAGGGTTTGCTAAGATTACATCGTGCTCTATCTTAACTGTCAGAGTTAAAAGGCTTCATGTTACTAAAGTTGTCACTTTGTATAGTCATAATGAAACTGTACTAAACAATGTCTGTAAGTGCTTGAAGCTTTCTCACAGCTTTCACCCAGCATAACAGGTCACATAAGGCAGTAAAAGGCTTGAGACCAGCACAGCCAGCTACACCCAAGTTCCTGTTAACCCATGCAGAGCTTTTATAATGAAATGAAGCCTCCGTTCATTGAGGGGAAGGTCACAGTCATTGTTTTGTTATTATTGTCTATGATGCTCATGTTTCAGCCACAAGCTGTGTTTCTATGGAATTGAATTTTGAAAACAGTAAACCTTATACTTTAAAGACTTGATACAAAAAATGTATATAGCAATGATCACTGTTTTTTAAAAAATATTTTTGTTTTTATTTATTGACTTGGTTCATTATCCGGCATATTATTTTGAATTGATACTTGTTTAGAACATGACTTTTCAAAAAGCAGAGGGGAGCCTCTAAGTTTTAGAAGATCTGTTTATTGTGAGCTGTTTTCTTCCCATAGTCTAAACCCCCTTGGCGTTCTGCGTCCATTTTCTTTGACCTTTACTGTACCAGATTCTGAGAAGCTGATGTTTTTTTCAATCAGTTCTCTAAAGGATTGGACAGGTAGTTAATGAGTGCCAGCAACAGCCATAAACAAAAAGTTCCACCTCAACATAAGGAATAACTTCTTAAAGCTGAGGAGGGCAGAGCACTGGAAGAGGCTGCCCAGGGACATTGTGAAGTCTCCTTGTCTGGAGACATTCAAAATCCACTTGGATGGGTTCCTGTGTAACCTTCTCTAGGTGACCCTGCCTTGGCAGGGCGACTGGACAGGGTTATCTCAGAGGTCCCTTCCAACCTTAATGATTTTGTGAGTCTGTGAAAAAAATACATTTAAGAAAAAATGTCTCATACATTCTGTCTTTCATAATGCAAAAGTTTCCTTTTTTCTGGTCGGATTTTATAGAAATGATGCTTTTGTGTGTACTGTGTTTTCCTTAGTATTGACATATTGGTCAGCAGTTTGAACTATGATTAATACCAGAAAGTAAGTCTCAAAGAGAAGTATTTCCTCACACTCATCAAAGGGAATGGCAGCATACACTTCCCAGTGACCAAAGAGCAAAGGCCCTTTTAGAGGAAACAGGTTACTTGTTATATTAGATCTCTGAGGAAGTTTCGTGAATAAAATCCTCAAAATAAATAAAATAAGCAAATAAATAGGTTACCATTAGGGTCTTAATTTATCTGGAAATAGGAGACTCATCCTATGTAGGTAAAAAAGCTTAATCATCACAAATTATCAGAGTAGTAATGAAGCTAATTATCAGTGGTAGGCATTAGCGTATTTTTCACAAGCTTTCTCCCTCTCATCAGCTCCCTAGAAGCTGACATATCAAATACTCATGGCGTCATACAAATAGTAAAGTAAGACCCCATACATTTATTTTAGGTAGAAAAAAATGTATAATTGTGCAGGTCTTAATCTTGTTTATTCAAACAAATATGATTTTGTACCAGGAAGATAAGGGATCTTTATGAAATGAGGAAAACACCTACTGTCTGCTTACTGCACAAAGTAAGCTGAACTGGAGTATGGATTTAACAAATGCTTCTAATTGGAAAATTTCTGCTCTCCAGAATGATTGGGGAAAAAAGGAATGCATCATAGATGGGATGGGACAGGTTATACTCCTTTCTGGTTATTGTCTACTGTGCAGGACACATAAGGGGCCCCACGAGCTAAAATACAAGTACAAGCATCTGTGAGGTCCTGACCTGAGTGTGAGTATGGCAAAGATATTTTAAATATGCTGGTTTCTCCTTTCCAGCCTTAGGTCAAAGATAGGAATCATTGGAAGTTAAGCTTGTTATATTTCATCTTGAGTTTTCTGAAGTTTGGTCCTCTCTGAAATAGAAAAGGAGGTATTCTATTTGAGCTTTTGTTCCATGTATCTGCCTTCCTGCATTGATCATGCCTCTTTTACAGAATTCTAGAGACAGGAGTACATGGGAAGAGAAATGTTTCTTTTGAGGTAAATTAGGTAGGGGGAAACAGAAAGACATGCTTATTAAATCAGGATTCATTTGAAGCTGGGTTAAAAATATGAAAGTACAGAAAGAAGTTATTACAGTGTTTGAGGAAAAAACTTACACATGAAGAAAAGGCACAGGTCTGTACCTCTACTGCAGGGAAATAAGGCAAAGAGAGATCTAATGGTACCTGTTTGGCTAATTAAGAAAAGACAGCTAGAGAATCCTGTTTTCCAGAAGAAATATCACACAAGTAATAATCTGGTTTCAAACTAATGAGGAGTAGAAAAACAAAGATTTTTTTTCTTTTGATTACAGTGTCCTGTAGAAGCTGCTTTGGGATTTACTCTACATTTTTTCAAGTCCCCTGACACAAGCTTGCATCAGCGACAGAGTATAGGTATAGAGGAAGAAATGACCATCAGAAAAAAAGCAGATGTTTTCCTTTTGTCTGGGAGAAAATAGATAAAAGTTGTGTCACTGTCCCTTTGTATTTGTCAATACATCCATGATATTTAAGTGTGTGTTCTGGTGCCATAAAAACTTCAGTCAGGATAAATTCATGAAAAGTCAGATTCAAATCACTCCATATTAGCCTTTGGTCTCAACTTTACTAGTGAGAGACATAACCCCTTTTGACCACGGGCCAAATTCACTTGTATCAGCAGAAAGAATACTTAAGATTTCAATGTGTGCATGATCAAACTCTTATACTGTTCAGCATATGTTTTTTGTGTCTTTTGGTGATTATGAAATTTTATTTTACTTCTTTTCTGTTTCCCTGACAACGCTTTTTTTATGTGGTTGTTGCCTTTAGGAGGTTTAATTTAGGTGGTAAATAGCTCTAGAGCACAGATATATCACAATAAAGTGCTCACATAGTGTGCTTTATATTAAGTACCCTAAGTACGGGAGAAATGTATGTCATAACACATTGCAGAAATAATTGTAGTAAATCTAGTAAGATGCAGTCCTACATTTAGCCTTTACTATAAATGGATACCATTTTGTAGCACAAATTATTGTGAATTAGGATGGCAAGTTCTTCTAATGATACCAGAAGCCAGAGAAGCAATTTCCAAAATGCTGCTTTGAACATTTACCACATAGCATGTGCTATTGTATGTTTTCAAGGATGCATTGTAGGTTTCAACAGGTACAAGGAATAGGAGGATTGGGAGGGAATAAAATATCTATAATTTATATCAGGATTTTCTATTTTAACATGATAGTAATTTAATCCTAGATTAAAGTCAATAAATGTACAACGCCGTTTCAGTGCATTCCATGACATCAGGATATATGCAATTAATTTCCACGTTGCATCCTATGTAAAAGGAGAGATTGATTAATGTGTTTTTATTAGTTCGTACAACAGTAAAAAAAAGTTTCTCTATTTCTCCCTAATATTCTTGGGTGATTTGAAGGAAGAATGCTTCAGAAAAAGAGGAAAGTACAACTAATGTAAAAGTTATTCAGATAAGACTGTCATTTGTTCGTATAATAATAAAATAATACTTTTTAAATACTCATCCACACACTGTTATCTGACACTTGGATACTAGAATAGTGTGACCTTAGAGGTTAGCAGTGACACTTTCTGTGCATGACAATCCTTCCCATGGCCCTCTGAGCCTGTCTGAAATGCTTTCATTCACATAAGTGGGCACAGTGATTGCAATATGACAAAATGAAGTTTGATAGTCTTTAGGAGTCTGAAGTCTTACCTGCCATCTGAAAGCACCTGCTCTGCCTGCAATGAAGAGTTTGCCTCCAGTTTGCCCTTTTACAGGTCTGGACATGACAGTTATACCAAAATGAACACTGGGGGAAAAAAAAAGGAAAGAAAAAAGAAGAGTCATAATGTCAAAATCTATTCCTTAAAGCTTTAAAAAAGGGGCTTATTTGAGTAAGTAAACATCTTTATTATTCTTGAAATAGACTTTTCTATGGTGAAAAATTTGGAAAAACCATGTATGTAACCAGTATTTCAACTTTTTTATTGGAAATACATATTTTATTTTCCTCACCATTAGATGTGTGTCTAGAATTTACTCTGGGAGTGTGTTTTCCAAAGCAGATAAATAAAAATTTAAAAGTACTTGAAACAGTTTTTTAATAGTTTTATAGGCAGTTATGATCAGAATACAAATCTCTTGGATTTTCAAAGAGAAAAATCTCTCAGAAAGTTTTAGTTGTCTAACCCAAATAAAGGCTTTTGACCATCCTATCGATACTTATTCATAATCTTCATCAGTTAAAAGCATTGGCAAACATGATTTTCAGACATAAAAATATTTTAAGTGGAACTTAGAATCTGAAGTTATTTAGTTTATTCCTATCTATTGAAGGAAAAGCACCTGGTAAGTCACTAGTGCTATATATTTTAAGCTAATGCTTGAAAATTCTCATGCATTTTATTTAGGGAAGAGAATATTTCACTGAAAATCATCTTATTATTTTTTGTTTTTCAAAACTACTAAGTTTCTAAACCATTCGGAAACATAATTGTGCTTGAGGGAACAATTTTAACAAAGTTTAGAGGTTTTAACGGCTATTCTGAATACTTTTATCTAAAATTTAAATTTCCTATATATACTTTCACATGTTGGTGTAGAAAATTTAGATCTATGCTGCTTTCTTTGTATCTCGCTAAATACTCTTTTTATTTCAGTTTTTGGGTTTTGAATGTCTAGACAGATTCTTATTCTAAGGACCCTTTCACTGCTGCCAAAATATTTGGTTCTTTATAATTGGAATTGTGAACACAATTCAACATTTTTCTAGAAGTTTGCAAAACATAGAATCCATTAATTCATTGTACCTGACATTTCTGGTTATATTTCTAATTTCCTTTTCCATTTCTTAGGAACTTCTTTTTCTTTTAACCTTTTTTTAAAATACTTACATTTTAAACTCTCTTTTTTATACCTTGCCACTGAATTTCAGCTTTATATTTCATATAAAAGATTTTGTTCTTTTTATTTTCACATTAGTTCTTAGTTAATCCTTTCATTTCTCATCCTATAATTATAAGTTCCTATTCTCCTTTTACCATAACTCCTCTGTATGACAGTTCAGAGCATTAAACAACCGTAGTGACAGCCCTTGTCTCCTGCAGGAGAGGAATGTGAAGTAAATAGGCTCATGATAGCTGTCCCCAGTGAGAGGTCCTTCATCACAACGTGTGGTGGGTCTGAGAGAGGCAAAGTCTTGTGTTTCGCACCCAGAGTGGTGGCTCGTGGCTTTTTGGAGGGTGGCACAACATTGGACTAGTGACCCTTCTATCATAAAAACCAGGCAGTGAGTAATTTCAGAGAAAATTTCTGCTGCAGTACTGTGTGGAGAAGATGTTTACTGATATGCAAGACCAGCCTCAAGATCTGGTGCCTATTCTGCCAGATTTTTGAGAGTGTCTGGTTTAAGACATTATCATAAACAAACCTGTTCATCACCTCTGAAGCTGTGCTCTGTAGCTCTTGTTCTTACTGAGCACGGACAGGCAGGGGCAGTGGCAGCTGTGCTTCCGGGGGCTAACGAAGGCGTAGCGTGTGTGCCTCATCCAGCCACTTCCTGGCAAGCCCAGCAAACACCAAACCACTGCCTTGTTCTGTAGGGTAACAACTTCTGTGTCATTTGCTACAGCTTCTGGAGTGGTGGTTTTCCTTATCCAGAATATGATGACTAAAATGTCACCAATACTTTTCCCACCAAGGCCCAGTGTGTGGTGTCCTATGGGCAGGGTAGGTAACATCACTGAAAAAGAGGAGTCCCCTTGTCTCAAATGTTGTCCTTTATGCACAGATGTGAGTGAAACTGATGCAGCTGGAAACAGAACTCAGAATGACTGAATTCTGGATTCACAGAATGAATTGGTGAATATTTGTTACCACTTCTTTCTATTCCTGATTCTTCCACATGTGATAGAAAAATGTCCCTTGTCTGATATGTTTATCCCCACTTCCTTTTCTTTTCCCGTAGAACATTCAATTCTTATTGTACTGTAAGATTACACTTCAGTAATGCATAGCTCTGAGAAGCAATATACAACCAACAGTCTCCTGGTGACATCCAGCTTTGCTAGAGTTACATAAGCATAGGTTTGAGATATGTGAAGCATAGTGGCCTGAATTTCTTCCGAAGGAATTACATTTATACTACTGAAATACGTCTGGTTGTACAGAATGTATGCTCTTAGGGGAAACTAAGGAATTTTATTATGTTTCAAGGGATTTATTGGAAAGTAAATTGGTATGTGCTACGCTGTCCATAAATCAAAGTAGTTGTAGTGACTTAAGAAACTGGTTCTACAAATCCATTTCTTAACAGCACTACTGGTCTGACTGATTTTAACAATTTTATGGCAATACCATATCAAGTTATAGTTCCTGTTCACAGAAATCTGGACTGATTTATCAGGTTCAGTCATGAAAAAGTTGCAAATTTAATTTAAATTTCAGAGGAGGTACAGCTGCTGTCCTATAGCTTTGTCTTGGCTTGGAGCAGTAGTAGAGTTGCTGAAAACTATTCAAAGAAAAATACTGTTTCTTTGTCAAACCCAAATTTTATTATTTTTATTTTATTTTAGACAGTGCTGACCAGAATTCTTTTATGAGAGAAAGGCAAAAGTTCTCAAAAATCTTGCTTCATTTGCACTATGCTTTGCTCTGACTGTGCACTGATTACTTTTGTCAAACATTCTTCTCAAATTTATTGTTTTGATTTTTAGGCTAAATCAGATAAGTAAATTTAATCCTACAACTCTTTATAATTTTTTCAATTATCAAGGAAATATTTTAACTCCATCCTGCCAACTACTATTGCTTTTTTAACCTTAAAGTTGTGAGGGGATTCATGCCCAAGAGCTGATGGTGAACTAAGTTAATAAATACCTACATTAGCATATTAATATTAGTTTGTTTGAGGTAGATAGACCAGGTAAGTTGACTGGAGCTCATAATGTTGATATATAAGAACATGTTTCCACCTGTTAAGAAAGAGCCTAAAGCTACCTTAAAAATAACTAGAGAATTATGGCTTCCTGTCATGCCAAAATTGCCCGTCTGCTTTCTTCCCAGATTTCTTCCAGTAGTTGAATATTGAACAGGAGATGCATTCTCATCACTGGACAAAATAATGTGTCTGAATTTGAATGTTAAAAACTATCGTTGAGCCTATGAATTAAAAAATCTGTCACTGGAGAATACTGAAATAAATTACTTCTTACTTGAAGTAGATAGACTTGTGGCATTTTTTAAACAGTAAGTGAAAAGAAATCTCTAGAAAAATGTAGTATTCATTACTGACCCTAAAACTGGCACATCAGGGTTCCAACTGTAGCTTCTCTACCTATTTAACAAACATTAAATGAGCAGGTATACATTCTAGGATCAGAAAAGGAATCAGTCCTCATTTAGGTTACTGTCCTATCCTGAGGTTTTCCATTATATTGCTTGTAGAATTCTGAAGTGTCTACCTCAGTGACAGAGTGAGCAGAATATTATTCAATTTCCTGTAATATTTTCTGGCACTTAGAACTTGGTGCATGCATCCCTAGATTAATGATTCTGTGCAATAGATGTGATGAGTTTAAACTCTTTGTAAACATCCTTGATGGACAATTTGAAGACGATTCTTTAGGAAAACCAAGAGAAAAATAGAAAATGGAAGTGGAAGCTTTTTTGTGCCTTTTATGAGCATTGGTTTTAAAATGAAGCTAAAGAGACATGAGAGGAGTAACTTGGCCTCCTCTTTTCCTTGAGTATCATCAGAACCCTGATCCACTTAGAGAATGAAATGTCTTCAGCATGGCTGACCCTTCTTCTGAGCAGGTCAGTCACCCATGGAGCTGAGTGCATAACTTTGCATGAATTATTAAGAATAGATATAACTGATAATGGTTAGTTAAATTATTTTTCTCTATTTCTAATGAGCTATGAGATTAAAAATGTTGAGTTCAGGCTAGAAGAAGGATAACTAGTTGGACTGATTGGACTTTACAATGAAAAAGGACTTTGCTTTATGATGTTAACTGCTGGTTATATGCCCATCACGACACTTGGTGCCTCATAGTACCTCTCTGCCGTTTCAGATATGGAGATTTGACACTGACTTACTTTTGACTGAAGAATGAACTTTAATGAAACTGTGCAAGGACAGTGGTGATCGGATCAGAACCCTGTTCAGCATGTAAAAATCCAGCACCACGCATTGTCTTTCCTACCCTGAAAGACTTAGGAATGATGGAGCCCTAAGTCGTGGAGTTAATGAACTCAAGAGACTTTTACAGGGATGGTCCATAGACTAAGGGAATGATGTCTGTGTGTATATGTAAAAGGACAGGAGAGGTGATGCTATAGTGGTCAGTGTGGGGCCTGGCATGATGTAAATTGTATGGGAAAAGGCATGGATACTGCCCTGGTTTCAGCTGGAATAGACTTAATTTTCTTCCTAGTTGTTGATATAGTGCTGTGTTTTGGATTCCGTATGAGAATAATGCTGGTTGTTACTGAACAGTGCTTACCCCAAATCAAGGACTTTTGTTTGTCTCGTGCTCTGCCAGAAAGCAGGTGCAGAAGAAGCTACGAGGGATTGTGGCAAGGAGAGCCGACCCAAACTGACCAAAGGAATATCCCTCACCATAGAATATCATGCCCAGTATATAAAATGGGGAGGAGTTGACCAGGGTGGGCCAGTTACTGCTCAGGGATGTGATGGGCATTGGTTAGTGGGTGCTGAACAATTGTATTCTGCATCACTTGTTTCTCTTGGGTTTTATTTCTTCCTCTCTTTTTTCCTTTTTCATTATTATGTAAATTTTTAATTAATAAACTCTTATTATGTCAGCCCATGGGTTTTACCTTTTTCTGGTTCTTTTTCCCACCCCACCAGTGATGTGCAGGTAGTAAGTAAGCATCTGTGTGGAACTTCTGTTGATGGCCACAACAGCAATATTTCTCACACCATATTATTTGGCATATTTCAAAAGTTACTGAATATGGGTTTGAAAAAGTAGGCTTGTTCCTACTTATTCTTAGGAGTGACTACTGTAATGTTATGAAAGAACTGTCAAACCAGAAAACTTTGTTGGGTTATGTAAATACTGAGGAAATTTATAAATCTCTTCATATAAATCTCTCTTGGTCTTGGACAGAGCAATCTGAGGCCAATTCAGCTGAAATTACATGAAAGCTAAAAGTAAATCTTCTAACACTGCTTCACAGTATCATAAAAATAAATTTGTATAAGAAAGTTCCTGAAATTAATTCATTTGAGAAGCGTGGGGCAAAAGCTGACTGAAACACTTGCCATTTTCTTAAGGTAGAAGTGCATAAACTACTTCAAATATGGACTTGAAAGAAAGAGTAAAAAAAGACTATGAGATGCAGATCTGCTTGGAACACCTAATATTCTCAGAAAGGATATTGACACTATAATGAATGGAAAAAGAATGGATTGATGAGCAAAAAAATATGCATTTTAGGTTGTCTTGGGGTGACTTTATGATGTTGTATCACCTATTGCCACTCTACGCCCAGACATGAAATCCTGTGCCTTTCTGTGCCTTTAAAACTGGGTGCGAGAGGAAAAAAAAAAAGGCAGGTGAACTTTTCAAAGCAGTTCTGTGCTCCAAGGTCACTAACCCTCTGTGTTCAGATTCTACTGCTGTAGAGGGGAGGAAAGCATCTTCCAGCTTTTCCCAGCAGTTGGCTCCTTTTCTTGGAAGAAAGAGATGAAGAGTTAAACTCCTTTGTTTCCCTGGGACTTTGGTTTCTTCTTCTTCTCTTCTGGAACTGTTCAGAACCCCAGAACATCAGAACTTCACTGGGAGGTCTTAAACCGACCCAGAGGGGTCCCCCCATGCCGACCCAGCTCCAAAGAGGAGGAGAGAGACCACATTCACAGAAGGACTTTAAAATCTTCCCAGGTTTCTCTCCACAGACCACAGAGAGATGTTTTATGATTTAGCATTATTATTCTTTTCCTGTGTGTTTGTTAAATAAATAGTTTATTCCCTTTCGCTTTCCTCCGAGGAATATTTCTTTCCTGAACCTGGTGGGGGAGGGGTGGCTGTAACCTGCCTTCTAAGAGAGGACATTCGAATTCGGATGTTCCTCTGAATTTTGTCTCAAACAGGGACATAGGTATTTGGAGATAAAGTGAAAAAACCACAAGAATTCAAACTGAGGTAGACCTTGCATAAGGATACAAAACTACCCTCCAGGTGTTTCATGGACATATGGGAAAAAAGATTAAAAAAAAAAAAAAAAAAGGATTATGAAATAGAAAGCACAGGTTGTGCCAAAAGAAATTTTCTTTTTATATAAGATAGTGATCATAAACAGAGAAAATACTATAGAACTGGGTTGTCTGGACGTCCATGAAGCATTTGATATGGCCATATATAGGAAATTCAGTCAATGCATAGTGCAGAGGTTTAAAGCAAGTAGAAATAATTTTAGGATGATCTAGTTTCTTTAATCATCTTGACAGACAAGGAAAAAGACAGGTAGTTGGGACTAGTATTTGGGAGCCAATACAGAAAATAATTTGAGAAGAACTGAATGGACCTGTAGGTTAGAACTATAGGAATAAATCAAATACATGAAATACAAGTGAATGATTAATTTACACTTTGACTGCTGGTGTTCCACTTTGTCATGGTTTGATGCAGCTAAACGCCAAGCACATGAAATCTAATTATTTGCATAAGGGGAACATAAGGATTATTGAGGAAAATGGCAAAACTACAAGGCAAAACAGGTCCAGACTTAAGCAGTTACAGTACAAAGAAAGTTTATTACTAACAGAATTAAAAGCAAAAACAAATAATAAGAAATTAAAGCAAACTCCCCTCTCTTCCAGCACCCCTTGCTTTCCAACAACCCACGCAGGGGAAAAACAAACATGGGGTTCGGTCAGTGTCGCATTTCTCAAAAGTCTCTCTTACATTTAAGAAAAAAGAGTTTCAGCTGCTTTAACGTGGTTTTCAAACTTTTACCAACAACAGTCTGCCCTGAAAAGAAATCTGCTGAGGTGAAAAAATATCTCTCCCATTAAAATCTTACAGTCTCCTCACACTGCAGTCATGGGTCATAATACAGAGTTTTAGCCTTTTAAGGATGAATTATTCTAGCCTGGAAACAAAGGCTCTCTTCTTCAAAATCTCTAAAAGCCTTTCACTGCTTCTATATGGCCTGGCATAGGCATTCTCTTATCTTCACAGGCCACGTGTGGATTTTCCCATTCCCCCATGTATTTTAAATGAATTATAGAGAAGAACAGTTAGTAATATTACAGTTTTTACCACAGCTTGCAAGAAGCATTTTAAGCTCTAGCATTGGAAGCACCTCCGCCCTCTTTTTTCCAGCCGCCATCTTGGTTCCATTTCATGTGACTTACTTCCCCTTTCCTTCTGACTTTGGGGTCACCAGGTTCTTCTCCCTTATATGACATGCCTTACTTTTCTTTCTCGCTGACTTGGGGGCTGGGGGCCAAGGGGGGGGCTGCGGGCCTGCTCTGGGACAAGGCCCAGAGGCCCGCTTCCCTCTCCACCCCTCAGCCAGACAGCAGGAACAAAAGGAACTTCCCATGCTTGTGCTGCCTTTAAATATGCAAATCATAGAGGCATTACCACTTTACTGACTGGATTAGCAATTTATCCATCAGCTAAATTTCAACCTACCACACACTTACTCCTGAATGGAATCTGAATTCTGAACTCAATTTCTTGAATAATAAAACAAATTATAGTGAGAATATTGCTGTTAAAGAATAAGATGGAGAATTACACCTCTGTGACAAAGGAGAAGGACCTCAGTGTGAGTGAAGAGTGTGCCGCTGCAGCGAAGCATGCCAGTGGGTTGTTGGGTAGCATCAACAAGTGTATGACCTACAGAGGTAAAGAAGCCACTATCCCACTCTACTCACCACTTGTCCGGCCACACCCAGAACACTGTTTTAAGTTTTGCTTTACAAAAAGTGCTGTACAAAAAATATGTGGGCAGGCTAAGAGAACTGTGTTTTTTCAGTGTTGAGAATGGAAGGTGTAGGGGAGACCTTGTCATCATGTTCCACCATTTAAAGGGTGGCTGCAAGGAAGATGGAGACTTCCTTTTTACAAGAAATCACGTGGAACAGACAAGGGGTAATGGATACAAGTTACTCCTGGGGAGGTTCTGATTGGACACAGAAAGGAAAACTTTTCACAATTAAAACAATGAGCTATTGGAATAATCTTCCCAGAGAAGCAGTGGATTCCCCAATATTGGACACTTTTAATATTCTGCAGGACAGGCTACTAACCCATCTTGTCTGGACCATGCTTTTGCCAAGAAAGATTGTACTGGAAGATCCTTGAGGAGCCTTCCAACTCAGTATTCTGTGATCCTAAGTTTTATGGCATTAATAAGAAATGTGATATAAATGGCTTGTACATATATCTTGGAATATAATCTCAACAGTTCAGTGTTAGCGCCATCATATATTGACCCTACAGATAGAAGAAAATCTACTTTGAATTTTTCTTAGACATTTTATGAAGGTGAATGTAGAAAGTGTATGCTGGTACATTTTGCCTGGCACTCCTGAATTCTGTGAGATATGATCTTTGCTGCAATCACTTGGAAAATAATTGTCTTGACTACAGCTGAGAAATGGACTTAGTAAGTTCCTTGAGTCTTTTATTACTTTCTGTTTCTAAGCAAATTCAAATTGCAAAGATGAGACTGAATAGCTGAAGAGGGGAAGAATACCACCTTGATTTCCCCCCTCCCCTTCTGTTATGGCATGTGAATTAAAATCCATAAGCTTCTGTGTATCTAAAAGTTTAAGCACTGAGATATGATAAATACATCCATTTATAATTTTCAAGGAACAGACGTAGAATGTTAATAGCACTACAGCTGAGGCATGAAGTCCTACTTTTGCTACAACACTTAGTAAATTTTTTTCCAACCACTTGGCATATCAACATTGATCCAGTCTGTATAGATTATGCATGATAATTTAATCTTGATTCATTATAATTACCATCAATTATTTTCTTCATTGCTTGGAAATATGCAGCTGTACCTTCAATTTAGCTATATGCTGTCATACACAGAATACTGGGAAAATGACAGAGAGTAGAAACTCTTTTTCGAAGATCAGACACCCCATCTGAAATATGTTACATTTATTCACAGTTTGGGTGCCAGACTCTCTGTCGTGCCACCTGAACCTTGACCTAGAATGACCAAACACTAGTCATGCAAGAAAGTCTTTTATCATCCCAGTTTCTTCAGTCCTTTCAACAAATGTTGTCAGTTATGTCATTTAAATATGTTGGGCATGGTGAAAAATTGCACGTTAAGATTAGTCTTTTAGATAAGAAATAGTCATCTCTGAAATCAGAAGAGAGAAAATGAGACTCCCAATCCCAATCTCCTTTAATTTATAATGTTTTTTATTTCCCTCCTGCTGCCTCCAGAAGGGCTTTCAGCTTTATCAGGACATACACACTTCTGGTAATGAAAGGTCACTGATTAATTCACTCTACAACACAGTGCTTTGTGAACTTTTCAGATGTAAATTCTATTGTTCTGCTTGTTGGAGAACATGTAACTGGAAAACATAAGCCTGTTCCAAGCTAAACCATGAATGCAAAAGGACAAAAAAGAAGGATTCTTTAAAGAAGCATCACTAATTAGGTGAATGAAATTAATCTGCAAAGGGCCTGGGTCTGCAAAGTTGCTTTGCTTGTAACCTCTGAAGGGTTTCTACTCAGTGGTTCTCAGTGAAGTCTGTTTCCCTAAGTATAAGAATTGTAACTTGTGCTCACAATCGGGATTATTTAAGTTTCTATGAAAGGAAAACAAAGAAAAAAAGGAGAAAAACGTCTGCTGATGAAAACTGACAAAAGCAACCATACTCATTTAATGGGAGCTGGCATTAATTGCTTCACCTTGGGGTTTGGGGGGGGCAGATTGCAACAGTAATGCTTTTTATTTAAAAGGTAATATACTGAAAATATAAATGTATTTCACGGCATTTGCTGAACTTTCAACTCTGAAGAGATGCGTGATGGGCTTTTTTGTGCAGGTCATATTGCACTAGACCCAAACATTTTTAAGCTTCCCCAGATCAATGTAGTTTCTCTTTCCTGATGTTCTTGACATATTTCTGGGTACGGCCTTTCAGTTTAAAGACAGGACAGGGACATTTTAATTCTAGTAAATATCTCCATAGGTAACTGCTAGATAAAATATTAACATATTTCAGGAATAGCACCAAAATTACATTTTCCTTAGAACAAGAAGTAAACAGATTCACTAAATGAATCAATAAAACACCTCTTTATATTTCCCTTCCTCTGTTTCCTTGCTTCTCAGTGTCCAACAGGATTTGTATCAGTGTAATTTCAGAATTCCAAAACCCCTTTCCTTATCACAACTTCTCTTTGCCTTTGATTTTCACTTTCTTCTGCAAAAGTCTTTTGTCTTTATGAGCATTGACATCCTATTTCTTTGATATGGTTTCAAGAGAAGCACTTTCTTCTGCAAAGTGTCCCTAGATTATAGTCGGGGCTATGTTTTTTACCATTTTTAGATAACTAAAGGGATAAGACAATTAGAAAAGTCTTTATGTTTAAAAAAAACCCCTGACATTTTCATTTCTTTCTTCTCAGTTGAAGTCTAATCAGATTATTAAAACCCATGAAGATGGCATACAGGTGCTGTTCTCAAGCACTTTGGGCCAAGGGCTATATGTGGGACTAATGCAAAAAGATTATCATAACTGCACAATCTCATGGATATGAACGGTAGAGTTTTGCTAATCTGGTGTACACAGTGCCTCTTCCGCTTTTCTGTGCCATACAGGACAGGACTTAAACTCATGCAAGAGGAGTTCTTATAGATTTCTTTGAAAACTGCATTTAATACACACTCTGGTGAACATATTCTGCCCCAATCATCATGCAGAAAATAGCTGGTATACCAAGGACACACCTGATTCAGCACGGAAAAAGAAAGGAGGAATTTGCAAAGGATTAGAGCTGTTTCATGTTATCTACCCACAGAAGATGGAAACAACTTTCAATATGTGAATGCTCAGTGGAATGTCTTAGGCAGTTTAATGTGGTTCCTACGAACAGTTAACAACAGATGGTTATCTTTTCTGCAATTGAAACTCGGTGATTTCATTAGTTTGAATTAGTGTTTCTTGAAACTATACATTTACTATCATGGTAAATCACTGAAGATTTTTCATGAAATTGAGGTGACATTTATTTCCTCCTTTTGTGGCAAGCATATTTTCATGTTATCATAGATGAAATTATAAAGCATAGAAAAGCTGAGTCATTTCTGTGTTGCAGGAACCTTTATTTCAGACATTTCTCTGTTAAGTTCCACTGACTTAAGAATATGTTTTTAAAAACCGCAATTTAATATCCAGCACCTGCAAAATATTGTGAAGTATTAGGAACAGTTGTAATGAAAACTGACTGCAAGCGTCATAACAACAGGTGACATTATTCATAACCTACAGTTATAACGAGGTTGTGATGTAAACTCAGTGATCATAGATGAAATAAGCCAGCTACAAACGTGAAAATATCCTGAACTTTAGAAGTAATACAACCAAATATAATAAATCTTGCCTGCAAATGTAATAAGGCCCTTAACTGAAATGTAATAAAATCTATCAACAGCTGCAATGTATATGGAACATATTATATAGCTTTACTATGAATTATACCCCCTGCTGTTTATGGACTCCACAATGTCATGCTTTGTCTTCTTCCAGAAAATCAACTGCTATGGGACTAAGTGTTTTCCAATTTATATTAAGTATGACAGTGTGCTAATACAAAAATGTTGAGGGTGAAAATGAAATTTTGAATCCAGATGTGCTCCTTCATCATCCGTTAGCATAAGAGAAAGGATGTGGTCTACCACATGTGGCTCAAACACTTCCTCAGCTAGACAAGGTAGGAACTGAAATGGATGTTCTGGGTAACTAATATGTTCCTCTACTCCTAACAATATAAATATGTACACAAAGAAAGACGGAATTTTGTTGAGTGATGCAGCAGGGGGAAAGTTCAATCTGCCTGATCTTTACGTGCCTATTTTGGCTTCTGAAATTTTATTTGAGGATAGTATATATCATTTCATAGGAAGTGCCAAGTTGTGACTTCTTTATTGGACTCCTATTCCAAGAAATGAGAAGGAAGGTCTGATGTGATGTGTCTCACTGGCTGCCATCTGTTTGTGATAATCCTGTGCACCGCTACAGATCCTGAAATGACAAGAAAACCTAGTACTGCAGCTCAGGAGAAACCTAGACAGTTCTAAGGTGAAATATCAAAAGAAAGATCTTGATTGTTTCTTTTCGTGCAGAGGTGACTTGATCTTCAGTAGTGCTAAATTCTTTTCTATGGAGGACTTGCCTCTGACAGTTACGATGATTTTATACTGACCCATTCCCAACATAAATGCTTTCACTGCGACTGCAATGCACAGACATGAAACACTACAGGGGTTCAAAAGCTGTTTGTATTGTACCATCTCTGGCCACTCCACTGTCACCAGTTTGCTTTCTGTCACATTGCATTGTGGATGCAAATGGGGTGGGATATCATACCAAATTGTTGGGTAGTCTCCTGACACTTCCAGCAGTACACAGCTCACTAATAATAACACAATAAATAAGCCTAACAATATTGTGTCTGAAAAAAAATTATTAGAGAGTGCTTTTGGTAGAAATTAATAATGGATTAAAGTATTTTGCATATCCCAGGCAAGAATTAATACCTGCAATCTATCTTTTGAGGTTGTTGTAAAGAATACTGCTGCAACTCTGTGAGTACAGAGGGACAAATAAAGTTATTTGGTAAAATTTGAACTGTAATCTTCTACAGGGCATTTTTTTTAAAAAACAAAATAGTTATGGGCCTAAATCCCATTAGGCACCTCTGTACATATGTTAAGATGTTTATGTAAGTCCCATTGGATATCAGGAGGCAGAATCTAAAATTAGGAAAATAAAAGATAGTTATGTAAAGTTGCTACAGAGAAGAAACAGTAAAAATGACTTTTGAGAAATGTAAACACCACAAAAAACCAGAAAATGAAGAAAACTCCTTTGTTCTGTATTTTTAAATTCGATAAAATGGTTACTTGCAATAAAAATATATAAAGCATTTTCAGTTGTTTTAAGTTGACAGTGCCCTTTAAAGGCTGCCATTACCATAGGTCTTGCTTTCATCTGAAGATCCATCTGGATTTAATAACCATTTTCTATTTTACTGTATTTTGATTTCCAGATTGGAGTTGTGGGAGACAAATGACTACTTTACTAAATTAGGCCCATGTCTATTTACTTCACAAATGATATTCCAAAATAACTCTGAATCTTTTTAAGAAAGTCACATACACTGGTCATATAGAATGTATTTCAATGAAATATGGTCAATGTTTTCAATATAGTTCTTATTTTTTAATATATTTTTTAACACTTAAATATTTAGGTGGCATGGGGTAGATGCAAGAAGATAGCTGTGTTACTTTGTCTGAAACAGAGAGAATTATCCTTGTGCTAAGAGTGGTGGAGACATAAGCTCAGTGAAATAATCAATCAAAAATTCAAATTCAAAGCTCAGGGCTATCACTACTGTTCTAAGAATCTAACTTTATTGCTCAACATTTTTGTGTCCTGTGCAAACTGTTAAGATTGCAGCCATGTTTTACTTTTCTGCTTAGTTCTTGACTAACTGTGCTAGTTTTGGCTTGGGTAGAGTTAATTTTCTTCACAGTGGCTGGCATGGGGGCTGTGTCTTGGATTTATGGTGACCTCAGGATTGATAATACAGAAATGTTTCTGGTTTTGCTGAGCAGGGCTTACACAGAGCCAAGGGCTTTTGTGCTTTTTGTACTGCCACACTGAGCAGGAGACTGAGGGTACCTGGGAGCTTGGGAGGAGACACAGTCAGGACCCAAGTCACAGTCAGGTGACCCAAACTGACCCAAGGAATATTCCAGACCATGTGACATCATACTCAGTATATAAGTAGGGGGAAGAATGAGGAAGGGGGGGACATTTGGAGTGATGACGTTGATCTTCCTGAGTAATGTTGTCTGTGATGGAGAACTGCTCTCCTGGGAATGGCTGAACACCTGCCTGCCCATGGGTAGCAGTGAATTCTTGTCTACTAACTGTTTTGCTTGTCTTGTGTGCGTGGCTTTTGCTTTCCTTATTGAACTGTCTTTATCTCAGCCCACGAGTTTTCCATCTTTTACCCTTCCCTTTGTCTACTTGATCTCACTGGAGTGAGCGAGTGGCTGCTTAGACCTTGGTGGCTGGCTGGGGTTAAACCACAACACTGAAAAAGAACTTAGTACTCTAAAAGAACAGTGATCTAAACTTTTGGGGATGTTTTTTTTTTGGGATATGATCCAGGAATTATTAATTCATTTTGCAGATCCATTGGTTAATGCAAAGAGAGTAAAGACCATGAAACCAAATTCACTGAAGCCTTCAGATGAGTGACTAATGATTTCCCAAAACCACCCATCAGCACATTGAAAAGGCTAAAAGTGGCATCCAGAAATGTTGATTTCATTTCAAGCATCACATATTCCAATAGTAAAACTTATTTGGATTAGTTTGGCAATAACAACCCACTGTATTCAGGAGCAATGGCAGATCTTAAACAGTGTGGAGCACGGGTGGGAAAGGGGGCTGCCTCCAGTGATGGTCTGATACCAAATATTCCCTCTTGGAACAGAACGGGAGCTCCAAAGGCACTGCAGTTCCAGGAATACATTTATTTTCTTCCCATCCAAAGGAAAAGAAAAAGCACAGCTGCACCACAGTGCAGTGCAGTCCAGAAGTTCAGGGGCATCCTCATGAGATGTTGCTTTTTCCTAGAGCTCTTTGGGGAGGTGTAACTACTCACCACTCCTGACTCCCAGCTGACATGAAACATAGTGGAGTATTAAATGAAATGCACAGCACTGACATTTCAAACTTTCCTTGTGCCAAAAAATGGAACACCTGCACTGGACAATAGGAAATGGATGATTAGAGTCAAGCAAATTTGTCAATTTTTAAGCATAATGCTTTACTCCAGGTCCTAAAAATGAAAGCCATAAATGAAAGACTATGGCAGTGAAAATCCCTCCAAAACCTACGTGTATGTAACAACTTAGTTATACTCTTTGGTCACCTGCTTTTTTGATTAATATGTTGAGGGCTTTTTAATGAGGTGAAAATATGAAAGAATTTGAAAACTTATACTATTTAAAGCTCCTCCTAATGACAAATGATACTTAAATACATCCAAAAGAGAGAGATTATGAAAATTCCCTTATGACAGAGTTTCTACCTCTACTGTCAATAGTAATTGTTGAAGTATTACCATTCAACATTGAAATTTAAACCAGGAATCTCCAATCATTTATAACAACAAAGAATATTCTGAACATGAATCTTGGTTATTATCCTTGTCAAAGACTAACACCTAAAATTCAAATTTTACCCCACAAGATATCTAAAGGGATGATAATGCCAAGCTAGTAATGATGGAGTTTTATTTATAATTTAATTGAAATTTGCTGGGAACCAATTTCGGAACAACATGTCATTCTACTAGTTTCTTCTTTGTTTCTTAGTCTTAAGGTTACAATGTCTGGTTGTCCTTAGCATGATGATATTATGAAATTTTTCAGCATAGGAAAAGATTCTGTGATACATTCCAGCTTTACAGTTGTAAAGAAAAATGGAAACTGCTTATTGCTCCTAATTGGAAAGCTGTTATTGTTACCATATTAAGCAGAAATTTGCTGTGATGTAGAAGAATTTTGAAATATTTCTAATTTGTCTTATTTCTAAGTATTTATATTTGTCAAATCCCTTCAGAACCTTATAGGGAATTAATTTTACATTTTGTTCCTTGGGATCATAATAGTGACTTTCTTTTAACAGGTGTCACAATAGCATAGATAGAACTTGTGATGTGGAAAAGCAAAGATCTTTCTAAATTTCTTATAATACTGTTACTAGTATATGATCATATTCCCTCTTCCAGGTAGATAGGAGACTTAGACATAAATACTCAGATCACGATGGCAGGGGATTTCTTCTTTCCCTTCCTCTAGCAGTGACTCCTAAAATTCACCAAGATTTCCGTGTCTCACAATAATTAATCCTGTGTATTTATGTATATATATATATTTATATATACATTTATATGTAAATATGCATAGCAATACACACCACTGCATATATATCCAAGTACATTTACATGTTGTTGCTATGGCAGGGTCCTGCTAATATCTGAGAAATAAAAAAATAAATACCAGCAGAGGGCTCACAAGCTATTTTATTTTTGATGTCAACAACTTTCTAAACCAACGAACGCTGAGACTTACACTTTGCCCGTAATTAAATCTCCCACATTTCTAATATTTCTGCACAGACATGTAGATGTCCAGATACCAAGGTGAGGGTACATTAGCCCTTTTTCTGACACCAGAATCTCATTTCAATATTACTATAATTTTTCTGCTTAGTAAAAATGTTCACTCTCATCCCAGAGAGTGAACTCTGTAGAAAAGCAATTGCTGTCTTGAGCTTAGATGTGCCTGAAGTGTAATACCTTCAGCACTGGCTCGTAGCCTATAGATCACATGGGCACGCATGCAAGCTGATAGTCAGACACTTAGGATATGGTCCTCTAATCTATACAAAGACAGGCGTGGGTGTTGGTATATGAGTTGCCTAAATTAAACAACCTTTTAAAAAAGCTATTCAGATGACATACCACTTCCTCCTTTGTGAACTGTGTAAGTATTTTATTGCCCAGGTCAGCCACTTCTGCCTTAAGAAATAGTTCAGATCTCAATGCTCTTCCATGGCTGACAGCTTGCCAATCCTTTAAATGCCTCTCAGGGCCACCTGGGTTGAAGTAGGCTGGCAGCAAAAAATATAGTTTGCATGTACTGACCATATGCTAAAAAGCAGGAACAAGGAAGACTGTACATGAGAAAATGACACTGTTATAAAGTCCTTAGATGGTAGGTTTGAGGAAAAAAACAAGGAAAAAGAAATCCAAAATCAGATAGACTGACAGAACTAACTGCATATATACAGGACCAAAAGTGCTCATAAAACCCTTCTGCAGGACATATCGTGGGAAAGTCTGAGAGATTCATCTTCACTTATTGAAAACTTGCCCCAAATCATCTCCAGTCCCTTTATTCCCTCCCCACAACCACCAGCATCACTCTCTCAGTAGCTCTTATTCTCCCTTCCTCCTTGGTTTTATTCGTTCTTTGTGATCTCTACCAAAGCTGACTTTGCTCTTAAACCTCCCTTTGATTTCTCTGCTTCTCTAATTCCTTTCCTTCCCTCTTTGTTTTCATTCCCTTTGCTTGATGCCAGAGCCTGTATTTTCAATTCTTCCCACCCTTGTGCTCTCAGCTCCTCGCTCCCCTCTCAGTGCTCTCCACCTGACTAATCCCCAGTACTGGCTCCTTACCAAAAGCACTACTTCCATTTCTGTTCTCATGCTGTCAAACACATCTGGAATAAACTCACTTCCTTAGCTCAAACATAATTCTCTTATCTGAGCTTGTCTAAAGATTTCTACTTCTCTTTCTGAGCAAACTCTTAAGCTGCAAATTGCCTATCATTGCTCTCTACTATATAGATCACTCTAAATTCTGTCCTCAGCACTCTGCCACCTTCTGCAACATCCCCCTCACAATCTTTCCCACCTCCTCCCTCTGAAGAGGGTGTAAACCCTCTGCAAGATTTGAGTGAGCAGCATCCTTCACCATTAGTGAATTCTGGTTTTAGTGACCAAGCACAGTGATCAGACTTAAGAAATTCTAAGCAACAAAGACAACTGAATATTAACCCAAGAATGACATTTGTCTCCCTTAGCACTTTTGATAGTTTTGATTAACCATGAAGAAAAAATAATTTTCTAAATAAATATTCTCATTTGGTTATCTTTAAACATTCTGTTTCCATCTGCTTTTCTTTTATAGCAGACATAACAAGAAGGTGCTTAAAACTTGCTTTTATTAAGAGTACGTAATTGAAACCACTTCAAAGCAAGAGTCAGGAAAATATAAACTAGAGGATGACCATTGACTGTAATTTCATTTGAGTTGAAAGACTTAATTATTATACACCTTGAATAGACAGTATTCAACTCAAGCAAAAGATTTTATTTTATTTTATTTATTTTTCTTTTAAACTCTCATTGGGTTTATCTCAGATTTCTTGGTTTCCATAGAGGCTTTTGTTCACAAGGTAATAATTTTCACAAGAACAGAATTGATGAAGTGTTTTTCAAATGTCCATGATATTTGTAGGCATAAGACTTTGGTACTGTGGGTTGTGACTACTCAATTGCTACCACTGTTACCCATGAAAATAAAATCACTGGTGCAGTGAAGAATAGTATTTGATTGGGAGAAAAAAATATTGAATATATTTACAACTGAACAGCAATTTGTAGCAGTAAACAGAGGTTTTGTCTGCATTAGCTTCAATGGAAGATATATTTATTTCCTTTCCTTCAGAAGTGACTGTATCTTTAGTTTAACTTTTCATGATATTTATGAAATCTAAATTTTCTGTGAGGCTTCTGTCTACCTTCTATTCTTATTTTGTACCAGTTAATTTTCAGATTTAATTCTGGTTAAAATGGTGGTCTTTGTTTACAGTACTGTGGTGGTATTTATTTTAGAACTATCACCTATGAACAGAAAAGGTTTTTCTCTATGGTTGTGGTTTAACCTCAGCCAGCAGCCAAGGCCCACACAGCCTCTTACTCGCTCCCCCACCAGTAGGAATGGGGGAAGAGCTGGAAAACTCATGGATGGAGATAAAGACAGTTTAAGAGGGAAAGCAAAAGCAGTGCACACAAGCAAGGCAAAACAAGGAATTAAGTCACTGCTCCCCATGGGCAGGCAGGTGTTCAGCCATCCCCAGCAGAGCAGGGTCCCATCATGCATGATGGTGACTTGGGAAGACAAACACCATCACTCCAAATATCCCCCCTTGCTCTTTCTTCTCCTACTATACACTGAGCATGATGTCACTTGGTCTGGAATGTCCCTTTGGTCAGTTTGGGTCACCTGTCCTGGCTATGTCTCCTCCCAGCTTCGCATGCACAGTCAGTCTCCTCACCAGCATGGCAGTACAAAAGCAGAAAAGGTCTTGGCTCTGTGTGAGCCCTGCTCAGCAATAACAAAAAAAATCTCTGTATTATCGACTCTGTGTTCAGCTCAAATTCAAGACATAGCCCCATGCCAGCCACTGTGAAGAAAATGAGTCCAGCCAAAATCAGCATATCTACATTTGGAATTAGACCAATTTTATCTGCTATCCATGTTGAAATTAAATTATATTAGATGTGAAAAATGTACTGATTAGTAGAGGCTGTTTATGTGGAAACCTTGACCAGGACACCTTTGCTGCAAACATCATCCAGCAATCAGTTTGCTGTTCTTTTAACCATTTTCTAACATGCATACACATTTAGCACCCAAGTGTTTCCTCAAAAATCCACTTGGCATATGCAAGATGGATGCATAATCTAGTAAAGGAGAAACTGCAAAGAATTGTGGAACAGAAACTTGAGTAAAAGCTGCAATACATGTTCTTCATTGGTTGACTCTGAACTAATGGTAAAGGGTGTGAGAGTAATTTGCTGGTCTGATCCCTCAGCTTAGATTCTTAATCCTTTGCCTTTGTTTCAGATAGATTCTGAGCTCTCTGGAGCTTCGTGTATTAAAAAGACACTGGTCTTGAGTCTGTCAGTTGTTTAAGATAATGTTGAACACATGCACATTGTAATGACAAAGCCAGTTCAAAGCTCTAGCTCCTTTGCTTATACCACATCTCAGCTGAGCTAGCCCACTGAACTTCCAGTATGACCCATAACATTGGGCATTTGCTTTTTAGTACTGCCAAAAATGCTAAGGCACATTTTTATCACAATGATATGCCCTCTTAAATCAGTTCCCATTGATCTGAAAGAACAAAATTTCAAGGGTAAACATCAGTATAGATAAAAACAAACTGGAGAAGGAAATAAAATTGGATAGAGAAGACTAAAATGCACAGGACATGACAATGGTCAGTGACAGGTTTACCAGAGGGTGTCCTTTTTTTCCCCTCTTGCATTAGTGCTGCTTCTTGTGGTATACCCTCTGTGTCACTTGTCTGGGAGGCAACCATACCCCTGGGCAGCCTCTTGTCACTTTAACCATCTGCATCCAGCTCAATAGTCATCAACTGATAAGCAATACTGCATGTTAAACCTAACTAAAACACTTCCAAAGCTCACACTTCTATAAAATACTTTCTCTCTGGCTATATCACTTATATTAGTACATGTAAAACTCATCATTAGGAATTGGATTCTTTTATAAGTGTATTAGAAGCCATTTTGTTAATGAATTAGAAATAATATGAGTGAAGCAATAGCAGTAGTCCAAATCTTTCAGAGTGATAGGCATTTTCACTGCCATCTCTCTATTTTCAACATGACAACTCTAAATATTTCTCATAATTTTTTCCAATAGATTTTTTACCTTTGTGTCACTAGGATGGTTCCTTTTCTTTAGGAGAAGAATTCATACTTTAATTAGTATCCAGTCTTACTGAGAATTTTGCAACTGGTGAATGCTGGAAACAGTGTAAGTTGACAGTGTAAGTTTCAAAAGTTTACCTTAATTCAGACTTTACAAAAAATTAGTAATATTTGCTACTTCCTTTGTAAATTTAACTCATCCTGGCTGCTTCTTTCAAGAATCATATGCAATTTTTGCATCTTGGGAGCCACTGATTCTACCATTGGGAAAACAGATTCCAAGTCTTTCATTTAAGATGCAAAGTTCAATGAAGTCCTAATTTTTAAGTTTCAACACATGACACTAACAATGTTTATATCAACCTTATTTCCAGCACAAAATTTTGGAATGAATTCTTTAAGAGGATGGCATATGTAGAAGGATAACAAAAGAGCTGAAATCGACATAATAAGGATCAGGAATGTTTTTGCATCTAGGGCTCTGAGATAAAATTTGTTTTATGCTGCATTCTACTGTTAATTGAAAAGTATTAGTAATCTTCTGTTTATCCTCTTTTTTCTAATAGTAAATACAAAATTATTAATTCTTCATATCACCGTATCTCATAAAAATCAAGAAAGATCAAGAAATACCTCTGGATATAATTCTCCAAGTATATTGCTGATTTGTATGATTTAGTTAAAATTCCATAGCTTGCAAAACACCTCATGAAGGCAGTTCAATTTTTCTTCTTATACTTACATGTCTACCAACCTGTTCCAAATAATCTCACTTTTGATGGTGAATTTGCATCACCACTTGTGGTTTCTGTTATTTGTGAAAAGTACTTTGGTCATCCCTGCATACCTGAAAACCTGACTGATCTGCAAGCATTCCAAAGTTTTGGAATTTCCTCTGAATGGTTTGGGTTATGGCAATGTTTCAGTACTTAGTCTGTAAATTCCCTGGTTTGCATGGGGAGTTTCACACTTGTGTAGTGTGTAAATTCAGTAGGACCTATTTGAATATTTTAGGCAAGATTGCAGGGAAAATATGAATATTAATTGCTACTTGCAGGCATAACCAAAAGATGTGAGAATAGATACCCTACTAGGCTGGAGCAGCAATCTGTGTAGTGCAATGCTCTCTCTTCGGACATGGCAGCAGGCAACTCTATTTGGGGAGAGCCTGTGAGTCTTGGCTGCTTTCTGCAGGGCACTCCGCCCTTCCTGCCCCAGAACGCACAGCTGGTGGGCTCAGGATTGTAGAGGATACCTTCTGTTGTTTGGTGTAGTTTCTCTGTTGTTGATCTGGTTTGAACTTCTTCCCCAACATGCAATGGAAGCACCTTCTACAAGTCCACCACTGGCTGCACAAGCAAGTACATTCCTTTAGCTAAATTCTAAATCAATCAGTTAGTTTGACTGAATGCTGTTCCATTCTAATATCATGGCTGTGAGTAATTTGTCTTATTTTCTACGCATTTAATATCTGATGACACCTGGTCTAGTGGAAGGTGTCCCTGTCCAGGGGAGGGGGATTGGAACTAGATGATCTGTGAGGTCTCTTCCAACTCTAGCCATTCTGATTCTCTGATTCTATGACACGATGGCGATTGTGGGAAACTACAACGTAGTGCTCACGCAGCCCAGCAATGTCTTGTCCTCCAATCTAGTGACTCAACACATCTCATTCCTTTGCATGAACTTAACTATTTGAGATGAATAGTTCAATGCCAAACTTTAGCGGTTAGTTCATATAAGAATGAGTAGTTTGAGTATTCTTAAGCTTGGGTTGAATGGAGCTAGTTCATATAAGAATGAGTAGTTTGAGTATTCTTAAGCTTGGGTTGAATGGAGCTAACCAAGACACTGGTACCCCCGCTGGTGCCACAAACATTGTTGGTTCCGATAACATCAATAATCAGTGGTGCATTTCAGTGCTTGCCTACAGAGGTGGAAGTCTGTGTCTTCTAGAAGTCATGTGAGGTGTACTTTTATTTGTCTTGAAAAATAATACTGTTGCAGTGGCTAAGTCCACATTACACCCCCCGTGTTGCTGTGATATGGTGTCTCCCCACATCACTGTGCCAGAAAGTTCTCCCTTCGTTGGTACCCCACTGGCCCCTGGTCCTCTCCCCCCTCTCCTCCCCTCTTCCATTGGCCCCTGTTATGTCGCTCAACCTGCTAGCCCTCAGACTATTGGATATTGATGCTCTGCCGCCCCTGGGACCCCTCGGGATAAAACCACACATGGGCTTTTGTTCTTTGCCTCTGTTCCCCTTGGGTACGTTGGTACCCAGTCCATGGTGTGGATCCAATAAACGCCTCGGAATTGCACACAAAGAATCCCTCCTGCCCCTTTGTCTCGGGAACGCGCCCAGGCTGTGTGAGAGTGGCTGCTCGCGCCCACCTGCGAGGGTGAGGCTGTGAGCACGCGTGGGTGCTGGCAGAGCGCCGCCAAAGCATCTCCACGAGGGACCCTGGGGGAAAAACGCGGCATTGGTCCATCAACACCACACATTGATTTATATTACTATCCCTAGCTGTACCTCAATCTGTTTGTAAGTAACTGAGTGGGCACAAAAGAAGATACATAGGGCTTGATAAGGGGACACGTGAGAGTAGGTGTCCCTCCTACCATACCTACCCTGCTGCATGGAAGGATAAGGTCATGAGGAGAGAGGAAGAGCATCTGCACAACAGGCTTGCACTCAGGAACAAGTTTTTTAGGGACTAATTCTTACCGTGGACTGTGACATGAAGACAATATTGTGTAAGGCTGTACTGGGACGTGGGCTATACAGCCCAAGCCAGACTGTATAGTCAGCATCCCCATGTGACCTGTAAAGCCTTGGCTTTATACGAATTTAAACTAAAATATAATAGAATATGAGCAAAGCCTTATTTCCTTCCTCTTGTATTTATGCCACAGAAGAAGGAAAGTGCTCTAGCAGCTGGTAATTGACTGGAAATAGTTAAAAGAATGGGATAAAGTTAAAAATCCTTGAAAATGCCTCACTTCACACTATTCAAAAATAGCCTGGGATCAAAGTACATAAGCATAAACTAGAATGACAAGAAATGTTTTTTGGTATTGCTTTTGGCACCCATACTTTCTATTTTACTTTGCGTTCTGGCTCTTAACCCTCTTTACTCATCCAAGGAGGGGTAGAGGGGAAATAAGAACTTCTTTCTCTTTGCACAGTGGCACACAGACAGCACACAATAGCAGTTCCTGTGCTGCCTTCAGTGAGGGGAGCTTGGGAACCACTCACTCATCCACTGATGAACAGGGTTCAGGGAAAAGCTGAGTCTGCAGCATTGACAGTCTCACTTTACCTGGGAGAGCAGGATGGGTGTAAGGCATGGTGCTGTGTCAGAGAAAACCGCAGAAAGCCTCTCTCCACGCTCAGAGACGATGTGGGAAGGGAGGTCTGGGGCTGCCTGAGGCACCATCTCTCCAGCGCTCCTCCTGGGGCTGTGTCTACTCACCACCTGCTAGCCAGAACTTGCAGACAAATGGCACAATCTACCCTTCCTTTCATCTTTAGGGCTCTAACAACATTATGCAAATCCCAGCTATGTCCCTGGCAACCCAATCCAAAGGCAATTTTGTATGCCTTTTTTTTTTTTTTTGTCCTTGTGACAGATTTCATCCCCAAAGAGATGAGTCCAGTAGAGGACAGAAGTGAAGGCTGCTAGAGTACAGTGTGTCTGGTTTTGAATGCAATGAGTTGATGGCTGCAGCCTAAGGCACTGGTGTGATTTTGTTTAAACAAACATAAGCCAATTAAAAATACAAAGAGATTCAAGGAAAAGATGCTCTTAGCTGAAAGCCTCATGGGAGAATAATTTAAAGAACAGATCAATAGCACTGAGAGAGATTTGTTCCCATAAGACTGAAAGCCAGCATGTAACAAATCTCGAGAAAAGCATTTATAGGATTGTATTTTGTGAGTGACTGTGGCATAAAAGAATGGTGCTTTAGCATAATTACAGTTAAATATTTACACAGTCTTAGCTGTTTCCGGGAAAGCAAATATCCTTGCAAAGATTATTTTCTCCTATTCAATATATCACTGAAAGTGCTTGCTGTGCATGTGTTTACGGCAAACATAATAATTATATAAATACAGCTTCAAGGAAAGGGGTAGTGGAGAATGCTTAGAAACAACAAATCACAAAATAAGAATGGCATACACTACAAGTTAAAGTATTCTCCACATCATTTTCCAAGTCATGGCTTTTGATTTGCCACCTCTTTCATCACTCATTTGTGCATACAAAAATTCTTAAAAGTTGCAACAAGAAAGAACCCATTTTTATAAATGTCCTGAAATTATTTAGCTACATGGGTTTTTTTAAAACTTCCAAGTTTAATAATAAAATATCTTTTGACCTTCCAAGTATAGAAACAGTACAGGATATTCCAGCTACTTTTCTCTTTAGTCATCTAGTTCAGGAGTCTTACTTAGGAGAATATTTCCCCTACTTTTTAACTATTATAGGTGTATAAGGGGAAATGCTAGGGACCAAAAATACATGTCCACTTATGTGTCTTCCAGAGCATGATTGAGAATAGCAGCTCAGTTTAGATGTTATTTGCCCCTGGAGATATATGTCTCATGCTCTATCGAATGTTTAGGAACAGTAGAGGGATGGGTGTCCTATACTGGATCCTTACATGCAATAATATGACTTTTCCTATAAACTTAGACCTTTGAGAAAACAGCAGCTGAAAAATACTTTTTCCAAAGGACAAAGGTTTTGTCCCAAACATGAGAAACATGTTTGTTTCATGACTTCTGAGCTTCTGAGCTGAACATTCATACATTTTGCACAGCAGATAGAATAACTTTGAAGAAAATAAAACAATTCTTCATTGAGATTGGAATGAGAGGCTGTTTCTGTGGTATGATGGCTTCAAAAATAGGGTGTACACCAGGTCTTTGGTGTACATCTGTGTGGTTCCACTGTGTGCTTACACTGTCTTTGTTAAATCAGTGGTACACAGTTTACATCAAATGAAGAAATGACTCATTGTTTTATGCTGCTTAGAGGGTAAAGTGGGAGAAAGGTTAGTAATGTGGAGCAGCTGCTATTGAAGAAGCCCAATAGCTTAATTGTGGTGTTGTGTTCACCAGAACCTTATGGGTTCCAGAAAGTGGTTTTCTACAGTTTTCTCTACATTCTAAAATGCTCATAGGTAACTTATGCTAATGACAGTTTTTGAGTCCCCAGCTCACTTATCCCACTCCCAGAGACTCCAAATTAACTTGGTCATGATATGTTCACTGATTTCCAGAGCAGTAGCTACTAAGACCCTATTGTAGCAGGGACTGTGTTTTCTTAAGTATAGCTTGTTCCATCAGCAGGCTTGGACTTGAGGATGCCACTTGATGTCAGGAGATGAATAATATTTCAGTGCTACCTGCCAGGAACTGGTACAAATCCCAGAGTATTTGGTGATTAGTATGTTTTAATAAGCCACGGATGTGATACCTGTATATATATAACATAATTCTAAATATGTGGTCATATATAAAACACATGCATAAATGTATTTCTTAAATGCAACGTGTATTGCAAAACACTGGGAAAACTTTGTCATTCCCTCTGAAGCATTCACTCTAAGGTATAAACATAAGTTTCTAATGAAAGCTGAGAATGCAGCCTTACCTCAGGTGTTTTCTGCTTGCCTTTCAGATTACTGATGTTTGTGGTCAGGATTTCTCTAATGACTCATGATACAGCTGCAAATGTCATTAGAAAAAGCTTTTGGTTGAGAGTGAAAACATGAAAACTTCTCAACGTCTATTTTTAACCACCTAAGGAGCAAAAGCAAGCAACAAAGTAGAGAAAGGAAGTATCCACATGAAGTATGCCATTCTATCTGCTGAAAATAAGTAGTGAAACCAGGAAGAATAAGAAAAATAAAATAAAATTATTTCATAGCTTTGTAAAAAATGCATTGCATTACTAAAATAAGAGAACAAACGTTTAGCAGAACAATGAAATTTAACTAAGACATAAGATGTTATTGAAGAGAATTTTCATACAGCATAATTACTGGGAGCATGCATTTTCCCAAGAGTTTCTTGCTAAACTGGGAGGAAGCCAATTGAAATATTCATTGTCTTTTGAACAGACCTTAGATAAGGCCACACATTTCTGGCACTTTGACTTATCACGACAGCACAGACCAAATGTTCCTTAGAAGAAGATATGCTTCTCATTTTCAAAATTATTACACTAAACACACGTTTCAGTAGTATTCCTCAAAAGAAGATCCCCAAAATATGAAACTTGGAGCAAAACATAGGACTTTCAGTGCATCATTTTGGTCCATTTAATCAATATAAATAGAATGAAAAATCCCCACCAAACAACAGTGAAACTAATAAAATTGCTCAGTTCCAGAGTATTTCCCCTTTGAGATTCATCAGATTCTAAAAGACTAATGTGTTTATTTCTATACATATCAATGTGTATAGAGAAAGGCTTTTTGCAAAAGAAAGATAAACTAAACTTATTCAAAGTATTGATATTGTCTACTATGGATCATTACTTAATCACTCACTAAGGAAAAACATTTTCATCCAAGGTGTATTTTGTGGAAGACTTCTATAGATCATTTACCATCTAAGTATATGCTGCTGTCATGGTTTAGCACAGCTTAGGTTTTTAGTTAACGGGGGAAAAAAAAATCCACTAGCTACGGAAGTGATGTTTTTGCAAGGGACTGTTTTAATTTCCTCCAGACCCGACAGAACCAATCAGTTGGCTCATTTAAATATTGACAACTTTTTTAAGCCACTTAAGAAGCTTGCCACACCTCTGTGACTCAAATTTAAGTACAAACAAGCCCGGGAAACGTCCTCTTGCTTCCGGCCTTTGGACAAGTGACTGGGGTGCCTGTGTAGCTGGCCGGCTGGGCTGGGCCCTGTCCCGCTCAGCCCGGCGGGGCCCAGGCCACGGCCCGTGGCTCCGTGCGGGCCATCCCCCCCAGCGTGGCTTGGCAAGATCGTGGCCGCTCCTGCTTCGTGCAAACGGCCCCGCGGCTCAGCCCGGCCGGGCTGGGCCTCCCCTCCGGTGCAGCCGCCAAAATGAAACTTTACACCAAGATGAGCTGAACCGCTGCCTGGCAGAGATCATGTGACTACCAGTGAGAGATAAGTTCCAGCTGCAAGGCCCAGGTAAGATTAACCCCTTCAGGGCTGTAAGTTCCCCAGAACAGATACAGCCTGCAGACATCAATCCTCTCCCAGGTCAGAGGAAAGGGAAAGTCAAAGGCATGTGAAAAAGACACCATGATAGACACAGCAAAGTTGGTGAAGAAGGAAGAGCTGAAACCCTGAGANGAGATAAATGAAGAGAACCTTTGTGTCTGACTAGCTCATCCTTAAAATGGTACCCAATTAGATAAGATTGAACCCATCAAAAACAGTTGTGGGGAAAGCTGTAAGTCGAGGGAAGGGACTTTCACATCGAGCAGAGAACCACCCCGGGTGGCTGTTTGTTGTGACATTGAAGCCGTGAGAAAACTGTTTCTTGTGGACATGTCCCCATGGCATAGCAAGAGAGACTCCTCTCCCTAAGTGAACTGATGAAAGACTATTATAGAGGTGGTAAACTGACTGAAAAATCCCAAGTTTTGTGTCTTTATGTTGTCAGTGGAAGAAAAAGAGGGTGAGGGGATGAGAGGTGTTCTGAAGGTTTATTTTGACCGTTATTACTCCTTTTTACTTTCAGTTCTGTTAATAAACTTCTTTATATTTTTTAAAGTTTTGGGCCTGCTTTGCTTTCTCCTAATTCTTATCTCACAGAAAAAAATAAAGTAGGTAATGGATTGCAAACAAAACTACTACACTTAATTGGTGTTTCTGCCCGGTTACAAACTGAACCCGTTACAGCTGCAACAGGGAATTTATATTCATATTTGCATATTCTTATTGATTTGATGACAGAAACAATTATTCTAATCTTTGCTTTATAATATAAAGCAGTGTTTAACTGCCACACAAGTGTCTGTAAGTTCTTTCTCTTAGATTTCCCATTACCTTTAGCTTGTGCTTCAGTCAATAATTGTTGATAAAGGGATAAAGTAATAGTCTGAGTAATTGTGTAATGCTATCTTCAGAGAATGATTGGTCTTTTTCTCTTGTTTAGGGACAAGATTACACATCAGAATGCTTCGGTTTCTTTTATGGGCCACTGAAATTTGTTTGATAGAACCAGCACATTTTTCAGGCAACATCTTGACCTTTCTGAATCTCACTTTTTGAAGCTTGGAAATAGTGCCTGCTATTGTTAATATTCTTACGTATGATTTTAATTTTCATTTCTAGAGTGATTAAAATATACTCAGGGGAGGGAGGGAGTTGTGACTTGAGATAAGTAGCAAAAATTACCTACTTTTTAAATGGTCAAAAATGCCTGAGTGTAAGAAAATATGCAAACAACAACCTAAGAAAATAAATTCCACCCTTGGATACCTTTCATATATGAAACACAGGAGGTGTTTTTATGTACACAGGAGGTACATTTATTTTTCATTTGTAATTTGCTTTTCAGTTAGATTCAGGACTTAATGGGAATGGCTGCAGGGAATGTGTGTGGGTGAGTACCTCTTCCAAGTATTTCCTCCTGAAGTGCCTACCCAAATCAAGACAATGTGTTGTCCCCCCTACTGCACCTCTCCTATTGTGAGGGTTGAAGGGTCCATGCCCTCCACAATCCTCTCCCCAGTAACATTTCTATGTCTTGATCTGGATGTTAATATACTGTGAATGTTGTTCCATACGTTTTCCCACATTTCTCTTTCACTGCAGGTTAAAGGTGTGGCCAGGTTTGTCCTTTTGAAGAAAGTTATGACTTCACTGTCTATTCATGGGGACACTTAAATTAAAAATTGATTGGTATGTTCTTTTTTTCTTCCAAGGAATGACAACCTAAGGGGAGGCAACCTGAAGAGCAGACACCCGGGAAGTAAAGCAACAAAGTATGCTGTGTGTATCATATAGGCTTTGCTAGCTCAGCGATATAGAGATGTAACTGCTAAAATGAAGTCTGGCATTGTTTTTCCCATGGCTGAGTGAGTGGCAGACCCTGGGGAGAATGTATTGGAGTTCTCATCTTGTAACTTAACTTCTCCTTTTGTTGTTCTGCATAATTGCTGTCACCCAGGTAAAGCTGGATTGTTTCTTCCATGGTAAATTCTCTCCCGCACAACCCTTTGACCTTCAGGCAGCAAGAGCAGCAGGGCTTCTCATCTCACAATTCGACTGAAGAAAATAACTACTTGCAGAGGAAGTGATTTGGAATAAACAATGTCTCTGAATTAGAAAACTAAACAAGTGGGTTTTTAAAACAAACTGGGACTCCTGGGATTACTTGTCAGTAATTAATGAAAGATAGAACTTTTGAAGAACTAAGGTGCTTAATGATGTGAAGTATTAAGCAGAAATTTGAGTTCAGCTGGGAAAATTGTTTATTTGTGGATAGAATTCTGATAAATGTAAAAGCATCTCATGTTTTATCAACAGACACTAGTATGAATTATGGACTCATATTGATTCTCGAATTCTTAGGCACTAAAAAGTCCAGGATATTTTTTAAATGCTGAAAGCAGTGTGATAATTGCCCTTAACAATACAACTATGGAAAAGAATATGTCTGTTATGTCATTACATGTCCTATAAAAGACTGTTTTTATTGATTGTTGTTCCAATAGCTCTTACCTCAGCCAACAGTTTGAGGAAGATTTCATGGCAAAAATTCTTGTAAGTCACCGTCTTTTTTTCTCAGCTTTTCTGGGAAAAAAGCAATCTGATTTTCACTAAGGAGGTGTGTTCTCCTAAAATCTTTACAGAAAATACCAATATATAATTCACTGTGGTGCCAGTTGGTTAATTTGATTTGATTACTGGCTATTAATTTGGTGAGTTAATCTATTGGTATATTGATTCAATTTTAGTAGAGACCTTAATTTAATTATTGCATTATTATAGTTTTAATTACCAAAGTAAAAGTGTAGTGTATTAGCTCATTAATTGTCACATATTTCTTGTCTTTGCTGAAGTATCTGTCTGACACCAAATTTTTTTTTTTTAAATCCATAGATTTAAGAATAGAAGCAGAAAAAGCCTGTTTTTTTACTGTGTTGGTAAAAAAATGATGAAAGTACTTGTAATCAGGAAAACTTGCAAGTTTTTCTGGATCTAGTTGCATGACTAAATTTAAATCACTGTATAATGTCTTTTTTTCAGGAGACACGTGGGAAATGTTTCAAGCAGAAGTGTATATAAGTACAGAGAAAGAAATAAAATATAGCTTATTATTTGTGAAGTTAAAAAATCACTGAAGTGGTTTTTTTTACCATTTGAAGCCATTTTGTGCCAAATACTGAAGGATTTATGTGCCATAAAGCCCACGTTTTGCCAGAGTTCCATCTTTTGCAGTCATAGATTTCTCAGTTTTCCAATGTCTTCCACTACAGCTGGAAGTTAGGAATGTGCCTTTAAATCATATAATCATAAGGACAATAATGATGCTGACACCTGCTAAACTCTCTAAGTGAAGACTTTTAGTGTTTTGCTTTTGGTTTGTGTGTTCTCACATGACGTGATTGTTCAGGAAGAACTCAAATATTTTGAGTAGCTAGCTAGAAAGCAAGGAATTGACCGTGTTCCCTTCTATTCCACACATCCCAAACCTTTCATGCTAACTCTTATCAGTGGTCTTAAAAATGGTGAGAAACAGAAGCACATTTCTTAGAAAAGCTGAGAAATTTAGTATGTACCAGCATTTTACTTTTATTGAGAAATGTGAATTAAAAGTCAAATTAAGGACATTCTATCTGATCAGAAAATGGGATGACCCTACACTCGTGCTCATTCTTCCATTATCTTCCTGTCTTAGACCATTTTTTCCTTATTTGTGACTGCAGTTTGATCAGTCCTACACATACAAGATGTAGGATGTGGTCCAGGCTCTGACATGAGAGGCAGAAATCACCTTCGGGAGCCAGGACTGTCTTCCAATGCAAGGAATAAAGTACCCCTGATGTATTTTTTTTGCAGTGTAGGCAAAATCTGTGGGGGAAATGATTAAATGTGCCCCAAAATCCAAGTGAATAAGTAAGCTGTAATATAACTTCCTATTCCTTTGCAAGCTTGGATAGTCTTGTGCTTCTATGCCTGAAATTAAGTACTTAAAACTTTGTTTCCTGAGGCATAAATTTTTTTACTCCATTTCCAGATAGTTTAAGTAAATGAAAAAGTCCTGATTGTCAGGAAGACCAAAATGCTCTATGGTGTAAACAGGAACACAAAGAACAATGTATATTTATTTTAGAAAGTCCAAGAGAGTGAGTGACTAAGGCTTTTAATCTATTTAAATTTTTTAAAATTTCATAATTTTTGACACTTCCTTTATGTCACAGATCCATGCAGAATTTGACCTTTATATTCTGAGAGTTATGAAACAATCAGAAGAATTTTTTTGCCTTTTTCTTTTTTCCCTTTACCTTCCATTTTCTCTTTTCCTCTCCCTTTCCTGTTTTCTTTTCCCTTTTTCCTTTTCCTTTTTTTTCCCTCTCAGTTTTACTGAACAAATGGCCCTTACAAAACTCACACACAAAACCTGACCTCTGCACAGACTAGACTAGATCAAAGACAATCTGCTTTGAGGGAAGTGCATTTGTTAAAGTTTTGGGTACATCCTTTGAAGGCTGAGTTATTACAAATGGTATCACTGTGGAAAAGGGACAATTAACTTGGATGATCAGTGGGTGGTGACTATTGCCATTGCTGCAGAGTTTGGGTTTACAAACAGCAAGGATCAAACACTTCACACCCTTCACCACAGAAATGAACCGTGTAGAGGACTCAGTGGTCTAAAACAAAGCACAAGTCTACATTTTTCTATCTGTCAAAAGATTTCAGAAGTAATTCATTGTTACAGCTCCCTGGAGTGAGAGTCTGCTTGTCCATCTGATTTTTCCTGACTGAGTGCTTTAGACATTCTCTGAGGAAAAAACTGTTGTAGCCTTGTTTCCAAAGCATAATAGTAAAGACAGGAAGTGTGAAACCATTTGGAATCCTTCTTCCCTGCTGTCATATTTTATCACTACTAGGATGCTATGTTGATGAGCAGCTCTTGATTGCAAGCCTCAGAGCTAATATTATTTCTAGACACTGTCTGGTATCCCTCTGAAAGATCTCTGGATTTCAGAAATCAGCTATACAATACTTTCCTTATCAGATATTTCAAATAAAATGAATAAAAAGGGTCACCAAAGTGTGATTTTGATGCCAGACTACATTGCAGTGTAGGACCAGTACTATTTTGATGAAGGTTCTGTTAAAATCAATGGCATTGCTTCACCGTCATAACAGTTATATAGCTGAAACTAGAATTTCATTTTTAAGGTGTGACACTGTGGAGACCAGAAGCATCTGCTGGTTCCTGCTGTACAGCTCTGGTTAGTGCAAATAAGTTGTTGACTAAAATAATGAGTCTAGACCTGATCTTAATAAAAAGCAGCATGAATAACATTCCTTTAGAATAGCCATGAAATATGGATTTCTAGTAAATCTGTGAATGAAAAGTGAATGGAAGGAGGACATTTTAAATTCCATCTGTATATATTTTCAGTGTTTTGATTGTAAAAGAACTTTTTTGAGTGAAGAAAATGTTAAAACAAGTTTTCATTTTCAGAGATATTCATTCATCCTTCACTGTAGAAAATTTAAAAGTATAATTGAACTATGCTCATCAGCTGAGGACACTATTTTATGAACTATAAAGAAAAGCCAGACTGCTCAGCTGGCAGATTTTTGCAAGTTCTCCTCACTCTCCTTGAAATGACCTTCATATCTGCTTTCTATTTTGTGCAGGTTATGTTGGATATTGTCATGAAACACAGCCGATGGGAAATCAGCTAGCCTAGTGCAAAGTGCAGTCAAACAGATTATGGCAAAAAAATATCACATGTAAGACACCCAGTGCTGTGATTCACAGGATTATAATCACTTTCCTTTATGCTGTTATTACAGCCTTCCTGACTGATTTGCATTTTGATGAATCACCACTGCTGTGTTTTAAGTGATGTACGAACACATACGATTAAAGTACCTCTTTCAGGAGCAATGGTCCACCAGAGCTTTATAAACCAATATAGCAATTATTAGCTGAGTGAAGCCAGATGCCATCCACTTTTTTTGTGTCAGGTTTTCTGGTGGAATAAACTTTCCTTTTTACCTCTGGCTTTTGAGCCATACATCATGGAAAAAGAGAAAAAAAATATTAAAAAGGACCTTTTGCCTTATTTTGGGTTTTTTTGTTATTTTGTTGGTTGGGCCTTGGTTTGTTTTCAACTTTTTTCCATCAGCCCAAGAAATTGTGTGACCCTGCAGGCAGATGCAGCTCCCATTCCTACGGTTACCCCAGATAATACCCAGATTTAAGAATACCCTTTTCTTTTATGTTTCAGAATGGGGGAAATGAAAGGTATTGGGCAAAAAGATGTGAAACACACTGGGAACACACCAGATGAGACTAACATCCCCGACTGTAGATAAAGGTGACATTCTTCTTGTCAATAAATCATCAGCTTAATCCCTAGCTTGCTTTGATCAGTTCTGGAGGATTTCCACGAGGGCACAACAGACATGTTGATTCAAAGCTTGTTAATAAAATTACTTGTTAATTCGACAGCGATTAAATTGTAATGTGAACAATAATTTCTCTTCTGTAAGTATCATTTCATTTTGTAATGTAAATGGAAAGGGAACAACTGAGGATAAGGACTGACACACCAATGCATCTTAAGAAAGAGAGACTGGCTTTTTGGCAGTTCTATCTGTCAGGAGGGTAACAAAGTGTAACATTATGCTTTGCAACCTTGTTAAGCAGAAAGTTGTGAAGGAAACAGCATGGTTCTTTTAAAAAGAGCTATGCAATCAAAGCGAAGGATGCTAAGCACATGTAACATGATCTGAAAAGAATTGTGAGTAAAATATCAATATTCTATTTTCATGTTTTTCCAGTACTAGGGAGTTTGCATATTCCAATACTGTCAGACTCAATATGTGAAAAAATAACTGATTAAAGACAAACTATTTTTAACACTGATGTAGTTAGGAAGGCATAAATGCAGGACAGAAAGGTGCAAAGTGGTTTTTTGATTATCAGAAAATTTCTTACATCTCAAAAAAGAAAAAAAAGTAATGTCCTTTTCCATTGCACAATGAAAATAAGTTCTTGTACAGTTTCTTCAGTGAAACAAGACTTCGGAGTACAATTCTGCCTTTACCATATTTTATTTGGCCAACTCACTTTCCTGGAATGAGGGAAAGTGAAATTGTAAATTCCTTCTGAATCTTGGTCTGGCTTATGTCATGAAAAGCGCTTTAACTGACTCGCTAGATTTCATTGTTATCAGCTGACTATTTGGAGGTTATATTTCATTTTGTCCATACATTCCATTATAGACCTAAATTTTTTCCTAGATAAGCTTCTCTTGACATACGTAATTCCACATAATGCACTGGAGATGGTGAGCTGGCATTCAGCAATGCAGTAGTGGTTTGTCAAAGCCCTGTATATGCCTAAAATTTAGGGTCTCCTGCAATTACCAGTTGGAAAGATTTTTCATTGATGATTTTGGAGGATTATCTAAAAATCAAGATCAGATAAAAATATTTTATGTAGGAAATAAAAATATTTTATGAAAATTTACCTATTGTTACACTGAATCTTTTGGACAGCATTTGGCTAAAACATTCAGATTTGCTGAGAGGGAAATGTCTGTATTTTCTTCTTAGTATTTAGATGTCTTTGTTTGTCTTTCTCATTTCTTATGAACTCTACAAATTATTTATTTCATTTGTGAATATAATTTGTGATGCTTAGTTATTTTAAAATTAACACTCCACTACTACTGAGAGTGAGGGAGGGCATTTTTGTCAGAGCTAATTTTACATATTTTAGATTTGGCTGATTTTCAGTATTATAAAATAGATTTCAATTTTTTCTAGTGAGCTATAACTCCCAAATGTTCCACACTCGAAGCTTGTCTTTTATCTTCCCTATGGACTGCAATATTGGTAAATGCCTTGAAGAAATAATATTTGGATCTTTCTCTTTATAGATATCAAAGTACTTCATCATAGAATTGCTATTATGTCTTGTTCTGAACCAAAATATTTAAAGAGGGGAGGGAATTAAAAAATGAGTGGCCTGGTGATTTGGTAGAAATATGAGTTTTAAAATCCAGATTGGATAATTTTTTGGTCTAAGGAAAAACCTTAGATCACGCTACCTTTTATCTAAAAATAAGAGAGGTGAATTTTATTTCAAGACAGACCATCAGTGCTGGTTAAAGGGCATGGGAAGAAACGAAAAAAACTCTGAAGAATATCAATACCATGACTGATTACAGAAAAAGAAGGGAGAGGACTTTTTTCTTCCAGCTGCAAACTCCTTGCTGGCTGTGACTTTCAATAATACTTACCCATGACCCTGTCAGCTTTTAACTTCTGCTTTTTATTTTAAAAAGCACAGATAAGTAACAGATATTAGTCAGCTCTTGATTTGGCTATTTCAATAAGAAGTGAGAGTTAAACTCTGCTGCTGCTGCTGTAAGTGCTATTGAAAACCATCAGCTTCAGTAATAAAACAAATCAGGTGGGAGCAGACAAGCATGAAAAAAAGGCCTCAAAACCTTATTTTTTTATTCACCTTTTGTTGACATTAATACTCTGCAGTAGGAGATTCACACAGTGCATGAATAGAAACACATTTAAGAATGAAGCACGCTTGCTTACACAGGAAAAGGTTAGAACTTAGTTAAGAACTAGAGGTGTCTCCCAGGATTTGTCTTCAAATAAAAGCTACAGTCAAGACTGTACAAGTTTCCTTGACAAAACTGTGGATCAGATCCAAAAAGAGATGCAGGCATCTGTTAGATGCTTAAAACTAAAATTGCCATCCTGAAAGCTTTAGCTGTCTCCTGATGCTGACATTGCCCAAAGTCCCCATACTCTATATGTTTTTAACTTATGTTGCCCAAATTCAGTCACAAGTACTCATTTACACGTGTATCTACCCCTCTGCTTGACAGTGGAGGCACAAAACTTGAGTACTTCTCTCAGTTTAAATCCCTCATTGAGGGAAGAAGGAATCTGTGCTCCATCTTGATTTTTGAGATAAATTCACAACTTTTCTTCAATGACTGCTAAAAGAAAATGCAGGAAATTTTTTGGGAATAGTTGCCAAAGCTCAAGGCTAAAATTTTAATGTGGTTCTGTAAATAGGAACTTATAAAATCGGTGTTAATTATTGCCTACTTATAAACCAATGGCTTCTGGACATTCTTCTGCACAGATTAAATGTGGTGGCAAGTACTTAAGTACAGTATGCCTTAGTATTTCAGTCTCTCTTCATCAGGAAGTGAGACTGAGTAAGGAAGATGCTGGACTCCTCGGACAGGAAAAGGAACTGAATGTGAGCCTCCTTCCCCTGGCATGGAAAAGTGTTTGTCTTTCTCTTCTCCTCCCTTCCTTTTAAAAACAGTGTATTTTAAAGAAAAAGATTTATCCTTTCATTAAAGGTGTAGTGGGTTGATGCTGGTGGGATGGAAGACACCCACCAGAGCTGGTCTGTCACTTGCCTCCACAACTGGACAGGGGAAAGAAATATAGCAAAAGTTCATGAGTTGAAATAAGATCTGGGAGACTTCACTCACCAAATGCTGTCACAGGCAAAACAGACTCGAGTTGGGGTTATTAAATGAATTTATTATTAACAAAATCAGGATAATGAGAATTTAAAAAAATCTTAAAATAACACCTTTCTTCCACCTCCCCCTCCTTCCCAAACTCCATCTCCTCCCCACCAGTGGTGCAGACAGTTCTCCATGAACTTCTCCAGTGTGAGTCTATCCCATGGGCAACAGTTCTTCACGGTCTGCTGCAGCGTAGGTCATTCTTCCACCAGGTGCAGTCCTTCAGGCACAGGCTGCTCCAGCTTGGGTCTCCCACTGGGTTACAAGTCCTACCAGGAAGCCTCCTCCAGCCTGGGCTCTCTCCACAGGTCCGCAGGTCCCTGCCAGGCACCTGCTCCAGCACAGGTTTCCCAGAGGTTCACAGCTCTCTCTCTGACATCTACCTGCTCAGGCATGGGGCTCCTCCACAGGACTGCAGGTGGATCTCTGAATCCCTGTGTTCCTCCACAGGCTGCAGAGGCACAGCTGCTTCACCATGGTCTGCACCATGGGCTGCAGGGGAATTTCAGCTCTGGCACCTGGAACACCTTCTCCTCCTCCTTCTTCGTTCGTCTGGTAGCTTTTGCTGTGTTTACACTTTACATGACTACACGACTCAAAGCACTCCTTAACTCAGGATGCTGAGAAGATGTAAATTTTACCTACCTTTTACAAATGCCCAGATATTTAGCTATGCTGTCTAGGGTATCAGGACAATTTTTTTTAATGATTTATTGCAAGGTATATAATATTAGCTACTGTTCCTTTTAAATATTTCACTGGATATGACCATAAATACACAACAAACAATGACTTTGACACATTTCTTGTGGAAAAAAAATAGTATAGATTTTGAGAATTAAAGACAGGACTAGAAATAGAGAATGGAAAAGCTTCTCAGTTTAGTTGGTGTGTTTTGTTTATAATGAGACACAGCTGACACATCATAGGTTGGATATGTATGTCAGAGCAACTGTGATCCTTGAGTAGAAAAACTTGGTGGAAGACATGTGATGGTTTGACCCTGGGCTGATGGACAGTTGTTTAGACCAATAACGCTTCTTGAAATTCACATATTTAAACCAGGTGG
>VZRQ01009868.1:138974-285214 GCA_013397975.1 Machaerirhynchus nigripectus | reverse complement strand
TAGCTGTGATCCACTTGAGAAGCCTGAACAGTGAGGGAGCGTGATGAAGTGAAGACCCCTTGCTCCCAGGGGAAAAGAAGACCTCTGTTCCTGAGATGAAGATGCCCCTAGAGGCAGATGACAAGAACCTTTTCTCTTGAACTGCTCATCCTTAAAATAGCACCCCATTAGCTAAGACTGAACCCTTGAAAACGGCTGTGGGGAAAGCTGTAAGTCGAGGGAAGGGACTTTCACATGCCAGCAGAAAACCACCCCGGGCAGCTGTTTGTGCTGTGACGTGGAAGCCACGAGAAGACTCCTTCTTGTGGAGAGGCCCCATAGCATGGGCAAAAGAGACTCCTCTCCCTAAGTGAACTGATGAAAGACTATTATAGAGGTGGTAAACTGACTGAAATAATCTCAAGTTTGTGCCTTTATGTCGTAACTGGAAAGAGGGGGGAGGAGGGGGGAAGAGGAGTGTTCTGAGGGTGTATTTTGACTCTTATTAATTCTTTTTCTTTTAGTTTAGTTAATAAAGATCTTCATATTCTTTAAGTATAGAGCCTGCTTTTCATTCCTCCTAATTCTTATCTCACAAAATGTAAAAGATGCGAACAAACCCACTACACTAAATTGGTGTTTCTGCCCGGTTTCGAACTCAACCCACTACAGACTATAATTCTTACAACAACATGCACTGAGAGAAGGTACTACTCTTGGTTACTTTTTTAGGTTTTAGATAGTTGACTTAGAATATCCTCTAAGTCTACATTTATCTGAAATTAAGGGATGCTTAGGTAGTTGATTAGTTTTGTTCATATTGGCTAGAACATATGTATTTAACTTTTCTACTATGTATATATAATAATAGCTGCTAAATTTAAAGATGAAATGTCTTAATTCCAACAGGACAAACAAGGTTAAATTACTTTAGAATGACCATTTGGTTATGTCATACTTGTGCTCCAAATTATAGATTATATTGCGCGTTTCACATTTTTTCCCCAAGAGATTTCAATGACCCAGTGAAGCCAGGTAAACTTACATTACAGCAAGGCAAAAAGGAATTAAAGGGAAAAAATAATGCATCATAGCAAACCCAAAGACAGCTAATTTTATATTACTCAAGAGTCAGCAGCTAATGTAAATATTCTCCTCATAGATTAGCTGGTTCTCTTCTTGTTGCAACAATGCCATGTATTAATCCTAAACAGATGAGCCCACATCTCCTGTTTGTAACTATGGTATTAACTGCAGAGCAGAGAGAGTTGTAGTGTGGCATGATCTAATTCTGACAATTATTAACTACTGAAATTTGTTCAAGTGTCTTTGTATGTCTAATTTTACATATTAAAATTATTTTATGTATGAGAAACATGCCAATCTGGAACAAGGGAGCTTGGTCTACACAAATATGACAATACTGACTCTGATTTATTTTAATTGCCTAGTATAAGAACAAAGTAATGTGACAGCTGAATGGTGTCCCAACCAAGCTGCCTGTTGTTGATGAAACCAGCCTGCACTCTGAGCGGGCTGGGTCTGTGCATTCACTTCTTACAAGCCACAGAGGAAAATGACCCAATTTTTTATTCTGACAACTGTTTAGTTTTAGTATATGCATAGTTCAATTTTCTTTCCACATTCCTCTCACATATATGCTTCCAGAGAAAAGTATCTTTTATGTTGACCTATAATGTGTCAGTAAACAGTCCTGGAAGGTTTTATATCACACCTAGACTGGGTGTCAGTTGAACAACATTTAAGCTTGCTTTGCTGTAACTGTCTTGGAAAACAAAGACACTTCAATTAGGTCACATAATTCTTAGACAGCCCTTTGCTTGTTGGTGGATGCTTTTCTTTCTTGTTGCTTCTTTAAAGCAAACAAAACCTTTCACCCATCTGATTCAAGTCAAGCAAGTCAAATAGAACAAGCTCAAGGGTTACAGAGGAGCAGGGCTGTACTTATGACCTGACAGGCTGGAGATCAGTATTTATAGCAAGAAAGATTGGGAAAATCCTGTGACAGCAACCTTGAACATATCAGCCTGAGGAATGATAGACATTTTGTAGGAATTATTTTCTTCATATTTTTCTCTATTTTTGTGGAGCTAAGCCAGTTTCTAATTAAGATTCTTAGTCATATATCTCCATCCAAGAATTTATTAAGTTCCTTTTTGACAATAACAATGTGTGTTATTTCTCTATGTATCGCTGCACATATTGCAGATGACATGAATTTTTAAGATAACTTTATCTAATAATTAAAAAGCAATTTATTGTTAATGTTCACCAGTCTACAAGTACATATAAAGATACATAATGTTTTCACGCATACTCTATCATTTATTATACATTCAGCCTCTTTCAGGATTGCAATACCTACTATGACTTATTTATTCAACAGCACTTTTCCATGATATTTCAGAAACTTGTTCTGAAGTGCCAAAGAAAGCCAATAGTGGTTATTTTAAAATTTGCTGAAATTTTTATCATTCCTTTTTATTTTGCTTTATTATCTTCTTGGTGCCATGAAACTGCCATGGCATGAGCATATATAGAAGAAAACTGGCCAGGGAAGCAGTGCTCTTATTCAGGCCAGGATGCAGATTTAGACTCACACGTGTTAGCTGGAAGCTTGCAAATATTTCTCACTGTTTCTTGGCTTAACTGGTGGGAAATCTCTGGAGATTAGTGTTTCTTATGAAGTGACTGCCAGTTTGGTCTGAAATCCTGTTAGTATGATTCTTCTCACATGATTACTGTCACGTTCAAAGTAGTGAAGGAAAGCACAGATCCTTTGCAGTCATAGCCATGGAAATATATTAGTTCAACAACTCCTTGCTGACATTTGGAACAGTTGTGTGGGAGGTTCCATTTGCCCAATCTCTAATTTAGGCTAAAAGAAAACTTGATCTCTAGAAACAGGGAAATTGATACACCATATATTTTTTCCCCTACCTCATTATGTGTGGAAAAAAGAAAGAAATCATGACTCTTAGTAATTTTAGGTGCTGGATGGTAAAGGTAGTATTGTATTTGCTACTGTTTGGGCAAATTAGACATCACTCTTCTTTCTGAGCAAATGGTGGCTGCCGAAGCGCAAAATGTGATTGCCATATTGGAGACTGCACAGCTGGGAACAGAATGGGCAGCAAGATTAATGAGATTTAGAAAATTTTAAACTACCTAACTACTCTCACTCACATTGTATAATAAAAGGAAGAGGTGCTGAAAGACTGAAGCTAGTTCTTTCTGCCTAAAATATCCTGAGGTTCATAAAGCACTTCAGTTGAGAACAAAACCAAATGTTACTAAACAGAATCAGAGGCTGTTGACAAAGAATATATATTTTATATTCACCATACATTTTTTCAAGGTTGTATTTCCCCCCTTCTCTTACAAATTTTCAATTCCCTTTTATGGCAAGTAAATTAGAGAGATGACTTCTCTTTCACAGCCCATGACACTATAACAAATGCTTCAGTTTTATAGGTCCATGTCCCTGAACAGGCTTGAGCTTTATGTTGCTTAACAGTGGTGTTTGGATAGCATGAGACAACACACTATCACCAGGATCACACTGATTTTTCCTTAAGGGAATATAATCAAAGTCCTGTCCAGTTGCCTTCCTATAATGTAATTATTTTTTAATGAGATGACTAACGTTATAGTTTAAACCCCAATGGATTTGTTTAAAATTATTAAGACCTTTGTTTTCTTTTTGCAAATAGTATTTGTATATGTATATATAAGTAACTATATGTATGCAAATCCTTTTAAAACAGAACATTTTCTTTAACAGCGCTTATGAGGTATTTTAAAAGACACACTTTGAAAACTCTCCATTTCTCTTACTTCAAGAAGCTGTTCTTTTAAGAGCAAGTGTGAGGAAGTCTCGACTCTTGATTAAATATTTGTGTGTGTCTGCCCAGTCAGTAATGTTTTATAATAGCTTTTAAGAGTTGGTTATTAAATTGCAATTCAGCAAAGATTTTTGAACTACACCTGTAGGTATTCATGACAGCAAAAAATAAATTCATAATAAATGAGATCGATTGTATAGACTTATGACACTTTCAAGTAGACTGGGGAGGGAGGGGTAGAGGGCTTCATAGGAGAGAGCCTTGGCCTTCGACATATTTATGTCTCAAGTCCAAACTGAAACAAAGTGAAGCAAACATTCTAGTTTCTGTGTAGATCCTTTAGAGTGGGTAATTGCATCATCAAAGCATACAAATCTTTGCATGAGAGTTAGACATATGAAAGATTCCCTACTGCACCTAGAAAAATTTTTATCTCCTTTTAGCAATATATTTTTAGTTTAGAATCGAGAAAGCACATCAACAGTTTTTCCTCAGTGAATTCATGTTGTGATAAGTTTGAAATAATCACAGTGTCTCTTCTTTTCCTTAGAGATAATCAGATGGCATCAGCTCGGAGCTAAAAGCATTTATCTTTAAATCTATAAAAGGTTCAGAAACAATAAATTTAATGCACACATTAGCTCTCACGTCTGCAACATCTGTGAGTGGGAGCTTGCCTTCCAAGGACTTAATGTTCTTTTTTAATTCCCTTCTGAGTGAAAGTTGCAGAAACTGAGTACTAAGCACAGTTTCCTCTGCACCTTGCAATGAGCAGTTTCCTAAAGAATCATTGCCATAGCACTGAACTGAGGATGGCACTGGTGAAAATTCTTGCACATTCCTGGCATTCACTCTTTGGGTGCCATGGCAGGCTGCTTAGGAGAACACTGCTTTAGAATGAGCCATCAATCAGTGTGACTGTTTTCCAGCCTGACTCTCAATTTATTAGTGAGCTATGGAAGTATGTGGTGTAATGACAGATGTATTATTCTGTATATTTCTTCTTCATGACAACCAGTTAATACCTTTGACAAACAAGGCCTTTTGGCAATAATTGAACCAAGAGTTGTCAGAAGAGCTATGGTTGAACTTTAGTGGTGTGCATATATGTGCATGTATATATATATACATGCAGAAATAGCATCTTTTCCCTTCTAAAAATACTTGATCCATGGGCCTGTCGCATAAGTATATTCAGATTTGTATTTATCTAATGGAAAAATAAATTTTCAGTGTTCCTTGCCAGAAGTTCTTTACTTGCTGGTGTATCAGCAGGAGTATCACCCCAGTTTTAACCACAAGTCAGACAGCTGTCATGTGTGTGACTACATGTTAAATATGAGAGAAAAAACATCTTGACGTTTATAAATCGCATAGAGTTTGTTTGGTCAAGTAATTGAAGAAGATATGGAAATGTCCATGTAACCAGAAACAAGGCACTACTGGAAGTTTTTTTCTTTTTAATGTTAATAAGTAATTCTAAACTTTTAAACTGTATAATTGCATATGTTATGATTTGTTTGTATTTGTATCCATTGTTAACAAAATGGTGGATGTTTATGTAAAATAACTCCCTTAATTATTAATGCTGTTAAGGATCTTCTCTAACAGGAGGCGTGTTAAGGATCTTCACATGTGTGTTAAGGATCTTCTCTAACACTTTTATCACTGAAATAAAAAATTAAACATTTATTGCAGTGAAACTTAAAAGAAATAAAGCAATTCCTCATAGGAATAAACGTTCCATTCCTTGAATTCCTGTAGTGATCAGTATTGTTTAAATAGCTGATCAAGCACAGAGACAGACGGGATTAAAATGCACAACACATAACCAGGAATGTATGTTGCATATTTTAGAATACAAAGCTCAGGCATAATGATGACTTACATGGAGTTCCTCATAGCTCAACACTGCAGTTCTCAAAATAAATTTTATCAATAGGTAGTGCTAAGAGAGTTGAATGCTCCAATGAGCCATCTTGATGTATATGTTACCTTCATCTTTAGTTTTTCAACAAATGACTTTCTGAGAGAGTCCTACCATGGAATCTTACATGGTTGTTAATTATGGAAAAAAGCCTGAGCTCTCTCCCAATACCTAAATACATTTTTAAATTGTTATTCAGTGATGATAATAACGAGACAATGACAATAATAATGAGACAATGTTATTTTAGGGAATGGAAGGTTATTTTCATGTCTTTACTTCTTGAAGGTATGTATATGATAAAAAAACAACAGTATCCTCAGAAACTTTGACTAAGCAAATTATTTATTTTTCTGCTTTCCTCTGTTTCTTTTTTCCCTGCTTGGTTACTTCCTTGTTGTTTCATGTAGAATGACATGATAATTCTGTGACTGGAAATGATGTCAGAAGGTTGCTTTAGTTCAACCTCTGGCTCAAAGCAGGGTCAATTATGAGATCAAAAATGGTTGCTCAGGACTTTATCCATCTGGGTCATGAGAACTCTCAAGGGTGAAGATGATACCAACTCTCTGGGAAACCTTCTTCCCTGCTGGACTCTTGTTATGGGGAAAATGCTTTCACTGATACCCAGCCAGAACTGCTTCTTGCAGCACCTTATCATGCTCCTGCCAGACGCCACTGTGAAGGTTCTGGCTAGGTCTTTTCAATAAGCTTCTCAAAGGTATTTACAGGTTGCTATTAGACCCCCATTAAGGTTTCCAAGGCGAAATAGTGAAGGAAAATGTGATCTTCACAGTTTATTGATTTGTTGCTCAGTCCATGATTAAAATAACATGGCTGTATAAAATTCATGGAAAGAAAAAATATCCTTAGCCATGTTATTAATGATTTAATTCATTGCTTCTATGATGGGAGGCAGCATTCTGAACACACCTCACATTCTTCCTTTTGCTAGGATCATTTAAGAGGGACTCCAAAAATCATTTAGGAATATTGGAGAGCATAAGAATTAGAGATGAAAAAGAACTGTTTAGGGTAGTCCAATGGGACACAACTGAGAGTGATGTGATACACTCTGCAAAGGAAAAATTAAGGCTGACAATTAGCTCAGTTTCTTGAATAATTTAAATATAGTCCAGATACATCAGTCAAAAACATCCTGTAGGCCTGCAGGAAAATGAACATGACTGAATAAAGGGGTTTTTCATGTCTTTTTTCTAATTTTATTACTGTCCTGACATGTATGGAAATATTCAGATATGGTGAAAGTATCAAAATAGAGATGTTAAAAAAGTAGTTCTCAACAGAAGAATTAGTCAAATATCCTCAATATCTTTTGTACAATGGAGGCTTTCTCAAGTACTGAAAAATTGATCTGGAGGCTTCTGAAATCTTGTGTATACTAGTTACTTGTATAGACACTCTTGACAGTATTCATTTTTTTAAAATTTGCCTCTGGCAGTAAAGACTTGTCACTTGGGCAAATTAGCATAGTGTTTAATCAAATTTTTTCTTTCAGTAAGCAAAGTGGATAAAATATATTTTAAAAGCTGAAGGTAAAATAAATACTATTGTTACAAAAAAAGCTACTTTTTGTTTGAAGATACTTCAAATGAAAAAAAAAATTGGTGTTGAAGTGCCACATTATGTTATTACCTACAAGCTTACTGTTTGCAGACTGTGGGGTTTTTTTTGTTCAATTCCTAGATGCACTGCCAAATACAGGTACACTTGTATTTTATTTGTTTTATATATTTTGTGTAAAATACATTTGTATTTTATTTATTTTATACATTTTTGTTCACTGAGGCCTGAACCTTATTAAGTTGATATGAATTCTGTTGATCTGAATAGCTTTTACACCAAGCCCTAGAAAGTCTAGGAAACAGATCTTGATCTTGTAGGGTTTTTTTACTGATTAGGCACTAGAATAGACAGCCACTAAAATATTTTTTTCTCTGCGGAGTACCTGAAAAGGGCAATGATTGGTATTTTACTGATAATGGAAACTAGCCTATATGATTATATATTGCTAGAATTTTGTGTTGATTTTAGAAAGAACAGAGAAGAAGCAAAGGGTGCCAACTTTTATAGTATTCTGGAAATTTTAATGAGATAATTCTAGGATGTTGAAAGAAAACATATTTATTATAAGTACGAGAGAATCTATTTCATTAACTGAATAAATCCCCTAGTTCCTTTCTCACAAAAAGTGTGAGAAATGAATTTCATAAATTAATACATATACTAGTAGTGTTGACTCAAAAGGTCTTCAGCACAACACGTGTGATTATCTCCTTTTTGGGACAGCTTTATTTTCTAGACTGATCAAGGCACTCTATAGGTATGGAAACGCTTTTCTATTATCTTTTTACTTCAGCAGAATATTCTGAGATTCTTTGCTGTTCTTAAACCTTATCCTTGGTGAGTAACTATTTCTTCATGATTGTAAACTTGTGTCCCTCTCTTCCATGTTGGCATGTTCTTTTTCTAAGGTCATTGCTGAAGAAGGCAGAAATAGAAGCTTGAGAAACAAATATATTTTATGAAAAACAGTGGTCTGGAGGGATAATGCAGAGAAAGGGAAGATATCATTTATGCAAATCTGTTTGCAAAATAGAATTTTAGTACTCGTTAGGGATACCAGTAAGAGATGACATTTTGTTACTCCAACAAAGGTTTTTTCACCAGATTTCACAAACTTTCTGTTTTGTTTTATATCTTCTGAAATGTCTGCTCTCAAAATAATAATATATATATTTTTAAGAATTGCCTGAAGCTCTCTTGTGTACTTAAAATTCTTTCAGTGTTTCTTGGACATGGTTTGAAAAATCAGTCTACAGCGTTTCAAGCAGCAATTCCAAGCATTACAAACAAAAAGCTTATTTTAGAGATTCTTTCAATTAAGCTCCTTAGTCAGCCAATATATTTAATCTATTTGTTGTTTCATTTTTTGGACTTGCATTAGGGATGATTCATAAACAGAACAAATTAAAGTGCATACAATGTCAGAGCACATGTTCATGCAATCCACCAAACTTAGAAATTAAAGTTGTCTTTCATTCCTCATACATAAAAGGATAATAACATAGATTTAGTATGGCCATATTTCTCCAGTGTTTTATCTAGTTCTGGTGTTCAGACTTCAAAAGGCTGTTGCAGATTTGGACATACTTCAGAAAATACTTTAAGAAAATCTTTGTCTTCTCTAAAGATGTCTAACATTACAACCTAAAAATTCATAAAACTACCCTTTACCCCAAAATGGTTGATGTGAGATATTGATACAAAGAATATTCTGGGCTAATTTAGTTCAGTACCCATCTACAAAGTCATGTAATGATTTAAATTGTACAGTTGCTATTTTTTCCCCTCAGAATTGTCTGACTCATTCTGCAGGCTAAGTAGTGCTTACTTCATGCACATAGGAAAATTTGTCTTTATCCACATTGTGGCTTTACAGTGGGGTTTTGCACATATTCTTCAAATTCTATACTCAAAGTTTAATTAATGGCCATTTATGGCAGGTACTTCTGTTTAACTCATCACAGCAATGTATGAATACTCGACAAAGTTACTTGAATTTTACAGCCCTGTAAAACCAGAGTTGGATGGTATAACCCCCTTTCAATAAATGAGTGAAACTCCAAAGAGATATTAGGTTTCAAGTTGTCCAGTGTCATATTTTTAGAATGTTGGTATTTACATTTAACATCATATGTTCAAATTACTACTCTTACTTACAAAATACTGAGCATTTTTTCATTTGGGCCACACAGTTCCAGAAAATGAGGATAATACAACTAACAAGCATTTGTGAAACAATTCCTCCCATGAAGATATTGAAAACTCAGCTGGACATAGGCCTGAGTAACTTGCTCTAGATGACCTTGGTTGAGAAGGAAGATTAGACTAGATGATCTCTAGAGATCCCTACCAATCCCAACTATTTTGTGATCCTGTAATTCATCTTAGTCATTAGTCTCTCCTTTCAACTCCTCAGACCCTTATCTCATCGAGTGATACAGCATAATCCAGCAAACTCCCTACAGTGTGAAGAAAGAAGCCAGACTTTTTACCAAGTGAAACATCATTCATTTTCTTACAGTCTCTTTATGGAAAGCCTGAAATTTCCTTAAAATTTTGATCTTGAGTCAAATATACACTAGGCAAAATAGGTAACTTTTGTCAAGGACAGAAGTAAGCATAAGCAGGCTCTTATGAGTGAAAAAGATAATGTTGCCTTAAAGGTACCAGAGTTCCAGAATTCCGCATAAAAAGTGCCCTTGACAGCATCTATAGGAGGACAACATTTTTGTCCGTTGAGACCTTTTAATGGAGTAAAAGCATAGTGACAGCCAGGAGACAAAAACTGGAAGATAAAAAAGCCCAAGGTGGAGATAAGGTGCACATTTTAGTAAATGTGACTTTTAAAAGATATGCTTGCATTTACTTGTATTTTCAAGTCAAGTTTAGATGTTTTAAATACATATGCTCTGAGTCGACCAGAGACTTCACAGGGTGAAAACAATGGCCTAGGCTATGTACATGGTCAAATTAAATTACTGTCATGGTCTTGCCTGGCCTTAAATTCTGTGATTATGGAGACATCTCTCTAGAGAATTTCCAAGTCATGACTTAAACCTGCAATTAATACCACTTAAAGGAAAACTGTTAGATTGAGTTTGATGTCCTTAAGAATCATGATAGATAAGAGGTTAAACACTGACGGCAGCACTACTCATAACAAAAAGTCCCAGGCATGGCCTCAGGTTTTTGAACAACCTCCAAATACCACTCAGAGAAGATGACCCTGACTATTGCTTAGTTTGCTTTAACTCTCTGAAGTCCCATGCAGTTTATACTAGCTAGAAATTTAGTCCTGTTACAGATAATTCAGGATGATCACTTAAATACCAATATGATAGGATAACATTTGTCACCAGTGTAGTTTTTTCCCATCCTGAGTATCTGTAATTCCTTTTAAAATAAAAAGAAAAGAAATAAAAAGGGAAGTTTTAGGTGAATTTTGTGTTTTGTCAGCATAGATGCTGTTTTCCAGGGTAAGTTTCTACTAAGTGATTTGTTTTTCTTCTTTGATTTTCCTTTTGCTGTGATTGTCCAGTAACCAATCAGTAAGTAAACTAATTCTGCATGTACTCTTACTCTACCTTCATTATACATCTGAAGAATATTCTGAATAAAATTGTCTGCACTTAGTTTCTCATTAGGAGAGAACAAAGCCCAGGAAGACTAATCAATCAAAGAAACACTTTTCATCCTAATGAGGAACATAGCCCAAACTTCATCAGCAGAGAGGCGGGGAATGGACTAGGACGTGCACATAATCTGCTGCAGCCCAATTGCATCCCAGCCCCAATAAGCATGCCGAACACACTTAACAAGAGCAAGTCTTTCTGCATTAGATAAATTTAGCATTACCCAGAAAGATCCATAGGTTTTCTTAGTGGCAGGGACATCCTGATCAATCACCATGATGGATGGAAATGTCATGAATATGCCATTGCCTTAGGATGGAATCCTTTATATCCATTAGTCCTCTCATGTTAGTTACAACTGTCTGATAATTTTTAAACATGGACACTATTATTAAAAGACTTAATAAGTATGTTAAAAATAAGAGGATGATGGACAGAATGGAAGTTGCACCCAGCAGTTCGATAGACTTGCTGTTCTTGGTTTTAATTGAAGCAAAATTGAGTTGCATTTTGATATTCATTGTGCTATTATTATTTTTATTAAGACCCAATCTCATTTTCACTACTAGCAGGTTAAGCTATATTTAAATTGGTTTGATTTTTTTTTCTCTTGGTTCATCGAGGTGCTTATTAGTCTTGTTTCAAGTTGTGTCAAGTTTCTGAAGGTCTGAATCCTATTTCTAATGATTTATGACAAACTATGATCTTGGCAGACACTCCTTTAAGAAAAAATGTACTAAATACAAGGGGGAAGAAAACATAGTCCTGGATGAGTGGTGTTTCTGAAGGTATTAGTAATATATGACTGCAAATGTTAACTGTTCCTAACTATGAAAGAACAATCTCCAGCTATTTATGTTATTACATCTGTTTGTTATATATATGTATTTATAATTTTATGCATATATTATAGAGTCATATAAATTACTAGATCTTAATTTAAAACCATTTATATTGAACACATTTTGGAGACTGTATTTTCAGATTAATTCATGTGCCTCACAAATATTTAACCAATGCTTTTTCACTTCAAGTTTTGTCACATTTGTCATCCTTTTCATCCCTCAGATCTCTCTTCCGCCTGATTCCTTACTGGTTACACCATCATTTGCTATATTAAAATTCCATGTTCAGTAAAATCCTTGAATATACATATATATTCTTTTGTCATAGAAACAGGACATGCTAGAACTGCAGGCTCCAGGATCTGGAATGATACGCGCAGAATAAATTACCAGGAAAAAAGTACTTTTAGTGCTGAAGAGGAGAACTGCTAAAAGTGCAATTTTTTGGGTTACATATTCCTCAACTGGATAGCAGACTAAACACCTTAAAATCACAGAAACTGTAAGCATTCACATTATTTTTTCATTTTTGATATCCTACTTCATGGGTCAGACCACTTAATGTTGTTTCATCTGCTGTCTTGCAGGACAATTCTGCAGAACACCTACATTTACATTTACGACCAAATCTTAGACAAAATCATTTAGTATTAGCCACATTTTCTTCCCACTATATTATGTCTTTATAGATCTTTGTTGTTTTTTTGAGACCGTTTCCATGAAGGAATCAGATTTGTCTTTCCTTTCATTATAATAACTTTAAAAATAATTTTAATATATATATACAGTTTTTCTGATCCTTAGTGTACTGGATGGATCACAGTCTTTGTTGTCCACCAGAAAAACAATAAGTATAAACACAGCTAGCTGTGCAAGAAATATGATTCTGTTGGGCAGCATAGGAGAGTTGGACCCCATGTCTCTAAAAAGACCAAAGCTGGCCAACATTATTAGCCTGGCCAAGATGGTCTATGTTGTTTCCTGATAATTTCAGTGAAATTTGTGCATCCGTCGTCATCATCATTTGTGCATCCATCATCATCATCATTTGTGCATCATCAAAAAAACATGGATTCCAAAAAGCAAGGAAAAACATTTTTTAAAAAATCATAGCCAAGCTCTAAGCAGTATGTGGATAAATGGCCTTTTCTGAAATATTTTTCTCTAAATATTTTTACTGGTGTAAAATTCAAATTTCAAGGTAGAGTTAAACAAAGATTAGAGCATGTGAAATTTAAAGCTAAGTTGAAAGTGTGGAAATCGATACTAGCATTCCCAGAATCTAAGCATTAGTTTAAAAACTAGTAAAGTAGGACAGTTGTTTTAGTTTAGCATAAAAGCTGATCACTGAGTGCATCAGAGATCTTTTAGAAAGCTAATAATTTTCTACTGCTACTCATCACTAAAATTTCCTCATTATGTGTCCTGTGTTGTTAGACTGAAATTTCTGATTTTGTCCTCCAATGCTAGTTTCTGAGCTATTTTCTTTCACTCCCTGTTTCCCCTCGTTATTTTCCATGGTCTTTAATTAATTTCTATATTTGATATTATACAGCTGCAGGGTATTCCTCTCTTCTATGCCTTTGGTTGTATTTAATACAATATTAATCTGCATCATCTGTATCTTACTCTATCTTTGTTGCTTGGTAGCCTGTTTACCCCTGAGAATATAATAACTAATTTGACAACTATTTCCTTCTGACATTAAGCATACTGATGTATTTTTCCCTTTTCAATCTCAATTTATTTTTAATTATAAACCTTAATTAGATCATGGTTCCTACCGCTTAGGTGCTTTTTCATTTGCTACATCTCTAATTGCATTCTGTTTTACTTAAATTGAGTGATCTTTTTCTCTTTTGGCTTCTTTAGAAAATATTACCTCATAAAGCTCAGAACAATCTCAAAAGAGAGACCAGTAAATCACAGTTTTGCTGATTAGGTATTTTGTTTTAGCCTCAGAATGTATTATATTAAAATACATGTATCTCAAGAATAACTTGATCACAGCTCTTCATCCAAATACTTTGCCAGCTCTGATGAAGAATAAAGCATTTGGACATGGTTCTTGCCATGTGAATCAGATGTGGATTTTGCTCTTGTTAAATTAGAAATAGGGCAGATGAGAAAAGGAACTTCAGCATCTCTTTATGTTATTGGCTCCATCTTGGGTAGATAATGCTCATTATTAGGAGGTGCTGAAGCATGTCCAAAGAAGGCCAGTGAAGCTGGCCAAGGCTTCGGAGCACATCTTATAAGGAACAGCTGAGGGAGCTGGGGTTGTTTAGCCTGGAGTAAAGGAGGCTGTGAGGAGACCTTTTCACTCTTGACAACTGCATGAAAGAAGGTTGTAGCCAGGTGTGGGTCAGCCTCTTCTCCCAGCTAACAAGTAGCAGGACAATAGGAAATAGCCTCAAGGTGCTCCAGGAGAGGTTTAGATGGGATATTAGAAAATAATTCAGGATGAAATTATCGGTATGGAGAATGCACCATTTAAGCAGAAAAGAAACATGGAGACGATTTGGTTCTCAATAAATATAAATTTCCTGAATCTTGCAGGATTTAGCATAACTGTTGTTTCACATAGGGCAACTGTCCAACACAGAAAGTTCTTATAGTCCCTCTACCATAGATTTATTCAAAACCAAAGTAAAATGTTTGACTTTAAATGAATTATAGCTTCACAAGCCTTGACTTTTTCCACCTACTTATCAATTCACAATTTTTAATTTTGGGAATGGTGACTTGATATCATGACCAGGATTCCACACATTATGATCTGCCTTTGCAAGTTTCCTCTGGGCTGACAGAGCTGTGTTCAGGCCTCACTGTCTTTATCTCTGCAGACGTGTGTTCAGACCACCTTTTCTAAGTCAAGTCCATCCAAATGTGTGTCCATGGAAGAAATTTGTCTCTTTTTTGTCCAGAATGATGGAAGCAAAGTGAAGACCTAGCTAGAAAGTTCAGCCAGTAATGCCCTGGCCATAAAAAAAATGACTTGTAGAAAGATTGTTCTTAAGTTCTAAATTTCTTTGGTCTTGTCACTTGCACTGCTTTAGGTCCTTGGTCATTTGGTCCTTATTCACTTGGGTTTTTATAATGTTACTTTGCAGAGGAAGTTAATGTGACAGGTCAAAGAGAAAGATTATATAAGGTAACATATTAAGTGCTACCAAATTTTTCTTAATGGCTTACATTATAGCTGTCATCATAGTAATAAATGAAAATTTGGAGCTATATGCAGGAATAAAATACAAATGTCCAAGATTTTTGAAACAGAGTATCAAAAGTAACTATGTTGACATTTAAAAAATTCTGTCTTTCTTCAGGACCTGTCTGTGTTTAATGTTTTTAAGCTTTCGTCAGTATTTTTATTTAGCTGCCACATTTCTTTCAGAGATTTAAAACTGATTTTTTAACAAGTATTTTACAGTTTTAGCATGGAGGTTTTTATTTGAAGACTGCTCTATTTAGTTACTGTACTTTACAGTGATGCAGTTGATGGCTTGAAGCATTTGTGATGAAAAAAGTTTTACAGATGAGAGACAGTAGAAACAAAAAAGATTAGTCCTTTGAATAACAGCATTAAAATTATTTTAGAAGGGTTATGAGTACTACCCAGCTAAAACCCACCTTAGTACTACCTTCCCTGCTTTTTCTGCTGTTACCTCAGGCTACACAGTAGATAAAATCTTGTTAGTACATTGATTAGCCTATTGAAATCTATACCGTGTTGAGTTGCCTATTATAAAATGTATATACATAAACCTATTTGACAGACTGAAAATGTTATTATGAAAAAATAATGGTAAGCAAACATACTGATATTTTATTACTGAAGTAAAATTGGCCAGAAGGATTCCAATAATTAAAACAATAATGTGTGAAGTACTTCTGTAAAGCAGATCAAAAGAATGGATTCTTGATCCCTTTTAATTAGTGGTTTCTTTTTGCAAGTTATATAGGCTTTTGTTCCAGTGATTTTAAATTAATATTTCTCTCTTTGCTCTTGCAGATTTGGTTAAAAAAAGACTATGTAATAGGGACCTTGGATTTCTGCACGATTTAGATGCTTATGAAAATTTTTTCTATGGAAAGGGTAGCTCATTATATGAGTATGAAATCTGCCTCCACCAGGCTATTTTCAAAGAAAAGGAAATCCTGAATTGCTCCCTGAAACAGGCTTGGAGGAGTGAGCCACTGTCCATGAAATTAATGTTCCAAAGCTGAACATCTGGCAGGACTGTAGTTGGATTACGCTCTTGCTTTAGGGAAAGGAACTAATGGTCAATTACAAGAATTCACATTAAGATAAAACCCTCTTAGTAACTGGTGTCACTGAAAGTAATTGTCTTGCTTGAAAACCATTTTTTACTGGCTTAGAGTTATGAACTCAGATTTTCCTGGTAGCTGAATTGAAATCAGTAGAGCTAAGACAGGTCACAACTCGTATAAAGTGTAAAAAAGGAGGCTGCAGTAGTCCCCTGGGTCCAGCCTGTGAGTGATGACAATGGAAACACATTTTGAAGTCCTTATATAGCCTGTAGTCCTCCGTTTTCAAAATATTGTTATTTTGCAAAGCAAATTTTACCTGAGAATGCAAAAAGCACAAAGCTTGCTCACAATATACATTCAGATCACTTTAGTAGTTCTAGAGTCAGTTGAACTGGACATGCACAAGTCCAAGTTTACATAGAAATGCAATGGCAAAACTTAAATCTAGAGTTTATCTCCTAGATTTTAGCATTTCATTCTTTCCTTCAGTTATGCTTTCTTATCTCCACCCAAATGTGTGCTTATCAAACAAAACTGTTCTGCTCCCTATCATGGAACTTCCCTTTTAATTTACTCAGACATAGGTAATTGCACCAACAAAGCTATTAAAGTAAGCAGTCTGTGCTAATGGAAATCTTACTTCAGCATGTAACATCACTGAATGTTGATGGTTACGTTGAAAAAAATAAAAAGCATATTTTCTAAAACCTGCGGGTGTTTTAAGACTGTCTTTTAAATTGTCTCCCTTGAGCCTGTGTATATTTGAAAGCTGACTGCTGTGTATAAGAATTATTCCAGTACTTTCATGTCTCAATATTTTAGTGGTTTAACACTATCAATTGACATGATATGATAGATTGTTAGATTCTATTAAGTACTTAATATATACTTCCAAATTGCCTCAATACTGCTGTAACAACTCCTCCCACTTAAAAACCTCAAAGGGAATTAAGTGACTGTAATGATTTTGAAGTAAATGTTAGGCTATGAGTTCCTGTAGAGTAAAAACACAAAATGAAAAAAGAAAACCCCAAAAGTTTTGGAACTAAAACTGAAGTGCTATGCTACTTGTTATAGGTAGATTATTTTTTGGCTACTATAGTAGAAACTGCACAACTGACGATAGATAGCAAATGTCCATCCTTCAGTCATCCTGGCCTCAATTTTGTTATTTATTTTTTTTAAATTTGTTTTCTGTTTTTTCAAGGAAAGATGTCTTTTACAAGAAAACATGGCTTCACTGAAGGCCAATTCATATCATCTTACCAATGTTTAAGTAAACCCTGAGTGGTGGTAAATATGCCCAAGTTAGCAGAGACAATGTAAAGGAGAATCTGTTATGGTTTTATAGAATCCATATAATTTAACTCTGTATTTGCACCTGGAAATCTAGCTATAGTAATTAGTGCAGTCATGTCACAATGTGTTTACATGATGATGATTAAAGTCATCCTATTAAATCATGCTTCTAAAAATCACACTAGTTTTGGACTATTTTGGAGAAGAAGCAATAATAATATATTTTTAAATTCCACAAATCTTGGGGTGACTGAATATTGCTAGTTACAAATAAAATTATAGTGGAGGGTTATATTTTGGATTACAGTATAATCTGCATAGCAGTGTAATCTGTATAAAACAGAAATTTTCCTCAATCATATGTCCGTATGATTCCACCATCGTCATCTAAAGTACGGCTATTTGCACCAGCTGAGAGTCTGAACCCGTTATTGTTAGAGAAGCAAGGGTTGTTAGATAATATGTGATTATTTCCATACTAAGAACTTGGGGTTTGTCTCTTCCCAGTTCCTTTCTATCTTGCTATCAAGTTACTGATTCTCATCACTGCAATGTCTGATAGTTATATTTTGTGCATTTTGTGTTTCATACACATATTTTCCTGTGTCCAAATACACCCATGAACAGCACTAGGAATTTTTTCAGGGGGTAATTAGTTATTTGTGCTGTAAAGTCAGTACTGAAATAGAAAGATTTTTAGCCAAAACTGCTTCAGATTTATATATGCATATGTTGTGGTTTAAAACCAACTGGAAATTAAGTTTAAAGCAGCTGTTCCCCTTCTTCCCACCCACTCCAGTAAGAAAGGGACAAAAAGGCAGAGAATATGGGTTGACATAACAGTTTACTGTAAAAAACAGCACTAAGGAAAACAAACAGTGACAGCAACAATGCTAATAGCAGGAGTGTATAAAAGATTACATACAAAAATACAAAAAGGAAAGTTGAATATGAGCCAGTGCCCTGGCAGCCAGAAGGCCCAAGCATGTCCTGGGGTGCCTCAGGCACAGCATCATCAGCCGGGCATGGGAAGGGATTGTCCCACTCTGCTCTGCACTGGGACGGCCCCACCTCGAGTGCTGGGGGCAGTTCTGGGCACCAGGGTACAAGAAAAAAAGCTACTAGAGAGTGTCCGAAGGAGGACAAGCAAGGTGGTGAAAGACCTCAAGGGCAAGGCTCATGAGGAGCATCTGAGGTCACTTGGTTTGTTCAGCCTGGAGAAGAGAAGGCGGGGGGTGCAGCTTTCTCAAAAGGTCAGTGGAGGGGCAGGTCCTGCTCTCCTCTTTCTGGTGACTGGTGACAGGACACGAGAAAACAGAACAATGTTGCATCAGGAGAGGTTCAGGTTGATCATTAGGAAAGAGTTCTTCACTGAGAGGACGGTCAGTCCCCGGAATGAGATCCTCAGAGAAGTGGGCTTGGCACCAGTCTGAGTTCAAGGAATGTCAGGATGACACTCACAAGTCATTTGGTTTAGTTTTAGGTACTCCTGTGAGGAACAGAGACTTGAACTTGATGATCCTTATTGATCCCTTCTATCTTGAGATATACTATGATTTTAAATGATAAGTATTTTAAAAGAATATAGTAGTGAAACTTCCTCTCCCTTTCCTTTGGTTTAAGACACTGTTTTATTAGATATCTCTGACATTACTGAACTTTCAGGTAGATGAATTGTATACTAGAAGGACATGGTAGTTATGCATACTGTAACCCTACATGTAACTGGAACTCAAGGCAGCAGTTCTTGTCTAACTCAGTCATTACGAGTTTAAAAGGAAATTCATCAGGTCTCAAGGACTGGACAGCATTTAAAACAAGATAAAAGAAATAAGTCAAAACCAATTTTTGTTCTTTTTTCAAGTTAAATCATATTCCTTAAGACAAAAGTTCAGTGCAGTAATCATATCTGAGCTGCTAGGAACTTCCATGATCACTCAACTTGCATAGAATTGTCTCTAAAAGAAAAATACATGTATGGTTTACGTGGGTGTATTTTGGTCATGTTGGCAAAAATTTTCATTCTTTGAAAATATGGTACTCTGCAGAAAAACGAATCAGAATAAGGAAGTCCCAGGATTTTCATTATTCTTTGTGTTTTGTTGTCTTCTGCTTACAAGAATGCTGAAAGAAACATTTAAGATGTTGCATCAGCTGAAATTCAACACTTTTTGTTCAAGTGGGCAGGACTGTTTCTTCCCTTATATATTAGGGTCAAAGTAAGACCAAAAAAAAAAAAAAAAGAAAAGACTTTTTTGAATCCTTTACATTTTATAAAGACAGGAAAATGCATCTTTGCTCCCTTTCTCCAGAGTTATGCATTTGCAAGTCTATTGATTCCAGTATTATGAAATCCATAGAGTTAGAATGATAGACTCCTAATTTGGCATATTGTAAGAAAAGAATCAGCCAGAACTATGACCTTATTAGAACTTTCTCATATAAGTCATAGTTTCTTTATAACCCTTTTTCCTAATGGATAATTTGTCACATTTTTTCTGACCTTGGATCTTTGCCATTTCTTCAAAATCCATTACCCATAAAATAGCTTTCTTTATAGACTTCTGCCATAAATAACTAAGTCCAGGCACATGAGAGTACCTTTAAAAAGCACTCTGAAACAGAACAAAGCACCTTTCTTTTGGTTAAATCATTATTTCTAATTTCTATTGCTATCTCATTCAGGAGCATCCAACAGGGATTAGGAAACCGTACAAACAAATAACAGAATGATAGTACCTTTAGTAAAAACTCAGATCTGAACTGGATATTTTTACTATCATGTAGAAAAAAGCTGAATCTCTCTTATACCCAGCGTGCCTGCAATTGCTAATGTGCTTGTTGCTTGGATTTTCAGAAACCCATGAATGTGTCAGTCCCCGATTGAGATGACAGTTCTGTAGACAGATGGGGAAGGAACTGTTCAAGGCTTGGTTTTGTTTCTTCTGTATGTTTTATTGAGGAGCAAAAGACCATGTATAAACACAAACCCATTAGGAGTTCAACACACCAGAAAATATATTAGAATTGGTCAATAGTCTTTCTACAATAAAATGTAAAAATAGTCCTCATTTTCTAATTCCTTGTGAAAATTTCAGAGCCCAACAGATACAAGAGTTTTCTAGTTCCTGAAAAATCAAGAAATTTCCTATGGAAGTCCCCAGTGACACGAGCCAGATTTTTTTTCACATGAGCTCAGGTCATGAATAAATACCGTATCACTCAACAGATTAATTAGAAGAAATTGGCAGCTGAGACAGAACAGAATATACAGAAATGTGATTACTTTGTATTTCAGGTTAATTTTTTTTTACTTTCTTCCTGTCTAATTCCACTTGTGGCAATAGTGATTTTCCTGTTTCTTCTGGTAAGAGGATCTCAAGTGACACTTTCATGTCAAATGGCACAAAGTTATTGAATTCCCTTTAGTAGACTAAGCTTAAAAAGAAAGAAATTGTATTCTTCCTCTGCCTACCTTAAATACAGCATTGTATTTACAACACTCTTATAAAAGTGAACAGTTTATTAAAAAAACAGACAGTTTACAGCTTTCAGCAAATATGGAAACAAAAAGAAATAAAAAGTTACTAAATTTTAAGTAGACACACATATTTAAGTACATAATAGACATATATTTAAATGAGTATAAAAATATTTGCAGAGTAAATGATGCTTGAAAGGCACTGCTGGAAAACCATAAGAATGATTAGAAACAAATTTTATCCAAATTAATTTACAAAATCCATCTAAGAAACTTTAGAAGAAAGAAGTAGTGAAGAAACAGTTGCTATATTGCTTATCAGAAGCAAATTAACAGGTATTTTTTCAGTCATCAGAGAGGTTTGTAGAAGCTGCTCCTGGTGATAGGAGTACAGTTATAATTTGCTACTACAGAAAACCTTGATCTATTCTGTGCAGTCTGATCAGCTTATCCCACAGACTGAAACGTAATAGTATTCTTTCCATGTGAATACATCTACTGGCAAAATGACCTCCGTATCCTCAAACTTGCCTGGGCAACATGAATTTCTTTCTACCTTTTCTCCTGGTGAACAGGAATGTGGACATAAAATGTGAACAATATTTCTGTATTACTGATTTCATCTGTGCTTTGGCTCTCAAATCCAATTGGCATGACAGTTAAAATTAGCAGGACAAGGGCAACTGTCAAGGATGAGGCTGGCTGTAAGCAGAGGGGCTTCTGTGGCTTTGTTTGCCTGTCATTTCAGCTGCTATGTCAGCTTAAATACCATCAGTTAAAAAATACAGAGCATAGCTTAAGGAGTAATGGGGTGGGGGGCACATTCAAGCAATGATCAAACAAGAATAAAATCCAGAGAGACCACACTCTCAGGACACTGTGGCACAAGAGTCTTTCACAAAACGTCAGTGCAGGGTGGTTAAACAAATGCTGCTGCCAAGGCAAAGCTGATCAACCTACAGTTTATATGAAAAGTTCATATGCACTTGTGTTATCATTCTCAAATACTATGGGTAAGTGAAAAATATTACAGTGCTGTGATAAAATGGAATGTTGCATAAGCTTAAAATTTTTCTGTACCTAGTACTCCAGTGTTTCACATTTTCCTTGATTTGCATTCTGTTGACGTGATTTAAAAGCCTTTCAAAATGGCTCTTTGCCCAGACACAGCTTGAAAGTCCAAACTCTCCCACAAAAGCAGGTGAAATTCGTTTTGCCACATGTACAGTTCCATTCATAAATCTTTGTTCAGTGTAGTTCAATTTTTTTCCAGTAATAACTGTCTTTGCCTGAAAAGCTATATGATACTCACCAAAGTTTTTTTCTACAGTTCTAACTCACTTTTTTTCTCTCTCTCTAATCTATTTTAATTTGTATACATTCATAAAATGAATCTTTTTTACCAGAGATGAGTTATTCTTATCCTGTGAATGTAAGAAATAAAACACAGTAAAAAATCATTGTAAAAAAAACTGGAGTAAGGAGTGTAACCCTTTTTTCTGGATATAGACAAACTTCATGGGTACTGTCACACATTATAGATCCTAAGTTCACACTCCTTAATCAAGTGACTGTCCTGTAAGTCATTGATTAGGGACTGCAGAAATTGGCTCAAGTCCCTTGATCTCAACTATGACATAACAACAAAGGTGCACTTGTGTATGAGGGAAAAGGAGAGACAAGGAGTTTAACCGGGTAAAATGGGAGTAGGGTTGAGCTGTTCAAATAGGTGCAGAAGTCAAGACAGAAAGAAGTCAAACAAACTGTGTGCCAAAGAGAGGAAAGAATGGTTAATGATTAAGGGGTTCAATTAGATAAAGCCCAAACTGAAGGGTATAAATTGTATCAGTACTTAGTTATAGAGAAAAGCAGCCATATAGGGAAGGCATAGAAGGAAGCCTATAAGCAGACAATAAAAAAAGCAAAACATCCCACCAACAATAAACACAGACACAGGTGACAAGCAAAAGAGAAACATGATAAAATACAGGAAAAACTCTTAGAGCCATCTCCCTCTTCTGCTCAAATGACATGACAGTGCAGGGGAAAAATCCTCCCTTTCTGGGCCAGTGAATCTTAGCAGAGCCTAAATAGGATGTGTAATGACAGATCCTGCAGCCGTTCTTTTGGGGGGAAATGAGAGAGGTGGGAATGGGGTTGACTTTCTTATAATCTTTTCTCCTCCTAAGTAACCAAAAAAGTTATCAGAATGAAACTGTTCAGCTGAATCCAAGTCCAAGAAGGGATTAAAAATCTGGGCTAGATATAGGACATGGATTGCATAAACAAAGAGAGATCTCAATCCACCACAGCTGCAGAAGGAGAGCTGAGATAGCAACTGATTTAGTGAATTGCCCATTTAAGTCATTTGCATGGCAGTCCATCCCTCCCACAGGAACATGGCTGGCAATGCTGTCCTCTGCTGTCTGGTACCACTTCCCCAGATGTCTTACATACCTTCTACATACCTAGTTCTGAATTACTTGCTAAGCCTGTTCTGTGGGGCTTGGACTAGACAGCTCAGATTTTCAGTTCCTGGAATTCAGATTGTGGCTATAAACCCTGTCAGGCTGAAGACATTTCAATGTAAATTACTGCATTCAAGAGGAATGCATTAGCCACGGAATGATTGTATGAAACAAAATTGCAACAATGCCACAGCTGTGGTTTTGAACAAAAGCTCAAGTAATTGTGGTTGTTTTGTCCAGACCTTAATGAAATTAGCAGGTTATAGAAGTGCTTTTCACATGCCTCGGCTCAAAAGCATTATATTTGTCTTTTAAGGTAAGAAAGAAGAACAGAGGTACGTATTTTCAGATCCTCAAGTAAGCAGTAGTGAAAACAGTGTCTTTATGAGATTTTCTCAGATGCTGGGTCTTATAAAAACTATTCTACCTCTTTTAAAGATAAGAGAAAATTAGAAGTGGAGAGAGGAGGTTTAGCCTATTTCACTTAGGAACAATGACATATATTCCTGGAGTATAACAATTCATTAGTTGGTGTTCATTGTATTAGACATATTTTTAATCACTTTACCTCATTCTCCTGTTTCAAAAGAAAAAGTAAAACTACCTAGTATCCCTTCTGAATTTGTAGTTACAGTATCCCTTTCCCATGTGGTAGGTCAACAGGACTATATTGCCTTGTTTTGCGTGTCAGGGTCCCATTAACCTAATGTAATAGTTGGCACAGATTTCTGAGCAAGTTTTGTCTATGAAGTCAGGAGGAGAATCTGAGTGGAATATAATACTCTGCTAAAACAATAATACTCTCATAATCTAACCATCATTAACTTGTCAAGCCTAGTGACAGTCTTTAATAGCATTCATTCTTTTTATGTTTTATTTAAAGTGATTTCTTTGTAGCCATTTGAAAACCTAAAATAAGATTGTTACTCTATCTGCATTTAATAGGGAACCATTCTGTCCATTTTCTTTTTTTTTTTTTTATTTTTTTTGGAAACTGGAAAGCACTTACGTTTATTTGTGAGGCAGCTTGTCACAGATGTCTTTAAGAAATGGATGGAAGTACATACATTTTATGTATTTTTATTTTCTATCTTGAGTAAATGCTAAAATGCTACAAATGGTGTTACACGAACACTGTTAGAAATTTTGTTCATTGTCTCATGTTTTTGTCACCAAAGGGGATATTGGGAATTGACAGAAAGGATTGGATTTCCATGGCATGGCTTGTGCCACCTGACATTGTCAGTTAGCAAAACATATTAGAGACGAGAAAAATATAGATGTGTTTGGGAGGGCTTTGTGGCTTTCTTTGTTTCTTGTCCCCTTCCATTTGCCACAACGTGCACCCTGTGCTCTCTGGCCTGGTGTGGTTCATGCTGAGGCAGCCCTCCTCTCCCAGACCAGGGTTGGATACAACACAATGCCCTTCCCTTAGGTCAGTGAGTGCTTGTAGCTCACCATGACTTCAGTGTAGGTTGGGAAGATCAACATCTGACAAGAGTAAACTCTGAATTCCTCACAGCACTCTCCCTTGTCAGGTTCCCTGAGGGCTGATATCCATCGCATAACAAGAATTTAATTCACCCACTGACTGATTCACCACACATCAGGCTTCTCTATGTTCATACCTTTAAAATCTGGAATGAAGACTTTTGTCAACGATTCTAAAAAGAAAACAAACAAAAAAGGTTAAAACTTCATTTTGAAAGAAATTAGAAGCATCAAACATTCTATATCTAGCTTAGTTACTGTTTCAGCTTTGAAATGGTGTGAAAATATGGCAGTTTTGCTCCTTAAACTTGATTCTTTTGTACATTTAGTTAAATATCTCAAAAAATAAATACCTCTTCAAACTGAAATTACATTAGGGTTTTTTGCATTAGGTCTCAGTAACCACTTTCTACCCATTTGTTTCCCCCAAAATACAGCAATGAAAAAGTAATATACAATTCCTAATGATTTTCTGAAATACTGCACAGGTGCAAGCTGCAGCTGTTATGAGTAAACTAGATTTTGCTAAACTAATTTAAATCCCATTGGGGAAATAGAAAAACCACTGCATTCCCATAAAAAGAAAAATGTTCACATTGTAGAATAATGAAGTTTCCATGTACATTCTACCTAGTCAAAAGGTGTTCTACAAAGAAAATTAAAGTCATCTTATAAAAACTGATGAAATATATAATCTCTTAGATTCTCACTTTGTTAAAAGTAAAACGGTATTAGTTATCCTCTTTAAAAAGCCTCACTAGCATTTTTAAATTTGAATGAAATGGCTAAAATTATGTTACAGATACTAAAAAAAAAATCTGAAATTAAAGAAATAAAGCATTGTCCAGACTTACATTTAAAATATACAGCTTTTCATTTGAACAGGTATATTACAATGAAAATTGCACTTCACTTCTCATTTCTAAAAGTGTGTTTACATTTGTTCCTATGCTATATTCACTCATTTGTGTTGCCAAGCTTTTCAGTAAGGAAGTTGTCTGAAAGATTTGGGTGTTATTTTTATTTTAAAACCCATATTGTGTACAATGATAAAGATTTCATGGAGGAAACAAACACACCTTCATCTCCAGATCAACTGGCTGGTGGTGGATGGAGTGCAAGGTGTGGGTTTCTCACCTTTCCCTCTCTGCACCTTCTCAGGCTCAAGGTAACACTAACCCACATAAGGTATGGAGACCTCAGCTGAGGTGTGGACATGAGTAACTGAGAGAGAAAGTTGTTCTCTGTGTTGATTGGAACAATGAGATTAATTTACAGTCTCAAAGTTCATTTGCAGAGAAGTTAGAAGGGCTGAATAAACTTCTGTACTAACACATAAGACACAAATCCTGGAATAAAAATGTATTTTTCACCAGAAAAGAAGATATTTTGAGGCAAAACTTTCCTTCTCAAACTAAAATGTTAAGCTGCTCTGAAAATCTGGAATTTCTGAAGCACAGTTTAGCTCTGGGACCACTGCTAAAAGTCAATATCAGTGCTTGGGCACTGGTAACAGGATACTCCTTCCATAAACATCTGCAGGGCTGCCTTGATTGACATCAGCCAAGGATCTGGGGCTGCATTATGAATTCAGTTGTGCAAACTGTGAACCTGACAGCCAGCTTCTGGTTTGTAGACTGGTATGTTGGTGTCTCCGAGCCTTTCCACGGACATCTGTGTTATGGGAGAGAACATCTCGGAAACCAATTCATTGCTAGCCTTAGGGAGAGCATATTCAAAACAAAGCAAATTAATAATTTTATTATCTTACAGGTTATTAAAGGCTTATTTACACATTCCGTAGGGAACTTTTCAGCTTCCTATTTTGTATGTATTATCTGTTTAAAAACTAAGAATCATCACAGATTTTGGATTTGCACTATGAAGGAGACCTAAATTAATATTTTATTTTCCTAATAATGCTAGCAGGAATGAATAATTCCTTTGTTTTTGTTTTTTTTTCCCAGCTAATATTCAGCTTTAGAAGTGGATTAATTATCTGAATTAGTCTTGGTACTGCTTTACACTCTTTATGCTTCTTTTTTAACTACCTGAATTAATTCAAAACCAGAGTTTCCTCTTTTAGGACAGGTTGATTTTTGTAAGAACATGAATAAATTACTAGTAGAGATTTTAAAATTGGGATGTAGACGACCAAGTAATGTATAACATTTGCCTGTTTTGCTATTGTGATATTTCCATTGCCAAATCTGATTAGAAACCATAAAAATAACCTATTTTAGGTCATCCTAAAATGGACTCTAGCAAAAAAAGAGAAATTTATTTTTTTCTACTCCTTTAATGACTGCAATATTCTGTAACTTTATTTTTGGATGTACCTCGTATTTTGTAGAAAATGGGTTTGAAATGGGGTTTAGACCCTGTGGGAATTCTTGCTTCCTTGATTCCGACTGGAGAAGATTCTTTCCATGCTGATGGAAAAAAACCACTCCACTTTGCTTAATAAGCAGAACTGTCAGTTATTTCTCTCATTATGGGCAATCATATCACCTCCAATTTTCTTAGGAAGAGGAGTCTAAGGCTACACTCTGGAAATCTATGGAAAGAACCCATGTTTGATTTTCACGTTTAACGCCTGCACCCTCTTGAATTTTCAGGTACATTTTGTTGCATATTTCCAAATTCACTCCCGTGTACATTTTGTCATGTTTCAAGCCAAGAGAAGACAAATTGGTGTACTTGAAGCTGCGTCTGTCTGTAAGGCATGTCCTAGCCAGTCAGAGATTTTGGAAGGAGTTATTAACAAATGCTTGTGTGTGAAAGGCTAAGAGAAAGGCAAACTGTTAGCAGTAATCATTCCTGTATGAAAAATTACTACGTTACATATGTTTCAACATGTAAACCGTAAATAGAACTAGCAATGGGGCCCATTAGCCTTAGTGTGTTTATTTACTTACTGTAAACTAAATATTCCCATAAATATCTTCCAGAATGAGACTGTAATTTACAAATTAGGAATCTTGCAGAAGTGCTTCAGCAGATCTTTAAGATTATGCATGCACGTGTCTTTAGGAACAGCATGTTTTCTGCGAGCTTTTAAGGATCAGCAATAGAGATTAAGGATATCAAAGGAACATACAGACCCCCTGCAACAGATCATTTTAAGTTTTGAACAGTTCGGAGAGCATATAACCACTACAGCCATTCCATATTTATTTTGATAATTGTGCCACAGAGAATGTGTTGCTTTTTAACCCATGTTGTAAAACTTAGAAGTTTACAGTCTAGGGTGGAGTAGCAGCATCAGAATGCTAGAGATGGACCAGTTCCAGCACTTATTGAATCATTAGCCTTGGGCAGAAAAAATTTAAGATATCCATACAGAAGAGAATTTATTCAAATAATATATGAGGTTTGACTTAGACTAGGGAATTATAATTGTCAAGACTGACAGGTGATACTGCCTTCCTTCACATCTCTGTGACTTTCCTTTATACATCATGTCAATCATTTCCCTTCTAAATTTATGTAAATAATGTGTTATTCCTCTTTAGAGTTGTTAACCCATTAGTATCTACTGCCTTACTAGTATCTAATCAGACCAGAAAACAAATTCTCAGTAAGAATTATGTCAGCAGTCAGAACACAAAAGACCATGTGAATAAAATTAAGAATGCTTAACAGAGTTTACTTAATGAAAAATATGTTTGTGAAAATGACAGAGGGGTCAAACTGGCTGCTTGCCTAATATTGGTATGGTAGTGAAATGAAACCAGAAGTCAAAAGGTAAATGTAATACATAAAAACTTCAAAAGCAGAATCATTTTCGAACAAATAAAAATAGATCCTTTCAAGTACAGAATATTTATAGTGAAATATTCTGTGTTAAAATCTCTATAAAATAATATATATTAAGTTCACTAGAGCAATAAAAGTCTTAGGAAAGAGAGGTCGTTCACTACATGGAGAAGATAAGGATGTTTTAAGAAATAAGAAAGCCAAAGGGTTTGGGAACATTCCTACATTTGGAAAGAATTAATATGTCTATTGTTTAGGTGGATGGATATTGTCTATTTATAACTCAAAAAAGATGTTAAGTAACATCTGGAGGTGATAAACATTTGAAATCATCAAGCTGGGAGAGTTGCATAAAAAAGGGCAGTTGATGACATCTCCGGCTTGATAGTGTTGATTTGTAATAAATCTCAGGGATAATAGGAAAAAATCCAGAAGTCTGAAGGACAGTTCAAATTGTGCAAATACTCAGAAATACAAGTATGAGGAGTATGATATTTATAAACCTGGAGCACTTACCTTTAATTAAGAAAAGCTGGATACACTTTCACCGTTGAGGACATAAAGGAAAACAATTCATGCTAATTGAAAATATATTGTTTAACAAACATAATTTTATTGCTAGTTTAATTGGAGATTATAACATTGGTCATCACAATTATGGTAGTCTGTAAGAATTACAGACATGCAAGCTGAATCCCACTTTGTTGACAATAAACAGAGAATAAATATAAATCAGATAATAAATGCTCCACCCAGACCTTTTGGTGATCCAGATGTTTAGATGCTCATGGAATAAAACTCTCTTCACAAACACAGCATCTGACCAGTGAAAACCAATGGATAGGAATGAATACGGGAATAAAGAAAAAATGCTCACTTAACAACTTGGTGGTGGTAATACTCCCTCCCTGTTGCCTGGAATAAAACACAAAACTTTTTCAAACAGTGTTAGAATGTTAATATAAAAGCAAATCTTTATTGAAAACCTTCAAGGTGCACAATATGGCAATATGCACACATGATGCATTATTTTTACAATTTTATGTGGTTAATTGATTAGTATACCTGTCAAATATTGTTCAGTTAGAGGGGCAGTTGGTTAGACAATTTTCCCCCAGGTTCTGCCCCTCTGAAGCCCTCCCCCTCCGATCTTTTAGCACTACACTTTATTGTGTCTATGATACTGGTGCAAAACAAAGTGTCCTTGCTAGACCAAAGGCAAGACTAAACCAAATTTCAAGAATGTATTTGTAAGGATTTGTTAAACTATGGGAGAGGGCAGAAAAAGTACTAGAAGTTATTAATACTATGTATTAACAGTTCACAGAATTACAAATATATGAAAAATATATAAAATCCTAAAAATCTTTAGGCATCATCACCACAGATTATTGCCCTGTGTTGGTGGGAACCCTTATGGAAGAGTGCTGAAAGATAGTTTTGCATAAGCTCCATTGTAGTAAGAACAACTTTCAGGTAATCCTTGCCCTCAGGGAAAACCGTATCAATACTAATATAACGTTTATAATGTAAAAAAATTATCTATATCTATATCTAATATACTTTTAAAACTATTTTCTCTCTAACCTTACCTGGCTAGAGAGAAAGCAGAAAGGTATGCAGAATCTTTTCCCTGACTTCTGTAAAAAGTCTCCATGTCATGCAATAAAGGCGAAAATTTGCTCAAACTGTTCTCTTCCTCTCATTACCAATTTTTCTACAGTGATCCCAGAAATATTATGGGTCCTGTAATTTGAAAACCCATCATACGTGTGAGAGTGAGTTTCACAGATAAAGGGACATGAAAAGTTTGAAAAACTGTTTCATCTCATGATTTGCCTCTGCCTTTCATTGATTTCAGCTGTCAGACTCAGCTCTTATCTTTGACACTACTAAACTCTGCTATGTTCAAAGTTGTAAATTATAATAAAACTCTTCTATTCATCATTTCAGTGCCATGTGCATATCAATTATTCTAACTGCACAATAAATGTCAGACCAAATTGTTCAGGGCCTTTTTTTGTATATTTAAGTGTGACTGAGGAAACACTGAAAGAAGTTAAGGATATTGCTTAGTTAAATGATTTTATAACCTCATTCCATGCCACAAAAGATTTTCAGGGATAGAGGGATACTTTTTTTTTTTTTCCTCACAATAAAGCTGAAAACCTGTCTGGGACTAAAAACTTCTTTCTTTCACTTCTCTGGGACCCAAGCCAGTTTAAGAAATTTGTGTTTAACAATTTTGCTTTTTTGAAGCTGGATGTCACAGTTTGATAAGTGATTGGAATCCCTTGAACCTTATTGTAAAGTAATAATTATGTATTGGAACAAGCCTTTACTCAGAAGCCTCCCACAAATGGAAAGACTTAAAAAATTAGATGGGAAATGGCCAGTTGTGACACAACAGATTGATAGTACAGAGTTTCAAATCTCCATGAAAAGCCCAGTGTTAATATATTTGTAAATATTCAGTGAATATTCACAATGTAGCTTTGAATTTCTGAAATTATTTCAAGAATAGTCAAATACAGAGAAAGACACAAGAAAATATTAGAGGATTATGCAGCTAGTAATATGGTAGCATAATGTAAAACTGAACTAAAAAAATGCTAATTAATCCACAGTGGAGTGGATTATTTGAATTTCCTATTCACATTACAGGTGCGAAGTATCAATTCAGGAAAGATTCCTGGGAGTTTCTAGCTATCCTGACTCTGAGACAAAACCTCAGAAGCTCACAGAATTGGGATGTCTTAATGAAAAGGAGAAGATTCAATCTGCTTAGGAAAATGGCAGTGGGGTAGATAATGTGATGTCTGCAAACTGGTGTTGGACACTATTTCAAACACCATGCATGATTAGAGACATGATAGGTCTGAACCAGCCTAGCAGTTCACAGCTTTCTGTAGAGCATTTTTTCTAGAGGAAAGAAATATCTCAGGAGTATATCCTGTCCTTTTGGAGCCCAAGTTTATTGAAATATATAAATACATTCTTATTTTTTTTAGTTTTTAAAAGCTAAAATTTTATATCCTTCTAGAAAAAAAAATTGTTCTTGGCACAAAAACCATGAAGACAACAACAATTTTGTTTTGTTTCTCGATGAATTCATTTCACTAGATTTGGAAAGTGGTGTGACTTCTATAACTACCGAATAACAGAGGTCTACTTGCTCTTTAAACAAGCAAAAAAATATTTGAAACTTGGGGAACCAAGTGACGATTGGACGAACAATGAATATGTGCTAATGGTTGCTTGAGATTAATAGCTTTTACATCAAAAAAACAATCAAAATTTTTTGATGTAACCAGTTTTGTTTTGTTTACAATTGTCTTCCAAACTGGAAATTAGTGAAATTTCTTCCCTGCCCTGGAAAGCTCATAATAGCACTTACTGCTACTGTTACATAGATATAATTATGTATATATACATCTACATTATATAAAAAATGCAGAGTTCTACTTTTCTGCCTGCTTGTGATTCAGACCGTGTACAATGCCAGGTGCTGAAGCACTCAGTTGCCAAAGCCCTTGGATCTTGTTATGACTTTTTTCATATGAGCACACTCAGGAATTAACAACATAATTGAGATCGGTCAATCTTTTAAAAGTTTGTGTCCTTGAAATGTGTGCCATAATTCCCTTACAACTCCTCAAACTGGAAAAATGTCTTTAGTTTTCTGTACAAATTGGATTTGTGTATTCAAATTCAGAAAACATAATAAAAATACAGTCTGCTCCATTTAATTGAAAGTACACTTATAAATATATTTGTTTTAAATCAAATGATGATGCTGTTAGTTTTGGTGCAGGAGAAAAAGAACTGGCAGAGCCATCTGATTAATCTATTTTTGATCTGATAGAAGAGGGCTCTGACTTCATTCTATCAACATTTTTGCAAACATTAGGCTAATTACTAACAGTGAAACTTTTATAACAATACAAAAGCCTGGGTACATTTTTGATCACTGAAAGCCCTTAAAATAATCTGTTTAACTACTGCAGTGTAGGGTCACCTGTATTTCTTCTCCAAAGCTCAAGAAAGGTCTGGGTAAAAGATCCTGACTCACTCACCTCCTTGGTCTTCTCTGGAGTTGCTGCAGGGTTGTATTGCTGCCACATTATATTGCCATAAAGAAATCTCAATTAATACTTCACTTATTGTGAAGAAAATAATGGAATGACACTACAGGATATGTCTACATTAGGATTAGGAATTTTAGTTAAACTAAACTCCTAATTTTAGTTTATTTTTTTTAAAGAATCCACTGACTGTCACCATTCATTCTGCTTTTGTTCAGGACAGGGAACAATAATCTTCTTTTATGAGCTTGATGTAAATTTGCTTCCTTACAATAAGAAACTTGAGCAGTGCACTCCAGGGACTCTAAACCACAAGTTTGGTCTAAAACTAAAGTTCAGAGGTCCTTGTGCTGTAGTGGGTTTAATTTTGTAAATGTAAAATGTCAACATGAAATATTTTTGGATGTGAAATTTCTTGGAGGTTACTTCTAAATTTCTTTCTTTTACCAAGTGAAAGATCCAATTTTCAGTGAAGAAAGAAGAATGCCAACAATTCTTGCTTAAAATCAGATATTTTACAGTTTAATCATGTAATACTGTGCTTATGTTTTTTATCTTACCAGAAATTAAATTTAACATTTGAATTAAACTTGAAAACTAGAATTCAAATAGAGGTGTAGTGAATGCTATGGAAGGTTAAAACCTTGATTCCATGACAATAGTGAATACATAAGATTGGGTGTAAGAAAAGGGGAAACATAGAAGCATATAGAAGCCTCTAGCAATAATTTTCCATAAAATTTATAGTGTTCAGTTAAAAAAAAAAAAAGGCAAAAAACCCAAACCCTTGTAATTTTCTATGTAACTGTAACTGAGGGATTGGAACCAAAATAGTTGTTGAGGACTGAAATGTCATTCCACTTACCTGCTGACACTCAGCTAGCATCTCCTTCAAATAGTCTGAGACAGCTGAAGCAAACTATTTAAGAGGGTGTTGAACTTCAATGTATTTCCTGTATTCAAAATTAAACATATCTTACTGTAGGTAAACAGACTAATAACTGCACAAAACCACAGAAAGGTCTGTCAGAATACTTCAGCTTTATCAGGAATTCTATGGGGCTTTGGGACGAGTTTCCTGATTTACTTAGGTACTGAATTTAGAAAAGGAATGATCTAGAAAGTTCAAAAGTGACAAGACTTGCTTTAATCTTCTCCCACTGAAATCACTAAGTTTTTTGTTTATTTTATTTTTCATGCAACTTCAGGGAGAAAATATATGATTGTCAAAATTTTCTATTTTAAAGAGTCTTTTAGAAAGGCACCAGTGTGTGGATGGACTCAGATAAGACCTCTCCACAAGTTAAATCCTGTTCATTATCTCAGTCTGTTAACGTTTAATTAGAATTTAATTGATTCATGGGCTTTGTGTTGATCATTTGCAGACATTTACTGCCATAATTTCAGTGTGCTTTTAGATGTCAAGATTGCTTAGTGAAAAATGTAAGTGCAGCAAAATGGCAGCCATTGACTTAATTTTCCCAGATAAATAATCAGACCCAGTATATTTCAACAAAGAAATTCAATCTACTATTTTCCCTGTACTCCAGAAATACTCCTCTGTTTTAATCACTTCTTGTTTTTTATCTTATAAAAGAGAGAATTCTCCTTCAATCTACATATTTGTTCTTTCCAGGCACATCACAAAAGCTCAAGATTTATGATTATTACTAAGATTAATTAAATCATTCCCATTTACAGCAAAAATGCACATTTCTTACTTCCTCCCCACCCTTTTATCAGGCAGAAACTAGCAGTATTTACTTATGTTCTAGTGTAGTTCTTAAAAGAGTGACTTGATTGAAAGAAGGGAGAAGTGTGTTATTGTGTGTTTACAGCATAACTAGTAATTCACTTTCCTGACTCTAGGTAAAAGGAATATAATATGTGACATAGCTGACTCTGCTCTTGCCACTGGAAATATTAATTAACTCTCCTGACTCTAGGAGATTTGTGCGTAGATTGAACTGGTGTGACTGAGATCAGAGCCTGCTCCAAAGATCTTGAATAATTCCTATAAGGCAAACGCCTTCAGCTGTCAATCTTCCAAACTGACCTGTCAGTGTCACATAATAATTAAACAGCAGCTGGCATTAGTGCAAATTTATAATTGCTATAATCCTTATTGCTGACATGTCAATATTTAACTTGCATTAACCTTTCCTTTGAGGCTTACAAATAGTGCATTTCTGGCTTACTCAGTCTAATTTTTCATGTCATTGCCTTGCAAGGTACAAAGATTTATAATGTCATTTTGTGATGGATACAGACCACTCCTTTATTTAGCCTAGTAAGATTCACTAACTCTAGAACACTGGTTCATTTATTTTTTTTCCTACCCTGCCTGATAACTACTTTTTAACCATTTAAACAATTAATAACATTAATTGGCCAAGTCTCCAATATTTAGTGTAAGGATGCATCTCTTGTGAATTTTAGACTGTTTCTTTGGAGGGTGAGACCCTCCTTACTACCATTAATATATAATACAGACTCAGTTTGTAGAGTTTTTCAGTTTGAAATGTAGTTAAAAGAAATCAATAGCATTAAAACTTCTGAGAGAAGTTTTAGGGAAAAGGGAGAAATGTTTCAAATTTTGGAATATTTATGAAAAATCAAAATGAAGCCATTATTTTATTAGTCCTTCTTGAGAAAACAAATTTGAAAATTCTGGCCAGACTGGTTTTTTTGATTCGTGAATGGTCTAGCTGGCAAACCAAAAGGATCAAAAGAACTTGTATACTCTCTCACTCTGAATTGTTCCCTACCTTACACTACGTTTGAAAGTAATAAATTGTATGTAAACTTTTGTCAGAATATATAACCCTTTTTTTTTTTCTTTTCATCTCAGTACAATGAGGAATTTTCTTCAGGCACCTCTCATATGGAAGCTTATAAAACCAGTTATCATTAGATGCAGTGTTACATTTGGGCTCAAGATATGTGCAGTGATCACAAAATTAAATGAGAATTGGCTCCAAAACATTGTGACTGCTCTTCTGCTCATCACCACGAAATAAAGCATGTTCCAGAAAGCTGTCCCATATTTCCATTTCCAAAGATCTCATGGTTATCTTGCCTCCACTCTTTGAGGTTCTGAGAATTACTTAACAAGTACCTATATATTTATCCTTATATTCCCTACAGCAATTGTAATTCTATGGAGTAGTATAAAAGTTCAGCATATCCTAAATATTGTCATCAAAAATTCTCATAGAAAAGTGAAATAAAAGACTTAGTATTAACATCTGAGTGTTCTCTCTTCAGCCTTATCATCTGATCTTTCCATTATCTGCCCAATAATGGTAAATTATAGGTCAGGGCTCTTGCTTGAAAGGGAGAAATTAAAATTCTACCTGGTGTAGACACTATTTCATGATTTATTAAAGTTACAAATAACCTACACCCATGTTTATAATTAAACAATCTAATTTGTCACTTACTGTTATATTTCTGAGGGTTCTTGACTTTTGACTCCACAGGGAATTGCTGCTCATGTCTTCCAGATTAAGTTTTAAAGCCGTATGTAAGAGTGTAGTGAATTGATAAACGCCAGGCATCATGCGTAGCGGGCACAATAGATGGTGCTTAATTCAGACTGATTAAGAGCAAATGAGAAATGTGAGCATGAAATAAGTATATTATACCAGACTCTATGATCAACAACTCCTCTTGTGTCTGAACACTCTATAAAAGCTCTGCATTTTCTTTAAAAAGAAATAATTTTTAAAAAGAAAATGTTGCACTTCTAGAACAAATGTTTGAACCTTCTGGAGAATCCATATGTCCTACAAGTTCCAAGAATGAATTTAATTATTGCTATGGTTACATCAACACATACTGTAATATGATATAATCAGCTGTGATTTGCTGTGGCACAGAAATTGCATAGATATGTTTTATTAAAAAAAAAAAAGCCATTGCCAATATGTTCTTGTTTTCCAAACATATGAGGTATTTTGAAGTTCCAGAAAGGTTTAAGATGCAGGCTGTCAACTTTGTTTAGTTATTATGATGACTCCTCAAAAGGCTTTGAATTGATCTGGGAACATTTCTCTAAAGAGAATTTCCTGGATTTAAGAACTAAAATATTTTTAAAACAAATAGAACCTATTTTTTTTACCTGTAAATCCCTTTCAATATTATTTTTCTTGTAATTAAGTGTCTTAAATACACAATAAATTAGTTGCTGTACCCCTTTTCTATAATATATCCCTTTTAATGCCCCTATAATAAATGAACACATATTAGGATTTTTCATTCTATCTTCTACCAGATTTTTCAGTATTTCCTTTTCCTTTATTGGAGCTTAATTTTCCCTTAAATTTGTTTCCTACATATCACCTGGATATCTGTATTCCTAATAAATTATGTTGATCTCTTCTAAAATTTCTTACATCTTTCAGTATTGATATTATGATCTTGATATTTTGATTCTTAGATTTCAGAGTTCTTCCTTCTTTTCCTTATTTTTACATCCAAAGTGATGTTTACAACTCCAGGCAGATGGCATAAGTCGTTGGAGAAAGAATTAAAAGATGGCACACATTTTAGATAATGTGTCAAAAGATGGCTCATCTGTACAACACATGACATACTGTTAGAAAGAAAATTGCCAAAACCCCTTTTTTGCCAAGTTTATAATTTCCAAATTATTTCCCCTTACAAACTGGGCGATATGTAAAAGAAAAAAAAGAGAAAGAAAAAGAAAAAAGTACATATCACTAAATGAATGTGTGCAGTGTTTTTTAAAAACAATGCTGAAATGAAAAATGCATAGATTTTATGGTAGAATCTCACCTTCCACTAGGCCAGGTTGCTCGAGCCCCATCCATCCTGGCCTTGAACACTGCTGTGGGGGGACATCCACAGCTTCTCTTGACAACCTGTGCCAGTGCCTCACCACCCTCACAGGGAAGAATTTCTTCCTAATACCTAATCTAAACCCACCCTCTCCCAGTTTAAAGCCATGACCCCTTGTCCTACCCTACGTCACTGCAGAGTACCATGCACTAGCAGCATCATGCCCTCACTTTAACAGCTCTGTGTTTTAGAGAAGGATACAGAGCTAGTCTCCCTTGTGCTTTTTTTATTTTTATAGTTGTGCATTTTTCACCAGACGGACAGGATCTCAGTCTTGGTCTGGGCTACTTTCTGTAGTCTAATCAGTAAGAAATGCCTTGGAGAAATATAAATTACAGGTCCCCATCTCTAGAAGGAAAAGGCTGCCTGGAAGAAAGTTCTCCTGCTTTCTTGAACCATATACATATATATAGTGGAAAAAGTAATTTCCTCTTTTACTACATACGGACTCCTGAAAGATGGTGCTGCTTTGATTTTCCAAAGGGTGGAAGTTTGGGTAAAAAGTTCACACTAATTCCTCTGCAATTAATTTTTTTTTTCCTGTGTGTAGACAATTACCTTTTTATTGTGCACTATTTAGCTTGCATGCTGAGTCTCCTTCTGGGTAACGAATTTTAAGATGTTAAAATGTTAAATTGATACCAGTAAGAGATAAAATGAAAATTTCCATGAATTTCAAGGTCCTGAGATAAGAAGGAAAGTGTACTGGAACATATTTTCAGTGATTAGTTTATATAGATTAATATTTTATGAGATTTCTAATATTTAAAGTTAACAATACTAAACAAAAGGGATAGAATTATTGTATCAGAATTTTGTGTGGTTGTGTATCAGAATTTGTGTGTGTGTTATTATTTCAGTCCATTGAAGAGTGATTCATGCACAAAATATTCACCATCGGTTCTTGTCTCTTCAGTGTACAAGATCACTGCTGTATTTTTTTCACAGGTTTCTGTGGTCTTTAGCCCGTAAAGGACAATTCTAATCATCTGTGCTGTGCCTGACTGCAAAATGAGCATCTGCTTAAAAGAGAGCTTTATGTTTTCAATATCATAAATTTTACCTGCCAAAACCAACCAAGCTTGAAGAAGTGGATTACTGTGTGACATCAACTATCAATAGCCCTCACTGTATTTATGTGAAAAAAAATTTCATCAGTGCCAGAGTTTTATTCCAAGATACTAGATTACAAAAATCTTTCAGGAAAAGTAAGGGAAATCTCATAATTGCAGACATATGATATGAAAACATGTCTGGAAAAAGTTCAAGAGAATATATTGTTTAGTTCTTCTTTCCATGAGGGTGAAGTAAGCAAATGAGCTGTCTTTTCAAGTGTAATGTTCTATGACTATATACTTTATATTATCTAATGTGATTATTCTCTAACTGTCAAACTCTTAGGTGTGCCATATATTCAGTTATGATAGAATAGCAGATGCTTGCAATGTAAAATATTATTGTCCCTGCCAGCTCCTTCTTCTAAGTTGGATAACGCTAGCTGTTCAACTTCAGCAGGAAAGTAGGTAAACGTGTCTCAGACTGTGAATCCTACCAGGCAGAAGACAATTGGCTGTATGTGTTTGGGAAGAGTGCAGATGCAGCTTCAGCTGGTATGAGTTGGCTGTACATTTTTGTAATACCTGGACTAAACAAAAGTGTCACATCCTCGATCTATGAATTGAAAAAAAAATATTTAAGATAGATGATCAGTCATGTGTTATGCTTCCCTACCTGGACAGTCTAGGCTGGGAAAACTGGGGGTGTAAGGTCCTGGAAATGAAAGGAACAAGCACTGATCTCATGCTGCACAGAAGAGAGACTCCCAAAAGGAAGAGGTGGTCTTGGGGAAAATATTAAGGGGGAAGGAGTGAGGGAGAAGAAAGGGCAGAGACGGAGAAGGGAAGGCAGGGAGGGAAGGAATTACAGGAAGTAGAAGGTGAAGATTGTGGCTGGAGAATAAAACTGGGAAATAGGGAAAAGTCCCAGAGCTATGTGGACTCAAATGCTGGTGATCCCCAGGAATGGTGTGCAGTGGTGCAACATTCTCTTCCACTTCCCTGGGTGAGCATCCACTTCCCATCCGGGGACTGGAGACCCAGCAAATCCGGTGTGGTGGGGGGAGACAGTGAGCAGGTATGCCAGTAACTGAGGGAGGTATAAGGGAATATTTCAGGTTTTTAAACTCCATTATCCAAATCCAGTCTGAGTTTACCTCATCTCAGCTTCTTTTAATCAGATTTGGGAATTATTCGTATTTTTCTTACTAGAAAGTTATGTTTGCCTTACTATAACTTGCATCTGACTTTGCCTGTGACTTGTCCTCTTTAAATGTTTAGTATGTTCTTAATGCTTAAAGTTACACTGTACTTAACAAGATTTTAAGAATTGCCTTAGTGTCGTGAATGAAAAAGTGTACATTTTTCAGTTGTAATAACTCCTTTGATATGTGGTTCTCTACTCTCATACAGTTACACAGGATTGAGATTTTCATACATTTCTCCAGTTATTACTGTATTCAAGATTGTGCTCATCCAGATGCTCTATCCTTTTCAGTCTGTATTTACATCTGACATATAACTATACTTTTATATTTAACTGTGTATATATAGCTTTATTTATATCCTATTATTTCGCAGACAGAAAAGGTCAGTGTAGTCCAAAATTAGTTAATTAAATTATTTATTTTTGAAGCCTTGTTTCAGGATCAAGAGGATAAGACATAAAAATTGGATCTGAAATACCCTGTGACACTCATGTTTTTGATCTTCCTTTCCCTGGAAAGGATTAAGACCTGTATATAGATACCTGAATAGGAAACGACCTCATTATTTTTTCATATTTTGTCTCATATAATTATGTCCTTCTTTGACACACTTTTGATCTATGTTACCATGCATAAATCATATCTGAGTTCGCAGAGCAATCTGACCTTGGGAAAATTGGGCTCTTTCAGGTACAAACTCTATTTCAGAAAGTCAATACGGGTTTGTAGAGATCTAGTTGCAAAAAAATGTTGGAAATAGGAAGACATTATTTCTTTTGCAAGGTTTCATATTAAATTAATTTCTGAAGTCTAAGCATACCTAATTTTGTGCAGGTAAAATGACCTTCTAGCAAAACCTACCAACAAATACAAAAACTTGTTAATAAAACCTACTAATCTCTGAGTCTCAAAAAATAAGAGGTAAATTCCTCATCTACATGAAACTGTTTCCGAGATTATCCTATTTCCTCTCAGTCCCAAAAGCAATCCACAAGACAGGGAGCAGGGAAGCAAATACAGCTTCATGTAAAACCTCTTGAGCCTTTATTGCAGAAACCTTAGGATTAGCAAAGCTGTAAGGAAAAAGCTAAATCAGAAGCATTTGATGGTGATTGGATGATCACAGTTTGCCCAAACATGGTAATTTATCATGTATTACAAGAGAACCATTCTCTTGTATATCTGAACGCATTTAAACTAAATAAAAAATTTCTACTAGCTGACCTTTTGGATACCCACGTGTGCAGAAGAGTTTAGGACTTGTATGAGCTGAGTATTTTCCACTGAATCATAAGGATTAATTTGGGTACTGGTAAAATGAGGTGCCATGGAAACTGAGTACTTCAGCGGACCTGAAGGAAACGAACTGATGAAGTATCTTGCTGGGCCGTGAGGTCAGCCTCCCTGATTAACACAGAGCAGGCACACAGCAGCTACATTCAGTTAGATGAACTTTTCATCTATCCCAAGACTCTCTGACAGTTAGCCACAGCAAATGTTTAGTGAAAAAAGCAAGAGAAATACTCTTATCCTTTTTAGAGACAGTAAATACAACCTTCAACCTCAAGCAATTTAGGGAGCTCCTGGCTGACTTTTCTTCAATAGATGTGGCTAAGTACTTTTTGCCCTCGTAGTTTGGGTCTTTCCCTTTTGTGGCAGTAAATTCAACACTTTACTCACACACTATGTGAAAAAATACTCTTATTTCCTGTTTTTTTAGTTGCTGCTTTATAATTTCTTTGGGTGCTTCTTAATTTTCATCTTTATCCAGGTTTACTTTTTTGTAACTTCATAATTTTATTGATTTCTATTATAGTACCCTCTTGGGTCACTCTTCCAATCACTCCTTATATTTGAACTATGGAATGTCTTTCATCATCTTTGTTACCACACTCACACTTTTTCCAGATTTAGTAAAACACTTTTGAAAGAAGGAGGTGGTACAACAGAATTAGTGTTTGAGATTTCTTAATCTATTGACACAAAGGAAGCTTTGAGCCCTTCCTCAGCGAAGAGAATTTTGGCCTAGTAATAAGAGTCTACATCAGATACTTTATAATAATTATCATTCTATCATAGAACCATAGAATCATAAAATATGTTGAGCTGGAAGGAACCCATCAGGGTCATTGATTCCAGCTCCTGGCCCTGCTCAGGACATCCCAAGAGTCACACCATGTGCCTGAGAGGGTTGTCCAAACACTTCTCAAACTCTGTCAGGCTTGGTGCTGTGAGCACTGCCCTGGGAAGCCTGTGCCAGTGCTCAACCACCCTCTGGGTGGAAAACATTTTCCTGATATCCAACCTAAACCTCCCCTGTCTGAGCTTCAGCCCATTCCCTCAGGTCCTGTCACTGCTCACAAAAGTGATGAGATCAGTGCTTGTTCCTCCTCTTCCCCTCACAAGGAATTTGTTGACTGCAATGAGTTCTCCCCCTCATCTTCTCTTCTCCAGGCTGAATAGGCTGAACGACCTCACCCACTCCTCATAAGGCTTCCCCTCCAGACCCTTCACCATAAGAAAAGATCTAGTTTTACATTAAATTTAATTTGTCCCACTTAAGATTGGATCATATATGTCTATATAAGCATACTTTTAAAAATACTCAGTAGAAAGGCTCAATTCATGTAAAGAAGGTTTTTAGTACTGATTCCTTATGGTATCTTCTGATATATCCTTCTTGGGGAAATTATTTCTTAACTGTGAATTTATGCTTTTGAATTAACAAAGCCAAGTTAGTGGTGGAGATTTTATCCAGGTATATTATTAGTGTTCAGAAGTTATAAATCTGTCTGAATCATAAGTGGTACTTTATTTTAATCCATTAAATTGGTACTGCTTTAGTGTCTCTTTAGTTGTTTCAATACTTCCAGCAGATTAAATTTATTATAAAAATGAGCTCCTCATTGTGAATAGTGCATGGAAGTATACAAGCAGACATATAAACATTTATGTTTGAGTCAAATTTATAAGGCTGTTATTTTACACCCTTCTACTTCAACAACCTTAAGACAGATGAGGATCAACCTCTTGATTTATGTACAACCATTACCAGCAAACTTATAGTAACATTCCACATTTCCCTGCTCCTGGCTTCTCATGCCTATTTCTCCTCTCTCTTTCCATCTTTTGGTGATCACACATCCAAAACATCTTTGGGTGGAGTTACTTTGATGTAATGTTGTGCTGTTTTGGAGGCAGTGTCTTTACACATGGATTTTCTTTGGGAGCATCCCAGTTCTGTTTATATGAAATTGTACTGATGTGGCCAGACCACAGGTGTGAACAGGCTGCATTACTTTCCTCCTCTGGGTCTTCAGGGTGCATACCTCATATACTCCTTTTGCAGCCAGGATATATCTTGCAGGAAATTTTCAGTAATAAATCCAACTCACCTCAGGAAATCTTAAACTCCCCAGTCTCTACTTTGAGCACCCTTTGTTTCTCTTTAAACATTTTAAATGACTGTTGCTTCATGAAAACTCTCCTTCCAGGCAATATACACAATTACTTCAGGTGTGATCTGCGGAGGAATGGAAGGATTTCAACGGGCTACTTGTGGATTTTGTTTCCTTTTGTGTGTTGTGATAAGATTTTTGTCTCAGACAGTGAGGTCTTGTCACTTTTTTTGATGAAATTCAATCACAAACTTTCAAAGAATTCCTTCGCATTTTCTTGCACGTTATGAATGTTTAATTGTGAGTGGCAGTGGTCACTGAAGAACGTTTCTTCCCTACATTCCCTTGGTTTTAGTGCAACCAAGCTGGAAAGCATAGAGTATGGGAGACAATGCTGTTAGCATTTGTGTCTCACTGAGCACCTCACAAGATTTCTTGTGATAAGAACAGTTAGTTTCAGGTTTTTTGGTATCCCTTCTCTTCACTTATTGCCATGCCCATACCATGTCTTACAACCTGTGCGGAGAGTACTGAGGTTGGTAGGTCACCATTTCCTGCTTTAGAACTTTACAATACTTTTTCCACAACATACTCTTCCTACGAATTGAACTGATCCAAGACTCATTACAAATATTGGATATTTACAATTATTTCAAAAATCATGCTATATTAGTTGACTGCAGAATGACAACAAAATACTTGTTTTTTCATCTGTAGAAAATTCAATCCTATCATGTATCTGTAAGAAGATTCCCAGTAAATATAAGAACTAAACCAATGAGTTGGATACTAATGAATCCTCATTTAATATTGTGTGAAGTACTCAACACCCTTATTCAATAAAGGTTAACTCTAAGGGTCTTAGAAAAAAAAAACCCCTGTAATGATCAAGAGGAAAAAAGCTTTACTGTGTGAAAGGCAAAAAACAATGGATGTGCTAAGTAATGTTACCTATATCAAAGGTGGGGGGATCGAGGTTTCTTTAGGAGTTCTGACAGTGTGAATATGGGAAACAAAGAGTCTTGAAATGGCTTCAACTCATTATGTTATTAAAAATAACAAAGATGTAAGTGGCACTAAGAGAAAAACAAATTCTTTGTAACTTTAGATCTTTAACTTGAATCCTCTGAGTCATTACTTACTAGATACTCATCTGATTCTCACTGGAAAGTCCTTAAAATCCTGCATGAACTGGACAATTTGCACAGTGAGAATATTTCTGTTTCACTGTTCAAAATTCGTGAGGGTATTTGTGCACCTGAATCTTATTCATCAGGGGTCTGTATTCTGATGTTTTTTTAATCAGCAAATCAGACCTAAACAGGAATTAGGCAAATAATTACCTTCATGGTTCTGTGACTGCACAATCAAAAAAAAAAAAAGTAGTGAGAGGAAAATCTCATGTAAGATACTAGCCCATTTTTCTCTTTAAATATGTGCATGGAAATGTGTTTGACAATTAGGAGAAAATAAGGATTAATGCTGAAAAGAAACAAGAATTTACTGGCAACTACAGTAGAAAAAAAGCAAAATTTTAATTGAATTATCTTTCCTATGATGATAGGTACAAAACTGATGCAGAAAAAAAGTGCTAAAAACAGAACACATTTTTTGACTGTGTGTGAATACTTGTGCTACCTGGATACTTGAGAGATGCATAATATGTGTAAGTAAGAGATTAGAAGCATAGAAATACATTGAGATCAAATTCTGAACACAAGGTGCATGAAAGCACAATTATAAAAAACCAAACTCTTTAAGAGTTAAAGAGAAAACAGCCCTATAAAGATGATGAAAAAGTATTTTAGAAATAGTTTTAGAATTTTTTGTGAGATATGAGCACAAAGCTATTTGTTGACTTGATTGCCATGCCAGGGTAACTTTGTCTCTGCCAAAACAGAGGTTTTTCATTTTCTTCACTCTGTGACCTTTTAAAATTGCAGGAGTTCAATGGCAACCAGTTTGGGACATCCATCATCCTCATCGCAGCTGCTCTAATGTCCCTGAGTACATGGGTGCCGAAATGGGAAAGAAATTAACAGTTCATTTGTGAAAAGTGGGCTTTCTTCCCCAAGTGCCTGATGAGACTTCTCCCTCCATGTGTCTCTTGCAGATAAATCAGCATTCATACTTCACTGTACAAAACCTACATAAAATAGCAAAAGCATACAGTAAAATATCTGGAAACAATGAAGAGAAGGACAGAAAATTATTTTGAGTTCCTGAAACAAAGGAAAAGTGAACAATCAACATTATAGAAACAATATATGTATTTCAATGACAGACAAGTCAATAAATAAAATATACAGAATAAATTTTCCAATATATAGTATTCAATCAAGAAATTAAACATTAAAAATTAGAAAATTAAAAATTAACACTAAAAGAATAACCACAGAATCTTTGCCACAGTTCAGTCATTCCAATTCAACTTACGGAATATTTACAAGAAAAATAAATAGTATACAGCTCAAAATACTAGTTACCTGATGCTGTTTAAAGACTCAGACTGTACATGGAGCATTCAGCTCCATCCTTAGACCAAAATCCCTTTTCTAAATGCAGCTAAATTTTAGTCTGTCTGGGTTTTTACTAGTCCTAAAGACACTTAGAAGAAATAAGTCCAGGAAATAGCCTTTAAGTGCTGTAGATACAAATTATTCAGAACATGGATTATCACACTTTCATAGGTAATTTGTAGTTCCTCATGTGCTCTGTATTGTGTCTGTGGCTGTCTAGTACATGTGGTCTTTTAAATGAGGGAAAAATCTTCATAGGCTTGTCTGTTTTTGGAGGTTACTCCAGCGAAGGGACTTTAGGCTCAAGTGCCTGATTTGGGCATGTGCAGTGTATCACAAACATTATCAAGAAGTATTCTCATTTACCAAATTTTCAGCATGCCTGACCTGATTCTGACACTCCCTGTGACCTGACCTGTGTACACCACACACATGCTGTTATGTAGCACACAGTTTGTATCAAACTTTCCAGCCTCTCACACCTCCATGGGTAAGAATGCTATAATGGGGTTCTATGTGCTTTGGTTTTTAATTTTGGGATTTGGATTTTTTCATTTTCCTGGAGTCTCAAGGGAGCAACACGAGAAATATTTTTGCCACAGTCAGCAAACAGCATTTAGGAGCAAGGACTGTGCTTCTTGAAGGTACATTTAAAGCTCTTTTAATTCAGGGCTTTCGGAATTTATTTGATTATTCAATGCCAGCACCTTGGGGAGCTTCAAAAATTTAGCAGAGATTTATTTTCAATTTTGCAAGATGGTAGATGTACTCTTTCTAAGATCATACTACAAACTGACAGATACCCTCCAGCTATTATAAAAACAAAACAATATTTATTATGCAACAAACCCCCAAACCCAAACAAAAAACTCAAAAAAAAACCCAACCCAAAAAAAACCCCACAAAACTTGTTATTGTGCCAAGTGTCTGCAGAGGAAAATAAATGTGATGCATGTTCATAATGTAAGTAACCTCTTTACCTGAGCCCAAACTCCTTCTGCAGTGCTGTAAAGTAAATGAATGCTGGAATTAGAACATGGACAACCTTGGATATACTTTGGATTGAACTCTTTTCTGTATAGGCAGCAAAGCAGAACTGCTTAAAATATTTCCCTCAAAGGAATATTGTGTCCAGAGAGACACACATCTGAAAAGAGAATTTATTTGAATGTGTTTGATAGGATTAGCATAGAGATGATGATGATGATGATGATGGTGGTGATGATAATTATTATTAACAATAACAAGTAAAAAACCCCAACAAACTGGGATATCTCAACTGGAAAAACCCTTTGAACATCTGTGTTGTATAATATATTCTTATACTGCGTGAACCAAATACATGCAAGTTACACCAAGACAACAACAACCCACGGCTGAAGTGCAAAAAGTGGATTTATTCCCTTATGTTTCTGGCTGGAGGATTCTAAAACACTAACAGAGACACATACACTGCTAAGCTCATTTTAGCAAGGGCAAAAGCAGTAGGGCCTGATCCCTGCATTATGCATCAAAGGGCCTGAAGCACACACAGTCTTTCACCAGTGGTGTTTTACAATCTCCAAACCCTCTTACCTCCCTTTCCCCTTTTATAAGGAGGCCCTGGTCTGTGGAAAAGCCTCTTAAGTCTTTAACAACAAGTCTTTATCTACTCAGAGAAAATTAAATTTCTTTTTCAGCAGACAGAAAACAACCCAAAGCAAACACAAATATGTGAATTCTCTTACACTGAGTATTTTCTAACATTTCCCAGATGCAAGCTTGGTCTTTGAGTGAAAATGATTCTAAAACCAACTTATTTTTCTCTCTCCTCACCAATCTTCTATTTTTCAACCCTTTTCCCCCCCACATATACCATTTTAAGGAAAGGATAATCTGCCTGTGTTACAGACATTGATAATTGTTTAGTTAGAGCTAGTGCTCAATGATGTGTTCATTTAGTCAGGTGTTAAGTGAGCGGTTAATCATGAAATTCAGACAAGGATCACAGCAAATCCTGCTATTGGTGCTCAAAGGCACATTTTTGGTTTTGTCAGGTGGTTTAAAACCGATGCATGAGAGGCAGAAAATGAAAGTATGTCAGGGGGAAGATCCATTTAATTTTCTAACTGAACATTATGGGTATCTTCAGGCTTATAAATATCTTGTGAATTATTATCTTCAGTAACCAGGGGTATGGTATTGCCAGAGAGCTGTACAGATAATGGCACTTAAGCAACCAGTATGTGGCCAGTTGTACCACTTGCCTTCTTTTCTGCAGCTAATGAGCACTCCTTTGTTGTGTACCCTTGGCTGACAGAAATCAGGGTCTCTTTATCAACTTCAGTTTTTCAATGGCTCATAACAGAACTCTTTGGACTTAATTTCTTTGATCTTATACAAGGATGAAATGTTGTTTATTTGGAGGGGAGAACAAAAGGATTCTTAATGAAGAGATCTTGTGGCTTCTTTTGGCTCCCACTCTCATCACTAATTTATCTGAACCCCAAACATAAAAAAGTGTGGGTAACACACAGTGCGTCACTGGCACTCTTCTGAGTCAAATCGTATAATTTTGAACTACTGTAGTCCTCTGGTCCCTCTGACTTCATACATTTGTTTATTAGAAAAGACAGAAATTTGGAAATACCACAAAGCTGCTAAACATCAATGCTTCTAATGATAGTTCCTGTTAGAAGTATGTGTCTATACATCAAAGAAACAGACTAGATATATGTAAAACAGCAAAAAGGCAATCTTAGCAGTCTAAGGGTCATCAGGTTAGCCAAGAGATACAGAGATGGTGGGTAAAGAAACAAAGGGAAACAAAGACTTGGCAAAGGTTGTGCCAGTATTAGCACAGCCTTAAAATAGCTGTGGGAATTTTTTTTGTCATATCTCTTTATTAATTCTAAAATGGAGATTTTATTTTTGCCTTATAGTAAAATACCCCTGCTGAAACCCAATAACTATATTTTTCTTGATGGAAAGTGCATATATAGTCACAGTAGAATGTCATTGGTCATATTTGCTTCACACTGCCTTTCTGGAAGTGCATTTGGCCTCCTGGGACATGCCAGAAATCCTAAAGAAATATTATATTAGTATGAAGATAGTGGTGAGATATACCGCTCTTTTATAATATTCACTTCAAATGAGTTTTTACTCCTGGAAATAAAAGTTTTCCTGTCTTTCTTAAATTACACTTAATTTAATTAAATACAGTTTTAAGAGTATTGTACTACTATAAATACGGTGATTGTATACTTTGCATAAGCAACGCCTTATTCAAGCAAACTTTAATTTCAATTATTATATTAAAAATTAATTTATAAGATCATAAACTATATTTCAGTGTCATTTTTTTATCTTCAAAATTATGCTGATTCTTCCCCTTCCCTTGGGAACTGATATACTTCAGAGACAGAGACAAAACAGAAATTAGTTTTCCTTCTAGATTAAGTTATTTTGAAAGACACGGAGAAAAAGAGACAGGCAGGCTTTGTGCGCCCTCTATTACTTCATATACAGTAGGATAGCAGAAGTTCTATCATGTTAGACATTTCACTCATTTCATGGTCAATAGGTGATATGAAGATCAGCTCTTTTCTACTTGTTGTATTTCATCTTAATGTATCATCCGACTTTTTCCAGGAATGGATACAAACAGAAAATCTCAAAAGCATTCCGTTTGTATTTGACTTCATCAATGACCAGCTGCAATAGTCAAGAAAACTGAGGCACTAATGCTTACTTGCTCTCTCAGTGCACAGATACATTGATAGCTGTTAACAAGCAGCTGGTGCATTCAAGTATCAAGAAATTAAAAGTGAAATGTGAAAACAAATGTAATTTTTGTGCTTTGTGTTACATTTCAATAATTTTGGGGATTAGGCACATTGACCAGATTAAGATTGCAGATAGCCCTTCGTTACTTAATTTTATTTCTGGATACATAAATGCATCTTTCAGAATGATGAAGAAAACACTGAATGTGACAAAACGAGAGCTCTCCTTTTCTGAATCTGGTTTCCTCTCTGTGTACTGTATAGGAAAAGGATGTATTGGCACAGATATAACATTAGATTTCATTCGTGGTTATTGCTCAGACATCAGGCTGAAGAAATGAGAAACTGATTAAGATAGCTCACTCTGAATGTAAAAGTAATTGTTAAATTGGGGTTGGATTCAGGTCAAGGGTGGTGACTGTGGTAAATAAAGAGGGAGAATTAGACTGCAGTTAGAAACAATTTGAGTAACTAAAAAGGAACAGAAAGGCCTTCTAGAGCAACTGAAGAGTCCAGAGTGATTAAAAAGGGCATATAGGCTAGCAGTCACTGAATCACACAGAATCATAGAATCCAGTATATTGTGGTACGTGTGTGTATGTACAAGGTGTTTATTTCAATGAATTTTCTAGGCTACTTTGGTTTAAGTTTTAGGCAAGCAGCTAAAGTTTGAAACACCTATCTTTACTAAACATCCAAAATCTATTTCTGTTGAGACTTAAATTTTCAATAAAGGAAGTGCAGAAAAAAAGAAAATCAGGAAAAAGCTGCTGCATATTTAAAGGTAACATTTAGCAACATTTTTCAACTTGAAAAAGAAGCCAGGACTCCGTAATCTTAGAAAGACCAAAAAGGATTTAACCACAGAAACGAACGGCGTATTCAGTCTACTGACTCTTCCTAATAAAGCAGGATACTTCTCTTCAATTTGTCATTGAATCTAGCTTTGAAGGTTTCAACAGAATTTGAAATCCTTTGTACTTCTGTGTTTTCCAACTCTTTCCAATTTTTTTTTTCTTTTTTCTTCCCTTTCCATTGGCTTCCTTTTGATGCTTCACAGTCTTTCTTTTCATGTCATGTTAGTGTTGCTGTGGAACAATATTTACACATACAATGCTGTTTATATGTAAAGTATACTGTATAGAGTATTGGCAGAGGTGTGGATTATCTGTCTGAAATGAGAAGACTTCTGCACCACTTCATTCCCACAGATGAGGTTCTTTCCTTTTAGCACCTTACGATACATCCATCTTTGTCAAAACCTATTTACTATAAATTAGCTCAGGCATACTTCCTCGGTGATTCAAGTCCTAGTTTATTACTCCTCATTACTTGATGTTCCACCCAATTTAATCACATCTGCATCCTGAGAAATTGTCCTTAGACTCATTATTCTAGTTGTACTATGATATGCTTGATAAAACTGAATCCTTAGCTATTTCTTTCTATTATATAAAGGAGTTTATCACTGTATATGTAAACTATGTTCTTGATGCCAGATCTAACACCATATCTTTGACATCATTATCTTTTTATCTGAAATTTATGAAAGCAAGATGTTAAAAGCGGTGTCTGCAGTAGAATGCCAGTAGAAGTTGCCAGGAATGTGAAAGCTGTAGTTAATTCTTGGTCTAGTTTCCCAGTTATTCTTTTGCCTATTTCAAGACAGGATGATTTGAAAATAACAGTATGTTAGTGCTAGTTAGTGCCAGTCTCCAGACATCTTTCCTGAAATGAAGTCTTTTGACTAATGGAAATGAGGTCTGGTGGCTATAATTAGTGACAACAGCTAGTTTATATTCTTGACACTCACATATTTTTGCAGTGTGATCTGGGGTCATTATGTACATCAGCTCACCAAGAGGTAAAATGTGCAGCAGCACAATACCTAGCGTATTTTAGGAAAACCCTCTACTTCCTCATGATGAAATACCTTGGTTTCTGTAAGAGGAGCCAAAACTTAAAGACTTATACCTGATTATTTCATATTCTTTAGAAAATTCATGTCGGAATCTAAACTGTCTCTGAAAACAGTTACTGTAATTGGCAGCCTTTGCTTTTCACCAGGACAGCCCTTCATCAGTGTGCAATAGCAAGAATTTCTTGGGATACCATCATAGTTGTTGTTCATTTGTTACCTGTGGAGTCATATGTTACCAAATTTTTTTCCTAAACAGTGTATAAAATGAAGGCTAAACTAAAAACTAGAATGAATCTCCATACTAAAAGTGTATCTAAGTTGAAATTCAAGAATTTTTCTCTCAGTTTTCAGTTAAACAGTTAACTTAGGTTGCATGTGGCAAGATCTGGATAGCCATTCAAGTTTGCATGAAAGAGTCTTAAGTTCACTTCAGTTTTATGGTTTTTACTGACTTCTAAATGATTTCATATTTAGAGTTTCACTCAATAGCAGTAGTAATAAATAGATCTATTGTATTTTCACTGCAAAGAAAAGCTAATTTCTCACTACAAAATTTGTGATAATAGAAACATTAACTAAGAAAAACATTTTCTGAATCTGTAAAAACTGAATTTTTTTTTTTCAGATTTTAAAAAAATATTTTAGTATTTCATGGTTCCAAAAGGTAAAGTAACATATAGGACACTTACTGCAGGATTTTTATAGTTCCAGAAATGAAGGAATAATTCAATTTTCAGATTTCTGTAACAAAAAAGCTGTAGCTAATATATTGACTAATATTTTTCCTGGAATGAGAAATTCCAGAATTTGGTCATCATTCTGTCATTGTTTCTTGATGAGAAATAAATTCAAGCCATCTGAGAGCATCTGAGGGCAGATTAGGATTGGATTTTCAGTTTTACTCCTCAACCTACTTTTCTAACTAGTAAATAATCAATTACATGCTGTCATCATGGGGCAAAATAAGCCAGCACATTCTATAAGCTTCATTAAAATTTTCTCATAAACCTTGAAGTTGTGTGAGATGAAATATATACTCAGATCCCGTGGTAAGGTAACAACAAAATATCAGTGATGGGACATCATCTTTGCCTGTAATGAAAATACTTTAAAAAAGAAAAAGGAAAGAAAGAAAAAAGATAAAAAGAAAAAGCATAGGCAGAAGAGAAGCCAGTACATTAAAATCCACAAGCATGTACTTTCACAGAGCTGTGCCAGGAACTCTATTGGTCTGATTACTGTCTTTTAAATTTGACCTAATGGAAGAATACATGTTTTAAAAAACATTAAAATGAGGGATACTTATAAGAGTTTATTGGATTTTAATATTTCAGAATGGTTCTGATAAGACACTGTATTGATATAATTTTTCATTAAGTCATCAATTAAATATATTCTAATTCACAGCAATCACTGTTCTTGTTTATCCTTTACAATAATAATTCCAAACCTCTTAATCTGGTACTCAGGAATATGTAAACTATTCTGTATCAAGTGCTCACTGGATATAGCTAAAATACTGGATATAAATAATACTCATTATAATATATATTGATTCTCTGATCAGCAGCATATGACTGTTGTCTTATAAAAATACAGGAAATAAATTAAAACAGCACTATCCTCTGAGATCTTTACTCTCTTTTATTTACTTTGTATGGTATATTTTCATGACTGATAATTTGGCAATAAATCAAAAAAGTCAATCAATGTTTACCTTAATATCTATTCAAGTTTTGCTCTGTATAGAGAACGGCTGATGATGTTTTAAGCACACGGTTTTTTTTCAGTGGATTTCTAATCAATATGGCAGCAGCAGAAATTAGTGGGTTGAATTCAATGACTATAGTGGGTTGAATTCTGTGACTATATCATCATGTTTGAGACACAGCAATTCACTTTCCTCACAAGATTGTTTACTTTGTATTCCCTTTCTTTTGGTTGAAATGAACAAAGGCAATATAAAGAACTGCAAGATTCACAGACAACTCTAACTAATATTATGAACACTTCAGACATGTTTCAAAAATGGTTTCTGTTCAGTACAGCCTCGCCTATGTTTATCTCTTTCATCAAAACCTGAAAGAAATTGAAAGGCTAATTAAAGAGAAATTCAGAGACTTGAAAGTATGGATTGAAAGATTAATAACAAGTTTTTCAATACTCCTCTTTGTTTCTGTTTTTCATTTGTACTTTTCCTTCAGAAAAAAACATCAGTTTCTACTAGAATTAGCTAATAATGTTTAGTTCCTCATCCTACATTATCATTTTTTTTTCTTTATGTCTTTGGGGCTTTGACATCCTGTTAAGCAAAAAACAAAGTGAGGGAAATATGATCGTGTAAATTTGATGGAAAAGCCATGTTCCACTGCTCAGTTTTATAAATTATGCACAAATATTGACTTATGTATGCTGTAAGACCTCCTAGAATAGGGCCCCAGCATGTGCATCTGTTGAAAGAGCCTGCCAAAAAAAGTGTGTTTCAGCCTCCAACATGTAAAATATGCATATTCAATTACAAAAAATCATGACATCATTTCAAAAGGGTTTCAGTAACTTGCTGCAGTCCCCAGGAAGCAATAACTTGCGTGCCAACAACTCATGTAAGTTTTATGTATCTATTTAACTTAAACAACACCACCAAAAAGAAATTACCATTACTGCATGGCATTTCTCGTAACACACAATGCACTGGAATGCCTTCCAAAGAAGGTTCTTGCATATAACAATATACATGCAAGCATCTCTCTACTTCATGCACCATTTTGAGAATAGGAGTAGGACACACAACAGAAAGCTCACAGGTTCAAAATGCGCTTTTCTCCCAGATGTTTTTCTTTTGGATATTCTTTTGCTATAGTGTACTTGACAATATTTTTCTCCAACTTCCTGAAAAGAACCAAAACTATAACCCTGAATATTTATGAAATGGAATGCACACTTTGAAGTGTTACCTTTGGCATTTTCTTTCCATGCCAACATTGAAGTTATATTTTGGAACTGAGCAAATGTTTAATGTATACACAACCCTCTGAATAAGAATATGAACTTTCCTTCCATGGAAGAAAAAAATGTCTTGTACTCACATTTTCTTTTCTTCTCAGTTCCTCTGTGCCATTCCTAGGTATCCTACAGTCTCTACCGAACGACTAGCAATAGACTAAAAACCCTACCTCACACCTAAAATAAATATAGATAGGCTGACCTAACCACAGGCATACTTTTAATGAACACAATTTTGAGTGTTTTATACAGCTGTAATCTAAGATTAGAAACATATGGTTCTGGCCGTAAATTAGCACTATGAAGATATATGGCAGTGAAAATTTCATGACATTTTCAGAACACATAAAGTACCCTGGGCTTAGATAAATTCAGACCTAACTCATTTTGAAACATGAAGGTTGTAGCCTTGTCAAAACAAGTCGGAATAATGATAACACTATAATGATTTATTGGAGTTCTTATGAGGAATAATAAGGAGAGTTTTAAATTATCATCTGTGTTAGTGTTTCATCTGCATGAGAATCATATAGAATTATGTTTGAGAATAATAAAGCCTCAGCAGAAAGGCCAAATCAGTACTGGGATAAAAAGACAAAATCCTGTGAAACCATTTAATTTCATTTCAATAGATTTTTCCTCTCTGAGAATATTTATTAAGGGGACAAAAAACAATGGTTTTGGAAGGCAGCTTTGTCTTCACAGCTCCCATCTGCCTGAGTGCAGATCTGGATCTATGGATGCAGAGCACTGCACCAACATAGGAAGGACATTGTTTGAGAAATTCTACTCTGATTAGACTTAAAAGGTACCTACTACACATGTGCTTCAGAGACCCTTTTTCAATTTAATCAACATTTTTCAAAGAGCTGTATTCTAGAAATACAGAGCATATAAAACAGTCCAAACCCAATTTTGAACCCACGTTTTCTAAAGTGAATACTTTCTGGGAAGCAGAAATTACAATAGCTGTAAAATGATGATTATATGCATTTGAATGATAATATCCATTTTGCCTTGATTTTGTTTTGCCTACATGCCAATGAATTTACGGGCTAAGGGACTCTTTAAGGGTCTCTGTGGCTCAAATACTTTACTATTAAATTTAGATGGAAAAAAAAGGGTAAAATGCAAAGGACCATAAACCTATGGTAGGTCTCTGCTACCTATGACTGAATGCCAGTATTTTGTAGAAAACGTGGGTCCATTGGCCAGACCAGGCTTTGATCAAGTAAAGAACGGTTCTGCAGGAGCTGTGAAATACTAAGAATTTAGATTTTGTCTATCTTTCAAGCATTAAAAGCTTCATTTGTTACTTGGTGGTAACAGTTACCTTGGAAAAGTTAAACAAGGCTTTTCCTATCCTTTTGATAGGACTAAAAGTAAAGAATAGGATCATAGTAAAGGAGATGGAAAGGCAGATTTCATGTAATCAAATGCAGATATTTTGCCTATGTTCTGTTTAGCCTGGTTTAACTGGAGCTTTTATGGCTTCAGAAATGGATGAAGGAATTTTTATCAGCATGTTTGATTCTCGGCCTATCATCAGTGGAAAAAATAAAAATATTTAGACTCCCCCCTACCTGTCAGTAGAATGAAATCTATTGAGTAGAAAATGTATAAGAAAGCTGAGAGAGAAAAAAACCCAAACATATATGAATGGGAAATATTTCCTTCACCAAAAGATTTACTGAACATATTTTTAATGATCGCTATGATCTAAAAAAAATGGAACCAAATTAAAAATGGGTTATTTGACCCATCTCTGAAGAACATTCATAGGGTAGAGTCTACAGTAAATTACTAAATCCATTTTTAGCTTAAATTTTCAGAACTAAAATATTTGAAAATAATAAACATTAGGTCAATTGTCACCAAACAGACGAGAATTTTGTGGAAGTACCACTGTTGACCAGAAGTAACCTAAATAACCTTAAAATTATATAGACATCAAATTTAGTAAGAAAATTATATGCATACACACCAATAAAACTAAGAATTTCAATACTCTGGAAATAAAGACACAAAAGATTGTGTTATCCCGTTAATATGTCTCAGGGCTTCTATCAGACTATGAATGACAGTGGTATCTGAGGTACCGTATTAGAAAGTGATGTAGGGGAAGTTGGGGAAAAGGAGAAAGTTCAAGAGGGAAAGGGACAAGCTCACTGTATAAATTAAACAATTTATTTAAAATTTGGAAGATATACTACAAATGTTTTTCCCTCATTATGATCAAGTCTAAAGAATATTACTAACTACAGCAAATGACCAGCCCATCTGGATGTCGTAACAAAAATACAATGCATAGTGGAAGTGTGATGCAAGCTGTAGGTACTGTAGAAATCTTTTTACTTCTTTTTTTCCTATGGGCAGATGGCAAGAAAAAATTCTAGTGAAATGAGCTATAAATTCCTTTGGTACTAGGATAGGACTCCAACCAAGACATAACAAGTCTGGATTCTTAATTAGATTAACCTACAAAATCCTTGGACTAATAATTACTATTTTATTTTCCATCTCTCAAAGGCAAATTACTTTCAGGAGCTTTGAAGAGTATGATCCTATTAACCCATCTGTCAGTAACTTTTTAATATTGAAGAAAATAAATTTCAGGTATTTCAATAACTAGTTAGGAACTGGAAGGGAACAGAGGTAGAGAAAATATTTTATTCAAACTGAAAACACATATTGCCTTTTATAAAAAACTATTAAAAATGTTATTACCACATAAACTTTGAAAGGACTGTATGCAAGGTGTATATTCTTAAAGTTTGATACTTTGCATTCTTACTGGTTAACATTATTTCAAAAATTAAAAAAAAAACCAAATGCTATGCTGTAAAGATAGCTGTCAATTTGAAAAATACTCCAAAAATTTTGAATAATAGCCTTCACAAGCCTCATGAAAATTAATCTAAAATTCATCAATCAAGGGGTTAAAATCTTGTAACCTTAAAAAAAATAAGTGGGCCTTTTCATTCACTGTGAAGATAGGGTGAGTGAAGACCTGGATATCATCAGAATCACTTAGCTCAATGTGATCATCTTGATTGTTGTTTCCTACTTTTTAAAAAAAACTCTTAACTGTAACTCTGACCATTTTAAGTTTACTTGTGCAGAGACACCTCTTTTGGAAAGCTGTCTCGGGATTCCACACATTTATATAAAAACTTTCAAGGTCATAAGGTGTCACATTCAATGTCACTTACTGTGATTATTTTTCAGTAATTCTATTCTAACAGAAATTTTTACAAGCCTTAGGAAGGACTATAGCCTCTTGGAGAAGAGTATGACTCCAAGATCTGAAGATCCTGGATTCATCTGCATCCAGATCACTTTAAAAGTTGACCACTGAGAAGCATCACTGGAGATATTAAGTAATCAGGAACTGCATCCTTCCAAAGTTTAAAAAAAAAAAAAAAAAAAAAAAATAGATGTAATGTGATTGGGAAGTAAGGTGAATTTTTAGCTTCTCTTCTATTCTTCTTTTGCTATTATCAGGGTGACTTTCTACAAGGTAATTCAGATTAAAATCCCATATCAGTGTAACCTCCGCTAAATACATCTAACTTTACAACCAATGGCATTTAATTATCAACATCAAAGTAATAATTAAGAAATTTGGATCTATGTTTGAACAGAGAAATGGTGTACAGTGAAGAGTAATTACAAGATTAACTGGTACATATACGCCTTGAATTCAAGAATGTTAAATCTGTTGAGTCATGCACTGATCTCCTTTAGATGCTTGTTTGCATGCAGCAAGATGCATGGAACTTCTATAATGGAGATAAACAGATCTCACATGGAAATATTTTTAGTTATGATTGCTACAATTCAGTAACAATAGTATGGATTGAGTAGAAATTCTCTGTCTTTCCCTAAGCCAGGTATTTTGTAAGATATTTTACACAGTGGCTTGGTTTGCATTTAAAAAAAACTGTTACCATGGAACCGATCTCTTTCTACTCAAGAGGCTGAGCAGACATAGCAGGAACGCATAATCCAAAGCACCTTACTGTTCTAGAAAACTAAAAAAATACCAAATTCTAAATTTAATCTACTGTATTTTTTTAACCAGAAGAGAAAGCTGAATTGTACTTCTTCCCTCCCGCCCCCTTCCCACCCCAACCCCATCATTAACAGTGGAAACAGTTTATGAAGTATACTATGAGGTATATTATGAAGAACTCTAGGTCAGGGCCAGAACTTCTAACTGGAAGTCAGTGTTGGATGAACTTGCAACTCACCCTGTAAGCTGAAAAAGATCTAGTTTCTTTTAAAATATAATTTAAAAATCAAAACATAAGTAATTTACTGGGAAAAAAAAGTCCTTTAGAATACCAAGAATATGTGTTTCTAAAACATTCAGGTGTCTTTGATGACCTGACACTAGAATTGCTTCAGTCTAAAGAAAAATTAATCTCCCAGCATGTAATTATTTTTTTGTTTCTCAGGCAGATTTGTCTTGCTGTCCAAGACTCTTCCACCTTTTATGTCTGATGTACCATAACTTTGAATGTCATACCTATTTAAAAATACAGATTTTTCACTTCATTGAATAATAATATTTTCCTTTAATTAAAGATACCTGTAAACATAAGTGGAAACCTTGCCTGCAGTTTGGAATGAGGCTTTAATAAGCACTACTCTAAAGCCACATAAAATGATACTGAGACCTCAAATAGAAGAAAAGTTTGGTATACTTGAATATCTGATCGCTGGTACTTGAGCTTTTCTCCAGCTTCCTTATTACTAAATGAAGAAATATCATAGATGAATGTAAAAATACATAGTGGACAATGTTGTCAAAAGTTTTAACGACTGTGCTTTCTTCATTGAACTATGCTATGGCAGAACAATATGCTGCTGCCCCACTGGGTGGCCCCTATGCTATACTTTTAATAGTTTTTATGTTCTCAAATACAATTTCTTTTAAACAATATTTTGTCTAATTTATATGACCAGCCAAACCAGAAGCTGCAAAGATAATATTTTTAACTTCCTTTCTGATGAATAATAAATGTCACATAGGAATTAGAAAGTAGGATGTAGTTGCATGTGCCATCTGCTGTGCATGGGAACAGAAGAAAGATATTAGACTTTAAATTAGGGGTTTCTTTCCTAGAAACTCAAAGATGAAAGGAAACCACACTGATCACTTGGAAAGTAATTCTACTCTCTATTAGTCATTAGAAATCTATCAGTGCTTAGAAAACCTCACAATATGACAAGATTCTCTGGGAAGCTCTCTAAGGGATATCTACAAAGTATATTTTAAATAAAAATTAATGTCATTACTGTCATACAGTCTTCTGATTATTTACTTTAATTTCTTTCTTGTTTCTTCTAGTTGCCTAAGGCCTATGATAGCAGGATATGTGGAGACAATTCTGAGGTAAAATACAAAAACTTGCATGCTGGATTCCCATAGTAGCTGATTATTTGCAAAAGTAAGGAGAGCTAAATATTTACATATTTACATATTTTAAAATTCACTTACCTAAAAAAATCCCAAACCAAAAAACTACCCACATTTTACCTCTGAAGCGGAAACTATTAGCGTGTCCATTGTAGCTTCTCACTTGGCCTCAGCTGTAACTAAAGAGTCAGATGCTGACCTAACAACAAGCGACACGGATTAGGCTTGTCTGCAAGGTGGCACACCCACGAGACATGACAAGGAAGGAGGTGGCTGTCAGGGATGGTGTCCTCCAGGATGTGTGCAGGTGGGATAATCAAGGTGTTTCTGGCTTTTGTTTTTTATTTTACCGTAATAAAATAAATACAAAATTATGTTTTCTTCTGCTTTATCATTTATTGGTTGACTGCTACACACAGATTTTTAGTTTAAAAATTGTCATACTTTTTTATTTAATATCAGATGTTAGCATTTATTATACATATACGAAAAATAAGAGTGGAATAAATGGAAAGGTAAGCAGGAAAAGAGTGCAATTGTTTTGAAAAAGTGGTAGAAATCAGCTTCAGAACAGTTGGCCATACACAATAAATAAATTTGCTGGACAAAACCCCTCATACAAGACAGTATTTAAATATTTCCCATTACCCCCTTTAATATTATAGGGCCTTGAAAGTGCCAACCTGGGATCAACATATCTTTGTTGTAGAGCTTTGATTAAAGTTTCTTATAAAATGCATTATAAATCATTGTGAGAATATCAAAATGACAATATTGAAGACAAATGGCAGTTCAAATCAGAAAAAAATGGTCAAAATTAAGAAATTATGAAATGAAATTAACACTTGCTTATACACAGTATTTATAGTAAGCTGGTACCATCATAAAACCTACACACAGATAATACTATACATGAAGACTTGTGAACAGAGGAGAAAATGTAGAACTATGGCACTATCCCTGAAAATACAGCCAATGCTCTAAATCTGAACTTTTAAATTTCCTCTTTTTTTAAATCCAAATTTCTGTGATTTTTTGGCTCAACACTTGGGTAACACACAGACGACCTGGGACAACTTTAGCCTGTAAGATCACTGCAGATCACTCATGTTCTGACTTCCAATTCTGTCCACATTCCCCTCTGAGATGAAGCCTGGGTGTGGCTCTGGGGATATACTGCTTCTGGGGATATATTGCTTCTATAGACCACTCCCTGCAGGTGGCAAGGGTAAAAGAATGAAGCTACACCTGGCTGGGCTATTTCCAATTTTCCAGCATGAAGATGCTATTTCTGCAGCCCTTCTACTGCAGATACCCAACACCCCCTTTAGTGGCACTACTGGACATACCGTGCAACACTTGGGTGACACTATAATGTAACAGTCTTCAAGCTATCTAAGGAATGATTTCTCAAACAAAAAGACCCTAGGCTTTAAGGCTACAAGTCCATCATAAACAGCTCACAAGAGACTTGGACTGCTATGACACATGGCAATAACCTGTTGGCTTTAGAGTGACTCACCCTAAATTAGGCACATGAGCCACTCAGTTCCCTTGCCTATGGAGCAAGGGGCCACAGCTTAAGGAAGAAGTTTTTATCAGTGTAGCTGTAATAGAAGTCTAGTAGTATTTCCCCTTCTATTAATATCTGCTACCATAAAATGGACCCAAGCATGGGGTTATATTTCCTGTTCTTACTAAATTACCTGCCCTGTCCACAGGGCTCTCCCTGCCCCTAGTCCTGACCGCTCCCTCGGGTTCTCCCTATTGGTCTTCTGGTACCCCAACTCCACCCATGTAGTCCATGTGCTCTCTCTGCCCCCTCATCCCCAGGTAAACCGAGACTCCATGCCATGTGACTACCTCTCTGCTTTGGGGCAACCTTCTCTGCTTTGGGGCACCAGCCCCTCTCTGCCTGGCCTGGCCATGCCATGTGCTGTCTCCCGACCTCTGGGAGGCAGCACATGGGCCGGCGCTAGGCTCCTGGGGGCCATGGAGTAAAGACCTTCCCTAGCCCCATGTGGAAATGCTTTCTCACTTCCTTTATCACCGTCTCTGTTGCGGAGCCACAGCTGGCCGGAGCAAGTGAGGGGCAGCCTGGAAGAGGCCATGGGATGCAGTGCGGCTGCTCTCCCTGAGAGACCCCCACAGTGCTCTCCGGGCAGGCTGTGGCATGCCACACCACCGCAGAAACTATAAACCACAAGACAAGCAGAATTTATTAGAGATTAAAAACCTGTGTCTGAAGTCAAATTTCATCTTGTGAACTTTATCAGCTTCCTTATGCTAATTAGAATATTATGAAATATTAAAGGAACATCAACCTCTGCTCCCTGCACAGTTTTCCAGTAAATATTGACTTACAGTCTATTAATACTGAGTGGAAGCAAAAAAAAAATTGCCCAAAGCTTCAGGAGGAAGATTCTGGTTGAGGAGTCACTTCCCAGTTTCTCCATCAGCAGTAAGCCTGACTGTGTAGAAAACAGGGCTGTGAGGATCACCGGAAACTGCTGTTGGAGCCTCTGAGCACCTATGCAAAGTAAGAAATACCTTAAATATCACAGACCTCCGTTGTTCAGCTTGTTTTTCTGAGCATAATCACAGAAAATAAAACTGGAAGGTTTACCTTGTCTCCTCCTGCAGGAAGGATGAGAGAGACCAGCATGCATGGACTGGGAGTATAGAGACCATACAGCCATGACCTGGAGGGGAACAGCCCTCTGAGCAGCTGACAGCAAGGCCAGTGCTTCTCACCAGTGCCCGGAATAGGTAGGATGAGACAAATGCTGTCTGAAGGACATGCCTTTACAATGAATTTCAGTTTACACATGACAAAATCTATTCCCAGAGCCTGAGAGAAACAAAAGTGATTTGAGAGATGGAAGTCTGACAGAATTATACTCATGTATTCTGTGTGGATCTAACAAAAAATGCTTGGAAATCCACGCATAATTGAGCATTGTTTGTATTTTCTGAAGCTATAGCAGTCTTAGAATCCTAGTCATATAATTTCATGTAATTAATTTTGTTAGCTTGCAAGCCAGCCTCCAGGCTTCTGTTTATTGTTAGTTATTCTCTAGCATACAAGATTTTAAAGAAATAGGGCAATAGCATGGCTCATTTTTAGGCTGATTTTTCCCCCAGAAACAATCTATAAGAAAGATGGTCAAGAATTAAACACTCATCTCTATGGCATTGTGTGTGTACGTGGTGAGGGTAAGACAAGGCATATGCTACTAGAAAAACAATGGTTTGTATCTCAGCATGCCGTCCTCGTGTTCTGTTGCTGTTCAGTGCACAAACATTCCTCAGAACATCCTGAGTTCATCAGACATGGGGTGGGCTACATGGGGAGAGGAAAAAGTTATTTTGAAATACATCTTGTGCAGCAGGTTTCACGTGTAGTTTTCACAAGTCTCCAGCTTCTGCTGACATGGTTCTAATTTTGAGAAGAAAGGACAGTCTAGTTCAAAAGCTGGAACTCGTTATGGCAATCCTTCACAGTAAATATGTGGGAAAAATTAACTATGATGGAATACAAATATTTTTGAGCGACTGTTAAATGCTGGGGTTGGGCCAAATGGACAGTTGGCCTGGGGCACCAGATTTTTCATAGGCACATGTATTGTTAATGATCACTTAGTCCATCTATCTGTTACCTTCAATCACTCGTGGGTGTCTTCATTCTGCCTCCAGGACGTCTGAGCCGAGATGTCTCGCCACAGCCTGGCAGCAGGAAGCCTTGATGTAGCCTCGAAGATGAGAGAAGGCAGCTGCAGATGAATGAATGCATGAAACTAGAGAGTGATGCAGACAGAAGCAGAGTCTGCATGTTACCATCTTGTGGGTTTCTGTTGTTTTGTCTTGGTCAAATAACAGTCTGCCCTCTGTATGTCAGAGGATGTGGTCCCAAAAGGCAGCTTTGGATGTAAAAGAGCAAGGTGCCAGAAGGGTTTGTTCACAATACATATTGAAAACTCTGATCTTGTTATTTTCTTTCTTCCTCTTTCCTTCTGTTCATCTGCTTCTGAAGGCTTTTGCTTCATGACTCCCCTCAAAATTACTTTCTTACAATTTCTGTTTACTTTTAAAAAACTTTATTTAATTTCATTAGTACTCTCAGTGGAAGAGACATGTAACTTGTACAGGTGTCATCACTTCTCAATAAAGAAATAAATTGTATTTGATGATCTACTCAGTCTTCTGATAACAAGCAATGTTTTTCAGTGAAAATTTAAGACAAAATATAAACAACAGCTCTGGGCCTTGCCTAGGTAGGACAGTTTCTTACACATTTTGATGTTGTGTCCCTTACAGCAACATTCTACATGAAAAAGACTGGCAAACATTAAACCAATCTCTTAATAAACAGCCAATTTAGAAACACTCAGTATCTTACAGGTGACCCATTCTGACCTTCTGCAACTTTGTTTTCAATTGAAAACACCAGTTCAAGCATGCAATAGGAGTGCCTCCCCGTCCAGTTAGGCATTCCCTAAGGGAAAAAAAAACCAAACCCACGACAAAAACCCCCATTAAAAACTGCACGTGTTCCTGTATTTTAACTACCCAAAACTACCTAATAACTACTTTGTTAGCATTCAGTCAAACTTTAAACACACATTCATGTGCAAAGGATCTGCAAGAGGCAACTTTAGAAGCCAGGTGTTTGCCTGGATCCCCAAGAATATCTGTATAGGTAAAAAACAGAGGACAACTGAGTTCCAAATAAAACCTGTGTGCAGTCTATGACATATGACAAGTAATTATTTGACTATTTTTTTTTTAAGGATGAAAAAATGATTATTTTGCAATGCACAGTAATGACCAAATAATCACCAGCAGTTATTATCCTGGTTTTGTTCTCATATATGAATAGTTTCCTCAATCTACTTGTTATTTGACACAAATAAAAAATTCAATAAATAAACTCTAATGGTCAACTTAAAACATTGATCACTTTGATGCATTGCAGACTTCCACCTGGGGTCAAATAAGTAATATCAGGTTTTCCAATTAGTTCGTTAGCGTGGTATAAAAGTGCATTTTAGATAAAAATCACACAAGGAATGAAGGCAACCTCAAATTTTAGAAAAAGAAGCAACTCACTAGGGTTCAGTAGCATTGTCATAGGCTAAATAACATTATGAAGCAATGTTTTCAATCTCGGCTGCATGTTTGGCATGCATGTCTCATTTGCAACATATAGTATGATGCTGGAAATGACTTGTGGATGTGAATTTCAGTGACTATTGTATAAGACTTAGTAATCTCATATATCTTGGGATTTAGTACCTTATATATCTGCCTAGAGGAATAGATGGTCAGATACAGGAAAAAATTTTAGAAGGGCAACAGTGGTGATGCAACAAATGATATATGATTCTCCTCCCTCAATCTCTTGTTTCCTCATTTTCTCTCTGGAAATAGTTTGGGGTTTTTTTTCAACACAAAAGAAAAAACTTGGTGCGCTTATCATTTTCTGTTAAAAAGATCTTCATGGAGTAAAAGAAGCAAAATTAGATCATAAATTAAATTGATTATGATGTCTTTAAGAAGGGAAATGACCCTGTGGAAGACTGTTGGCATTTTATTACATGCTCTATTGAATATTTGTCCTGAATTCTCTCACATAAAGGCTAAGAATTCTGCCACAAGTCTCTGCACACTGAAATTCTTAAATGTCATTCTTGTATTGCCTTGCCACAATTCACTATTTACATTTTACTCTGCTTTCTCCATAGGGTGTGAGTTTTCTATCCACATCAGCCATATTTACTGGAAACTTTTTAACAAACTACCCATTTATATCCCTCTCTCCTTCCTGCCTTTATTTATTAACTTAGGCCATGCAGCACAGTAAAGGTGCGAACATGAGTTGTTTTCATTTGCTGGCTCCCAATTAAACATGCAGCTGCTGCACTTGAGAATAATAGCAATCCAGGAAGCCTCTGATAAAGGAAAAGCAAGGAAAGAGGTAGACAGAAGGATCCTTACTGCAGCAGTCCTCATGGATGACCTCTTTTGAGGAATCATTGGGAGCTGGCATTGATCTATTGTGGAATAGAAAGCTGACTGGCTAATGAAGGCATTAGAGGCAGTACATGCAAGACAAAGGTTTGGTCTTCAGTGTTTTGACACGAGGTGCAGGAGAGATGAACCTTATGTTACAACTATACCTCTTGAGAGCTGTATTTTATTTTCTTAGATGTATTGAGTAAGGCGAGGAAATAGATGAATGACAAACCAAAACTAATACCATTTTGAAGGAATATTAGTGTGAATACAATGCGTTAGAAATTGAATTAGCTGTGAGTCCCTGCTGAGTTGTATGAAATAGCTGTTAAAGCTAATTCTCATTGTAACACATAATGGTATTATCGATTTACTTGATACATGGTTAATGAGTGTAATTTTTCAGACTCCCTGAATACAGTAAATCCTGTTTACTCTTTTAGTGCAAACCTGCCTGCTGCCTGTAATTCAACTTTCCTTTTATTGTCTGCTCATTGTTCATTCAAATAAGCCTACTCACATTCCTTCACTGCTAGGACTTGATAACATATTCTGTGGGAGCACCTGCGTGACCTTTTTATTACATCTCTGTTATCCTTTGTGACAGTCCAGTGGGAAATTTAAGAGAAACTAACAGCTGAATGGCAGGGGAGCATTAACCCCTTCAGGGACTGTACTTGTAGAAGCATTATGACACTACATCATGGTCACATGAAGAATGGGTGAGGGCCAACTAGAAAGGTCATTATGAGGCTTGAAAGCCTTGAAACTATAAGGAAACAGCTTTGACAGAATGGAAGAAATTCGACAGGAAAACACAAATAAGAATCAAGGAAGCTTTTAAATTTTTGGCACAAAATAAGGCCCAAAGGCAGAGGGGCTTTGGACTTTGAAAGGGCATTGCCTGCTTTGCGGTCATTCTCACGGTGAGCAAGGAGTCGAGGTCTTTCCTGACACAAAAAGGATTGAGGGTAAATTTAATTTAATCTTGACCAGGTTTTTGCATTTATTCTTGGGGATTTTAGACTCTATGTAATTAGGCGGAATGTTATTAGTGAATTCCAAATTCCATTTTAAACTGTGTATATTTCCCTGTGATTCAACTACCATCCTAATTTCCCAAGTAAATATATTTCAAAACCAATAAAGTGGATATTCACTGTGTATTTATTCATATCTTTATGGTACCAGTATCTGGCTATCCTCTCCCATATACAAAAGAAAGAACAATAATCAAAATTCCTGTTAAAGGCTTAAATGCTTTTTTAAAATCGTAAAGTGTCTTTCTTCCTTTATGTTTTTTGTGTCTTTGCATGAGTTTGTTGGAAACTGCCATAAGCTCTGGGCATGGGAGATCATGGGATCTCATTTTCACTTTTTTCTCAGGTTTATCTTACAAGGGGTAAAGCTTATTAGAAACTAGAGTTCTTAGAATTATCTATTTGTATCCAAAGGCATGACAATGTTTTATGTTTGAGCAAACTTGTTTTATTTCAAATGTCTGTTTTGATCTGGCACATTGCCTCTTGCTTCCCTTTCTCAATGGTGTCCTTCACCACAGTGCACACATATCATTTCTTGACAGTCTTTGATTCTACAAAATACTCCCAAAATGAAGAAAATGAAAATACTCAGGACACTTTACATTGTTTCTTTCAACCTCTCAAAAATATTTGTGATGTTTAAAGGTTCAGATGCCCTCTGTCCCCTCAGCAATCACAGCTCAGATTGAATGCCTGTTTTCCTTTATTCAAATATTCTGTGGTCCCTAAATACTAAATTAAAATAATAGAAAAATAAAAACAGTCTTAAAATCCCACTCCTGCTACCCAGGACCAAACCAGCTTTTAAATAAATTCATAAAATGAGTTTGGTACGAGTAGAGAATTTTATAGAACAGATTAAAAATGATTAAAAAATAGAATCTGTTTCAGCACTTTAAAAAATCTGTACTTAAATATTCCATTAGGTTTTCATGCATGCACCCTGTCCTCCCTTTTCCAGTCAGGTCATATTATCAGTTTTAATTACCCTTCAGGAGCATGTGAACACAATTTTTGCTGATGTCCTTTTTAATTCCATGCATATTTTCTATCAAATATACAATTACAGAGGAAATATGATAAGTTCTCTATTCCCACTAATCTAAAATCGAAAGGTCATACAGCTTATTGTTTGAAAAGCTTTTTCTTTCTCAACTTCTGCAATGACGTCCAAACCCCATTTCTATATTAATGTGTGATAATCAGCAGTCACAATAGTAATAATAATAATAACAGAAAAACATGGGATCTTCTCATACTTATCTACTGTAGGAAGCACCTTATTCTTGGAAAAGTACTATGAAGATGTAAGGTTCATGAAAATCACCAGGATTTTCATGCAGATATTATGAGCACGTGGTTTTAACCATTTCCTTTCTCTTGCTGAAGTTACATAGGAAGGAGAATATTTCTTTTTCCCTTGGTATAACAAGGTAACAGTAAAAGCAGAGTGTCCAAGTACAAATCTCCTAACAGAAGATACTGAATGGTACATCAATCAATAAGGGGGTTTAACTGTCAGAGAGGTCCCTCTGTGGACCTTTTGTTCTGCTTGGATTTTATTTCTGTTCATATTCCTCTCATCTACCACATTCCTACAGGCAATGACTCTTACAAATTTATCATCAAATAAAACAACCATGAAGCTATTTTTCAAGGGTATTAGTCAACTGAAATTAAAAAAAAATGAACTTCTGATCTGTTTAAGTCAACACTCTTCTTCTGGGGTTGTGATTCTAAATTTTATGTACATACCACCAATGCAATAAACTGTCAACTTTGACTCCAGTCACAAGTGCACAAATAGACCTAGACTTCCTTAAAATGGGTTTTTCCCTTAAAAACTAGTCATGCCCTGGGCTTGCTTTGATACTAATTAAAGATTACAAAAATCTGTTTGATATCCACTTATATTAGTCCAGACCGTTGAAAAATATTAATGACAAAATAAATAAAAGACTAGAAAAAATAATATTGAAGTTCTTCATTATTTGTGACCTTCCATGAGAATACTTACAGTTATCTATGCAGATTAGAAGGTAATAATCACTTATAGGGTTTTTTGTTTACTTATGTCTTAATTTTCTGATTGGGTTAAGCTGGGTTTTTTTCTCACAAGCAGTAATTTTCTTGTTAAAAGACTAAGCACAAAGGTATTAATTATTTTTAATACATCTGCTTTTAAATGAGGCTCTGTTTTTCTCTCTCTTTTTTTTTTCTTAAATTTTCCACAAGGAAGAAGGGTGGGGGGGAATAAAAGAAAAAGAAGAAAACCAACTATCTCATTAGAAAATCAAAGTCATTAAAGAGAAACAAGTTCTACTTTTCAGCAATGTTTTCCATTTCATAGAATATAGATAGATTATGAATATGTTGTGTCTGTGAAGAAGAGTGAGAGGAAGGTACACCACCCCAAACCTACCCTTGAATGACACAAGTCTGGTTTGCCCTGTGCTCAGGTTACAGGCCCCGGAGGCACAGGCTGCTCGTGCACTGAGTGGTGGAGTGGGCAGATGAGTGACACCAGGGTGAGAGGTGACGGAGAACACTCCCTGAGCAGCTGCTGCTCCCTTCTTGTGCATGTTCGCACTGCCCAGGGCAGGAGGGCCCACACTGCCTCCTCCATCGTGCTCCAGAGCACATCCAGAACCCGTGGCTGAGCCTGGGGTGGCAGCCAGATGTGTTGGATATAGGACAAGTCCAGCCTCAAGTACACGACTTAGGTTAATATAAAATTACATATATATATATATATATAAACCTACATAACCCCACTTCCTAAGATACTTTTATCTCCATGATCATGAGCTTATGTAAACATTAAAAACCCGAACATCCAAAATGGTTTCACACAGGCTGGAGCATTCCATAACAAAATATATTCACATAAAAAGTCATACCTATCTCTGAAACTACCAAATAACCTGTCCAATATTTTTAGGAAAAAAACACAACTGTTTTGAAACAAGATGGATTTAATTCTTCCAAGCCTGACAATGTCTGGCTTGCTCTGTAATTATAATTTAGCAGACATAAGGCCAGAGGGTAATTTTTCCCTGATGTTTCCCAGATAAAAATGATCAGTGAAGTCAGAAAATACACCAATTTTTGCTTTATTAAAAAGCTGAAAAACATCCTTACTTGCTAGGTACCATCTCTTTGATGTAATTGAGTGTAAATAAAACATCTACTATCATATCTACAATCACTGCCTAAGAAACAAGAAAACAGTATCAATAAAAATTATTTTTGATTCATTTTTTAAATCACTAGAATACTTAAAAATAACTTTAAAAAATCCCAACGCAAAACCTAACCTAATTCAAAATCAGAGAATGCTTTTGCTAAAACTTTGCTGAGTTGATAGCAAAATTGAAAGAGAAAAAAAAGAGCAATGGAAGTATGTTCATACAAATGAAAAAAAGAGAATGGAATATAGGAAATAGGCATAATTATTTGACTATCTAAAGCAGTTTAAACATAATGGGAACAAGAAGAATTCTAAATTGATAGAACTATTTGTGGATGGAGAAGGGAACATTTTATCAGATACAGAAAGACAGAAGAATGGAAACATTTTTTTCTTACATACTGTAGAAGTAGCAAGTTCAAATATGCATAACAAATGAAGGGAGAATATCTTTTCATCCCGCCACTCATTAGGAAGAAACAGGCCCTGGTAACATGAACAGGAAGGAAATAAGGATGCTAAATAGTTTACACTGAAATCTCGTTGAAGAGATAGCTGAGAATTTAGTTTCCTCCTCAAGGTTGTTCATAATTTGTTAAATAATGTATATGAGAAGCAAATTGGTTACACTGGCTTTTGATACAGATTTCTCTCATATTTTTAACAACATAAAAAGTGTTTGAAATTGATGTTTTTGCTATCGGGATTTAGTACAAAAGATTTAGAATATAGTCAATTTTCTCCAAACCAAATTACTCTATATAATTAGTCATGCTTCACGTCATCAGATCATGTAAGAGATGTGGAATGTAGGCATCCATCTTAGCTAACTGTCCAGATCTTTCACAGCTCAGTAAAGAGAAAAGGGTACACAGAGAGAAGTAATTCATCATACCATCAAACAGGTGTCTGTCCTCCCAGTGATAGCTATTTATGGTTTGACTATGTATATTTGAAAGTTAGAACATGCTGATCTATTTAGAATGAAATAACTGTTTCCACATCTTCAAAAGTAAGGGATTTCTTTAAAGAGGGTTATTTAGTACTAGAATTCTACCATTAGTGGCTATCATAAGGAACAGAAAAATAAATGCAGAATTATTCACAATGAGTTATTAATTTTTTTTAATAAAAATGCTTAAGTAAAGGCAGTATTTAGTAACAAATCCTAAAAGTGAAAATTTAAAAGCCATTCTAAATTTTCTTGCGTTGGATAATCTGAAAACAAATTAGAGCTATAAAGTGCGGAGCAATTGACCTTCTTAGATATTACATACATCACTTATAAAGCTAATTGCATTTTAATTGGTTTTTAGTAAATGGACAGTTTTGCAATGAGATATTGGATTTTAAACACTTTTGGTTTAAATGAGTGTTAATTTTCCTGGTGATTTGCTTCAGCATAGAAGTATCATGACTGAATTAATTCTGCCTGAAGCTATTCTATATTTTAAGGTCATAAATGTTGACAAGTGTTATAGATGATAAGGAAAAAATGATTAAAAAAAATACAAAACCGGGCAAGTGCAGCTCAAAAAGAGAAAAAAAAAACTTGAAAAAACCTCCCAAGATATAATGGTTCTGCAAATGTTGAGAAAGGCATTTTGAGCTGCAAATAGTCACCTATTTTGAAGTAAATTTTAGCAAGGTTTAACCTTTGCTTTTAAGTATAGCCTCAACACAACCCTGGATTAAAACCTGAATGTTTGAGATAGAAATTTTATTTTTCCTCAGGTTCCCTTCCCATTGTATGGCAGTCTCTTACTCATATGTAGGACACACAAATAGTCCTCTTGAGAGATCTTAAAAAATTGTATCTTTTTCTAGCCACATGCAGATTTAACATCACTCTTTTGAAAACATTCGTATGTCTTCTATTCACTTTCTTGTGAGCGCTCCCTACCTGCAAAGTCGTCTCTTCATCAGCTGCTAGCTGGCCTCCACATGTGTGCCTTGTAAAATCTCCTTGTTCCCCTTCTCCCATGAGCCCTGACCCTTCCTTCCAGGGAGGGACACCTGTTGCTTGGTCTCTGATCACGACAGCTGGAGTTAGATAAAATGGAGTGTTGAGTACCCTGGAATATAACCCTGAGAGGCTGGCTGGTGAGGCCTTTTCATCTTGGGGTGATCATCATTGATATTCTTTCCCAAATATCTTCTATCAAAGTTTAGCTGCTGCATCTCTCAGGACAAGCCCAGGTCTCCCCTTCATTCATAATTTTTGTTCTTTGCCTAAATCTGTATGGGCTGGCTGGGTGTGGCAGTCTGTTACACTACTGACCACTGAGCCACTTGGTTGAGGCATGTTCATCTTTTCTAATAAATTGTATTTTCTCATCTTCAGGTGTCACACTTAAGGGTTCCCAATGCCAATAAAAGTAACTTAGCAGTTTCCATTTTTTTGCTTATTGCAGTAATTTTAAATGATCCTCTAACAGGGGAAAGGTTAACGTTACAGAGTACTGGTTCAAAAATGTCTTATAATAATACAGTAAGGTAATAATTAACTAATTCTATCATCAGATGTCATACTTTTACATATATAAATATACATATATGTGTACATATACATATAAATGATTAGGCTCTTCTGGGCACAGGTGAGTAAAACAGAAGATGTCATAAAAAATCGTATACTACTGTGGTAGTAATCTAAAATAATTTTCTCCCAAATTAGTATAATCTCTGAAATTCATTAGCACATTGTTTATTCTTCAAGGAAAATAAATTTAAAGATTAATAAGGTAATATGTGATAGGATTGTACAAGTGAGAACAAATATATCAAAAAACAGTGAGAAGTAAAATATATATTTAATGTAAAATAGACATTTGCCTTGTATGCTTGAGATGTTAAACTTCAAGCCATAACCTTTTGATGTGATCAAAATACCTCTGTCACCAAAATGCTGCTGTACTCAACACTTCAAATTTTTCATTCTATATGTAACAGCAATTTTGAACTCTACTTCATTTTAGAGTATTCAAGGAATGTTTTACACAATAAAAGCATAAACATATAGGCATAGTTTATTTCCTCATGTGTCTTGCCCTGAATAATAACTCTGAGGTTACTATTTAGAGAGGACAAAAGCACTTTAATTTCTTAGGGGTAGGAGGTTTCTACAGCTATTTCAACTTTTATATTTATAGATCAATCCTTAATTTTTCACCCACATATATTTCTACTTAAGCATATATAGATACACTGATGTTACTGTGGGGAAGTAACATTAACATTTCAGAAACATCTATAATTAGTGGACCTGGAAGGTTCAAATTACTGATATTTGTACTGAAAAAAAGTTTTAAAATAAATGTATGCCAAGTAAAACGTCTGGAAAGTCAGACTAGCAATGATCATAGTTTGAATTACAAAGGGAAAGTATAACTAAAATGTAGAAGGGTTCAGTTATTGTGCGACTAAGGTGGGTAGCCTGCATACTGACCCAAAAGATCATTGAAAATGCATGCTCATTTAAGTAACTCGTTCAACTCATATGAAAATCAAAGATAACAGCTCCAGATGTGCAGCTAATGTACAGGCATATTTGTCCTGAAAAGTGAGCCCTGGAAATGGGTCTGCAATGGAGAACTCCTAGGTGTGCTTCCTGTGAGCAAAAGTAAAAACCAAACAGCTGACATTCCAGCAATGCTAAAGCACCTTTCAACTTTCTGAAACTCAGTCCTAGTATACTTACCTGTGTAAAGAAACACCAGACACTTCTAATAACACTTCGACAATTGGCTGAACAGGCAGTATGCACTAAGTGCTGCCAAAATCAGAAGGCATAGTGAAAGTTCCGAGGATTTAAATTTTTTTCTGCAAGATCAATGAACTAAGCTGAGCTGTTTTCCTGGAGGAGGGGCAAGTATTTTCATTATTCCAGGTGGATGACTCGACTCACTTTTTTTGTATTTGAAAAAAGACAAAGGGTCCCAAGCAGAGTACTGGCTTCCAGATAACTTCTGCTGGAACATCTGGACTATGGATCAGCACAAAGAAATATACAAAACATTAACATTACTGGATCACATGTTCCTTGAGGAATACTTGGACCAGGACACAAGACCCTACTTAGAAATCCTCAACAAAACACCTCTAATCTAGAGGTTTTTATTAAAATATCTTCAGTTTACACACAAGGACTCCAACACGGAATAAGCTTCAGGGAAGCTGCCGATAAATACAAGAACACGTCTGGGAAAGGCAATCCACAGGACTTGAGACCTGAGCACTATCTAGAGGGAGAATTCAGAGAGCAAGAATATCAGATTTATGGAGAGCCTTCAGTTGAACATAAGTGCACTGAAATTTCCTTAGGTTTTTCTTGTGGTGAATTCTTTCACTTTACCTTAGCTGAAACCAGGACAACTGTGCAGATGTTATGTGTTTGCAAACCTTGACTTTCTAGTTACCGCCTTGTATTTGTAATTCAAGGGCAATTATTTATTAATTGTAAAGCCCTTTTAGAAAAAGAAATAGCTTTATTTTTATTCAGCTTAATTTTTTCAGCTCAGATTTACATGCAGATACAGGTCCATGATGGCCTGCAACAAATTCAAGAGCCAGTAACTTGGTTAAAAATATAACGTGGTGGAAACATACCAGTAACCACAAAAAGTCACAGAACTTTGACTGGGAAGATTAAGAAAAGTATTCTACTTTTAAACTTTCTGTTATAATACCTCAGTTGTATAAATATTTAAACTTATTTTATTATGGGCAAATCCTCATCTGGTATAAATCAGTGTGTCTTCTTGAATTTGAAAGAGCTATGCTGATTTACTCCAAGTAACTCCATGTCTGTCCCTTAATATATCTTTATATAATTCTTTCATAGTGCCTTTCAAATTGATAGGTTATTTTCAGCTACAAGGGAAGCTGCATTCTGCCTGTTTTTAAGCTATTTTACCCATAGACAAATCTGTGCTGTCAAAACAGGCTTTTAGAGGTTGAACAAAATCCAAAAAATCCAAGCTACATATGTAGTAAAAGTTGGCACCAGTTTATCTATAAATTCTTAACCATAAGAACAAGAGTAAAATCTTCTAGAGATCTGAATTTTTAGGCTATCTTATTTAGCTCAAGGGCAGTTGCTAATGTAGGCGATCTCACACCTCAGATGTTAAGGATATAAAGACATCACATTTATGCTTTATATTTATTTGTTATGACATTGCCCTGAAGAAAACTAACATTACTGTTAAAAGAGTAATACACATCACACAGTGAATGATAGCTTGATCTGTCACGACAGAATGTACAAAACATGTGAAAAGTCTGTTATCTTCAAATTTGGCTCCTTGATCCTTTAGTAAAAAATGTGTTCTGTTTGTAACAAGTGTAATTTAAACCATACTGATTAATTCAAGACATAACCAAACATCCTAAATCCTGTGAATAATTTACATAGCATTCTGTAGTCTGTTGCTTCATTCCCTCTGTTTACTACATGGAAAATTCAGCTTCATCTTCAGATACACAACTTAGATGCACCATGGAAGATTCTGGTAAGTAAATGCATTTTCAAAAGAGAGAGAGAAAATTAATGTAATCGTAACCATTCCTCATAGAGTCATCTCAAAATAGGATGAACTTCAGGGCAGGACCCATAAGAAAGCTCTGCAGTGATACCAAAATTCTGCTTGTACAGAAGGATGAGCTAGATTGCAATCTTCAATATGTGTTACATAAAGATGACTGATCGACTCCAGATGAAAGTTAAGTATTTTTCAATAACTACTACATGTAGCCTTCAGACCTTCATGTGCTTTGTGGAGTGCAATATGCACAGGTTTTTTTCTCTAAATTCACTATTCCAAAACAAACAGATATGTTAAACAAACTGTAGGAACCACAGCGATTAAGGTTGTGTCAACACCTCTCTGCAGTTTTTCTAGGGACTACAATTCAATTAGGAAAAAAATTACCCCAGCCTGGAATCTAGTTCAAAGATAAATCAAAGCTTACTTAATTTGGGAGAAACATTCTCTGACAATATATCATGCACAGGAATGAAGAAAAAACATAAAATTAGTGATGTTTCAGGATCTATTTTGCATATACTGGATAATGAAGGTATTTTTAGAAAAAATCCCATGCAATTTCAATGCAACCTTTCCTCTAGCTATTTGAGGCAACTGTACTTACTGCCTTGTAGACGGACATTGCCTAGGAAGTATCATTCCAAAAGCTTAAAAACAAGTTAATACACTCTGCTTTGACTGCAGAGGGAAAAATTATATCCCCTCCTGCAGTAATCCTTTTAAAAATGCCTTTCATGCAAACAAACATCTGTCAGACCTTGGGCTAGAAGCTCTACTTATATGATGATTTTGAGTGGAAGATGCAGATAGCGATGAGTGAAGAGTAGAACTCTATATCCCTTGGTTTTGGAATGTGATGAGGGACAGATGTCTTATACTTTGAGATAAAAACTCTGGTTCTGTGAAAAAAAAACAGAGTCAGAAAAAAATAAGGTGCTTAGATAAAGGAAAAGGAAATGAGAGGAAGCCAAGCAGAGCAATGTGCCTCTTTCTCCCCTGCTACCCCTGCAATGCACAGTATCTTCACTGTGCAGCCTCCTTCTGTTTTTAGAAGGGTGGATCAGACTCCCTCTGCATTCTTGTCGTGCTGTAAGTGTAGGGGGGTTAAGGGGGTGGGGCTGGGGATATTTTTTTAAGTATGGAATTTGTGCAGGGCTGACAGCAAGATTAATAGAGGGGACCATAAGGATTCCCGCTGAGCACTCTATTAAGCCAATAAGCACTGAACTAAGAAAAATTTGCACAATGGACCATAATGGCTTCTGAACAGCTGTTCTGGTCTACCATGTCCAAACCCCACTTCTGAAATCATTTCTAAAGTTGGCTCCCCTTTACAAGTAAGTTCTTCCAGTTTTCACTATACACCAAGTAAATATAATGTAGTAATTCACCAGATGGGTTTTTATTTTCCTTGTTTATAAGCAGAAGTGACTTTTTCACCTTTATATCCTTGCCCATGTTCATATTAATTCTAGTCTTCATTTTTCTACTGTACCTCATGCCTCTTCCCTTATGCGTGCACAGTCTTGTTTTCCTTCCTACCTATGTTTTACATCTTCTCCAGAATACTTGTTTTTCTTTAGCCTTGTTGTTCTTTTTTTTTACTATTCTTTCCTGATTTACAGCAGATCCCATTACTCCCTCCCAACTTTGCCCTTACTCTATTTCTGCCTTCAGCTTAACCTCCTGTTCATGTGTCCATAAGCTCTAATTTATCTTCCACTCCAGAGCTCACTTAAGTAAAATTTAAGAAATTTATTTCTCCTCCACTCCAGTATTACAGAGCATGGGGGAGTTCTGGGGCCCTTAAAAAGGCAGCTGGTCCCATTTTGTAAGGAAATCGTGCACAGGTGCTGGGAATCATCCAGGGCTGATGGGTTTCCAGCCCCAAAAGTCATAGAAACTTATGTATATGTTTGTGACTGGGGTAGGTTTTAAGTTTTTTTCCTTTCCTCTGGGAGGGAGAGGATTGAAGCAGCTTGGTACTGATAAAGACAAGGACTGGAGATGGTAGCAGATGAGAGAGGCTCTCTTCCTGTGACACAGTAGCACTATCTGAATTTTGGGAAGAAGTTACCAGTAATCATGGATCTTTTATAGTTAGATTACTACCATATCTGAAGATTGGCATTCAAGATATCCCTTTTCTAGCTGTATCAGCAAATCATGTCTGTGACTGGCCTTGTTAAAAATAGGCAGATAAAGAAGCAAGATCAAAATTCTCTGTAAGAGTCAAAGGAAGAGTATCAGACCAGAAGGTTTATTTCTAAAAGGACATTAGAGGATAATCTTGACAGGTGATGACTATGTGTACATCTTTAAAATGGCTGTGGCAAGCTAACCTCGAGGCATGAAAAGATCACTGAAGTTGTAGATATTAAATCAGTGATGTAGGTTCCAGATCTGACGTCAGAAGTTAAGTCTTTCTTTTGGTAAGGGAAATCCTGGTCAAGATGGTGTAAGACTTTTAATTATAACTCTTGGTTTCCTGTATGTATTAGAATTTGATCCTTTATCTGATTTATGGCATGAGATACCTAATTATCTGTGGAAATGCAAACAAAAAGAGAATATGCTGACCTGGCTTCTGACCTGAAATCTGTTGCCCAAAATGTCAAGTGAGGAACTAAACCCACAGTTCCCTTCATTCTAGTATATAACTAATTTGAAAGGTTCAGGCAGAGCTTGCAATTTTCTGGAAGCGACGATGAGTAAGAACTTTTACCTACATAGCATTTACTGACCCATCTGATATATTGAGCTTATGATATAACACTGTGTTAGTGGAGGAACTCTAAAGCTCATCAGTCCCACCTTGTCTGAGCCAGAAACCCTGGCCCCAGTAATATGATTGTCTGATTTGATGAAAAGTGACTGATTCCTTTTCTTATAAGATAACCCGTAAAACTCTCAGTACATTTTCTTCTAAACTGATGAATTATCACTGATTAGGTATCCATCTGTGATAGAAACCCCAAGCTTTGAAAATACTTTTGCATTCTGCCTCATTTTATATGTGCATTTGTTTTTTAACAAAAAAAAAAGGTTCTTAATTGTGAATTTTTGCTTCCATAACTTAACACAAATTCAGATACAGGATAAAAAATCTGAAGTAAAGTAAGATTGCTAGTATATTCATGAATTCTGCAGCATCTCAAAATTCTTATTATATTTCCTCCATATGATTTGTCCATGTTTTTCTATTTTCTATGGCCAAGTGGTCAATTGAAATTTTAAAAATAAGTGGAAGCCCTCAATAGAAGTGGATCTGCACCTACACATCAAAACCAGACAACAGACAGTACAATAGCACTAATAAATGTTTTTGATAGCACATACCAAAAATTTAGCCCTTCAATGTGAAGAGGCATTTCTCAGACTGTTCCTGGGATTTCTGCAGTTGAGTATCAAAAAAGAAAGCATTATTTCAAGGCAGTATTTCAAAGTATTTCCTTCTCACAGCCACACATATACACTCATCTTAGCCATTAGTTATTTCTCAGTGTTAAATGTGGTTAATTATTTCACGTGAGAAAATTAAACCAAAAGCTGACAACAATGGCAGTGCTCCCCAGTCTCTCCCCTGGAGAAACAGGAGGAACCAGGCAATGAGCTGCAAATTTACAAGAGTTCATTTGGGTGACTGAATTGAATTTCTTTAATCCCACCATGCTCCATATTTTCAATCAAAAAGCCAAGTGTTTAACGAAGGCTTTTGCCCTGAATAGAGGTATCCTGGAAATTGCCTGTTTCCTGTGGCAGCAGTGAGATTCCCAGCCACTTGAATTGTATGAGTCAGAGTCCTCAAACAGGTCTGTGTGTGACTGCCAGTGGCAGTGTGACAGTGTTTTTCTTAGCAGCTGGGGAAGTTTAGAAGTTATAATGGAAAGACTTTCAATGACTTCCCAATTATATCTGAATATGCTTGGAGTTCTGCTTTGATGTTGCCAACATCGTATATGAAAGTATCTAAGTTTTCCAGATGTTTCCTCAATAAAGTAAAGCATTTTAACTCCCAGTGACCAAATCTTCCCTTATACATTTAAAGGTCCTTTTCAACCACAAAGAGAAATCCTAGATGAATTAAATCAATAAAATTACAGTTATAGAATTCTGTTATCTGTGTCCAAGCTGGGCTGAAGTTCACAGCACTGAATAATCTATGTTTGTTAAGGTCAAACCTTTTCCTGGAAGGGATCTACACTGAAACCTGTCCTCTTTGTACCTCTTGGAAATTCAGATATATTCATCTGTTGGTGACTTCTAAAAGCAGCTTTCAGCTGAGGGGAAGATCAAGCATTTTTCCTCAAGTACAATTTTAGGCCTCCAGTTAACATCACCCCGTTGATATTTCCTATTAAGTTAACTTTTAAGCCTAAACCAATGAGGTATTTTATAAAATTTTAGGGATAATCAGGATGTTTATACAGAAAGTCAATGGATGCTGGATTGGCTCTTCAGAGACAAGGACAGATGTATTTTACAAAGAATATTTCAAAAACCAATTGAGAATAAAGATTTTTTTTTTTTTTACTACTTCTGTGTCTCAGGAATTAAGAATTTGAGAGCTGATGTCATAAAATATCTGTGATTAAAAGGGCATCAATGGTATTCACAGGTTTCATCACTCCCAAGAAAAAGTTTCTAACCTTCTCTTGGAAAAGGGCCCTTTTAGTGCCTGGTAAATTGAAATTCCATCAACAAGAGAATGACTTTAACACAATATTGAATTAAACTTGCATTACTACCAACCACAGATGGAACTTCATCTGTTGTAACAGCTACAACATTTAAGAAGACTCAGTCATTGCACTGAAAATATTTAAGCAGCCTTTCATATATTTTATGTATGTCTTATGGTAACCACCAACCGTAACAAAAACTTAATGTCTGTGTTTTCATGTGAATAGCAAAAGAAGATAGTTTTCAAAATTATTTGAAACTTATCGTTTACAAGTTTCATCTCACTGCTTTGCAGAAACTTTTGAACACTTCTGCTGAGAAAATCTCAGTAAATTATTACTATTAAAATAATAAGTGTTATTCTTTTAATTTTTAAATAAAATAATTTTCCAGCACATGTGGTATAATGCATTTATTAAAGTTTAAAATATGAATAAATTTTTTTAAGACTTAAGGATGAGCTGTGGGGTTGCTGAGCCTGATTTCAAAACAGTCATTGATACCTCTGCTGGTCAGAATTTCACTTTAGTCTTCTGGGCTCTCATCCAACACTTTTTGGCCTATGATGCCCTTTGGGGATGGTCCTAAAGTTCCTTCCAGCCACATTCAGCAGCAGTTACTGACAAAGCCACCTCCTTTGGAAATCTATCAGGGAATTTATATTTGTGTCTCCAATTGCATCCATTCCATCCATCATGAAAATAAAGTTTAAAAATCAGCACTCTTTTTTCTTTTTTTTTTCTTGCAAATTTTCACTCTGAACTTTTGCAGAGTTAAAACTGGCAATCAGAACCAGGTAGTCTGTTGTTGGGGTAACTTAGAATGTACTGTAAATACCTATAAATCATCACAAACTTCAGATTGATACAGCAGGCACATTTGGACTTTTTCTCTTTCTGATGAATAAAGTCACAGTGTTAGGGAAGTTTTGGGTACTTCCTTTCAGAGGGAAGTAATTTCACTTAGTCTAAAACAGGTTGGAAAATCAGTGGAGAATGGTTGACAGTTTTGTCCTTGACCAGAAGAGGTCACCCTTGTGTGTGGCATAAAGTGAATCAGAACCCCTTCACCCTTTTCTCCAGTTCATTAGAAATTAGGGGCTTTGGTTTAAATGAAAGATATCATACCCAACTTTTCCTAAATTTGGGGGAGTTTTGGAATCCATGTTGAACCCAGGTTCCACACCTCAATCCTTGGTTTTCTGAGCAAGGTGGCTCACTGGTGGCACAGGTAATTTACAACCTCAACCATTGCCTGAAGGTCTTCACTTGCTCCTTCCTGTGACGAGATTCACATCATATGTCCAGCTCATGTCGGTTTCAATGAAGAAAAATGTGTCTGAGGTCAATTTTTTAGGTTAATTGATACTTGGTGAAAGGCGAAAAGTGAGTTTCAAGATATAGATTTCTCTTTTATATTCATTTTTTTAAAGGGTTGTTTTCAATCTTACAAAACATTTCTTTAAAATAAAAATCATCATTATAAACTTTGCTTCCTCCCCTGCTCTTGAAAATTTGAAATGTAAGAGATATATTCTTATGGGTACTGTACATTCGTCTACTCCCTAATTGGGTGCAAGGGTTTCTAATGCAAATTCAATTTATCCTTCTTCTCTCTGGGCACAAAACTATGACTGCTTATCTGAGATGGTTTTTTTCCTTTTTTTTCCTTCTTTAAAAGAAAAGCAGTGTCCTTTCACACATGTAACCAAGATCTGGAAGTCTGCCAGCATTTGTCTGACTCATCATTTTCAAAAGATGCTGTGAATGCTGGGAATCAAATTCTAGCTGTGAGACTGAAGGTAGACACTTGAGTGCCAAATTCCATTGCCACTTTACCATTTGAGCCCAAGAAAGAATGCAAAGCAGAAAACAAAGCAGCTCTTTCTGTTGTTATCCTGCTACCAATCATCACAGAGCCAACATGGCTCTTTATGCTAAGAATATGAATAATGTACAAAAGAATTTTAGAAAAATACCTTTAGGCTAGAAAACTGAGACTAATCATAATATTGTTTTTCATGAAAATAAGACTTGCTTTGAAGTATTTATGATACTTCCTTACTATTCCCTTGGCTATATTTTGTTTTCATAATGTTTATTCAGTTAACTTAGTTATTTTTATACTTGTCTGGTCTTAATACCTTCTCTTTTTCCTCTTTCTTTTGATTCATGCTTTTTTCAGTTTTCTCAGGCTGATTTATCTCTGTCAAGTATTGCTTCATAGTGCAAGGCATTGGACATAAATCCATTACTTATGGTATGTCTATTGCTGCAGAAAAATGTGTATGACATGGAGTTCAATTTTTTTCCCCAATTTTAAACACTATTTTCCATTTATGAAACATTAAGATTAACCTTTAAACAAAGCAAAATATAACCTAGGTATTCAATTTTTAAACCTGTACAGTCCTAACTAAATATTTTTTTCCACGTAATTCAGGAGACATTGCTACTGGGGATGTTCAAATATTCTAAGCTCAAGTCATAACCTTCAATCCCTATGTAAATTAAACCTGTGCCTTCACGGACCTGTCTATTGTTTCTTACAATGGCTGTGATGAAAATTTGAGACTTTTCTTGACATTACTGTAACATACTTTAGATGGTGCAAAGAAAATATTAGCATAGTATCCATGCAGACAATCAAAATCTACTGGAATCATAGTTATAAGAGGCTAATATTCTCACTGGGAATATTTAGAAATAAATTACTTCTGTGTCTGCTACTTGAATATGATGTAGGGATGGGAAATATCTTAGCAAAATTATTAGTCTTTAGATTTCTATGTCTTGTGGCTACATATCTTGTGGTAAAGAACTTCTTTCCTCTATTTACTCAACTTATTTCTTAGATTTCTACTATCAGAGATAGCTCCCAGGTGGGACAGAGATTTTATGCTTTTAGTGTTCTGTTCTGTTCTGACACATAAACACGTATAAGCTTAAGTCAGTGAAGTTAAGGACAAAATTCCTGTTCATCTTGGTAGGTTCAAGATTTCACCCCAGGCATCTTGAGAGCATTGGCACTTCTAAACATTACCACATTTTTTGACAGTAAGTAAAACAAACATACTTTAAAACGTGCTGGTTTTAAGCCACATTACTCGTCGCAAGTCTTTCTGTATAGATTCAAAACTGTCCCCGTTTTTTGGGGTTTTTTTGACAATAAGGGAAAATTGGAGGCATCTGTATCCTAAGTACAGTGTGTAAAGGATACAACATTCATCAGATTCTTTCATTTAAGTCTACTGAAATAACTGTTGTTTGAAAAAAACCTCTTTTTTCCCCTTCATTTGATAATAGGAGTAGATTAGAAACTGACTGAAATGTCAGACTGAACCTTGAAGTTAGCTGAGTGAACTCTTTAAATATCTTCTTAAAATCACAGCATGTCATCCCGTCAAGTGTTGGAATTTGAATAATATTCAGCCAAGGATTCATATTTACTTCAATGAAATGTATCTAATAATGTATAACATAACTTAGCTGTTGACTCAAAGGTGTGTATGGTAAGAACAGTACTTCCGCATTTACACTCTTAAGTTACTCAGATGAGGAACTAGAACTCTTTTTTGTTACATATTACCTACATAATTTCTCTAAACCTAGAAATTTGCATGCATTTCCAAGTTAGAAAGTCAGCAAGTTACTTATTCACTTTCTTTTGCTTAGTGTATGCACACATCTTCTATCACACAGAAAACAATTAATTTGTCGACCCAAAAAAGCCATTAACTTGAAAGAAAACATTCCACTAAGATCCATGGATCTATGAATCACATTCATCACGTGGATCTAAGATGGTGTATTTCTGGTGAATGCTGGATAATGTGAGAGAAACAAACAAATACCCTTTGCAATATTCATCATGTCCTTTACAGATTGAAAACTGAGCTCAACTTCTACTTAATTTATTATATATAACTTCTACTTAATTAATTTAAATACACCAAATATTGTTTTGCTTACCAGTAACATCAGGCATTTTTTGATTAATACTGATTAAAATACTGATTTGGTCAGCACACATTCAAAAAACGAAACATGACATTATGTGGATATTAACAAAAGAACACTTTTCCCTCTCATTTTTCTGGATGTGCTTTTAACAGGAAAATTCCATGTAACTTTATATCAGGTTTTGGTATCAGGTTTTAGTGTGAATAATGTTGATTTGAATCTGGAATAACCCTGTGGAAAATCGGGTACTCCTGTATTCCTTTTTTTTTTTTCCCAATTAGGCTGTTGTAATTTTTTTCCCCAAACCTCTGGTATACAAAAATTTGATGATCACCAACTACCTTTTTCCCTCAGTTTTGTAAAAAATATTACACACTGAATACTGTTTGACAAAAAGAAAATATATTCCTGAGTAGAACTGATCATCTTACTGAACAAGTTGGGAATTAAGCATCTTGCTACCTGACAAAAGCATTACGCACCCAATGTTTGAATGAGAATTCAAGGTCGCAGCACTTCAGTCTAAACAGAATTGTTTGACAGCGAACCCTGGGAAAAATTTAAAATATATCTCCCTGCTTTATAAATGGGTCATTTACTAAATTCTTCCAGAAGTTCTAAGGAATAATTATCTTTAGTATCAACTGTTGAGATTCTGCTAACATCAGATTTTCTGTAGACAATTCTGCTTGAGCAGTGCTCAAACAGACTTTGAGTTCCATAATGCCTTCAGATGCCCCTCATTTCTTTCTTCCTTCCTTGCATAATCATCCTTAATTCTAGAATAATTTTTTTAGGGGATCTTCAGACTTCTTCCTGAATTAAATAAGCATAAAATGCAACAGTTACAGTCACGGGTGAGTTTTACTTGTTCCTGTGTGGCACAAATGAACCCAAACCACAAAGTTTCTTGGTATGCAAAAATCTCTATCTCTCCATGCTACTGAGGTAGCTTTTGGAAAATACCATCCATAGAGTAGTAAAAGCAGACATGAGAGCTTGAAAGTCCTGAAAGAGCTGACAGAATTTCTTTTTAAAGTAAAGACTGCTGTAAAGCATAATCAGAAGAACCACATCCTCATCAGGTAGAAATATACCTGGTAAGAAGATACGCTGCCAGCCTTCCCATCCACCCCACCTTTTTTATGACAACGTGTGTCCAGAGATGGTGATTGTATGTCAAGCATGTTACATGCTGAGAAGGTATCTTCAGAGACTTTGCACAGGCAGCATTACAGGTTCGTCAGCCCTAACATATCAGGATTAATTGCAAATGCTAATGCAGTGGTGACTATCCATTCGCTTCTGCCTCTTCAGTGGCAAGATTCAGCCAACCTCTGCTTCACCAGCAACATTTCTCCAGCAGAGGCTGAACTCCTGCAGGGGTCCTACAGCAGCCTGCAGAATGTTTTTGGGCACTCGAGAAGCTGGTTCCCAGAATCAGCTTTCCTTCTACTGTGAGTAGATAACAACAATTGTCCCACCCTCTCCCGCCATAGAAGGTAGTGCACTAGAAAAATCCATGCTCTTTCTCTAAAAAAAACCAAACCAAAACAAAAAAAAATCAGCAAGGAAAATAATTAAGTTGTCATGAAAAAAATCTCCACAATTGGATTTATTTATGTATTTTGAAAAAATCTTGAAATTTCTTTCCATATGAGGATATATTTTAGATGTTTTTTAGACTTTTGTAGCATCAACACTCATCTGACTGGAGAGTTGATAGGCATCTGTGTAACTATATCTGGATAATTTGTAAAAAACATCTTATTTTCAAGAGGGTCATGAATAGCTGTCTTGCTCCTACTTACTGTCCCTTCCTGTTCCAGGTGATACTTCCTGGCATAGACATGCATACTTTGAAGGGTAGCAATTTTTCAATGGAGGTAAGTGAACACAGAGAAAGGATAGGTGGATGTTAATATTTTCAGTATTTGTGTCTGAGACATTAGTCCTGTGTAGAATAGTTACCTTGTATTGCAGCTGCAGAGCTGGCCTTTGGTCTTGTTTTAGGTACTCTGTTTTAAAACCAGTACATACTGCACAAATATACCTAAAGACTCTGGAATAAAGTCGGCATACTGAGGGAATCAAATTTTCAATAAAATCAAAATATTTGGCATATCAGAAATAGCAGGAAATATATTTTTTGTACAACCTCTATCCTCAATCTTTTCACAAAAATGACTGCCTCTATTTTTTGCTATGCCTGCGAAAAATATATAAGAGTGGGAAAAAGAATACCTCATCTGGAGACATCATACCAAAGCCAAGCACTGAATAGGTACATTACTAATCTAAGTATATAAAAATACTATCTATTTATCTATTATCTAATACTAAGTATATACTATCTAAGTATATAAAAAGATTAAAATAAAAATTATAAAATTAGTCAGAAAACAAGAAAAGGCAAAGAAAAGCAAGAAAAAGAAGACTTCATGCCAGTGAGACTGAAGACTTTTTTTGGGAATGGCCAAATCTTGGGTAACATGTTTGTTAGTAGGTAGATGAATATGTAAAAACATTTAGGGATTCATTTTTGCAACAACTTTTGTAATGCTGTTACAATATATAAATCTAATCAGGCTCTTATGACACCTTCCATTAGTCCTTCTCTTTTTTTCCTTTTTCTATGATTGAAATTTCTAGGATTTGAAGAACTAAAGAATTCAAACAGGAAATATTAACATTAATTTACTGATCTTTGTTGACAATTGTATTATTCTCCTCCCACCAGAGCAAGCCTTTTGGAGGTTGATGAGCAATTTGATGCCAAGTGTAGTGTAGTCAAAATGGCAACAACATTCATGAACAAGGCTGTAGTTATTCTAAAACTGTTGACCTAACTAATATGTAAGTGAACAGGAAAAAGGTACAAGATGTTAAAGAGTGTCTTATTTTGAAATCAATCTTTTGTAGCTAAGATAACCTAAAATAATACTGGTATATGGAGTACCTGAGGTTGTATACTGGTGTTTTTCAGAAGTACTGAGAACAATGAGGCATCGAGATACCAGTGAAATTTAATCATTGACTGGGAATTGGGAAGATAAGCAGTTGTGGATTAGTTTCCTTTCATGATTGCCACTTAGCTCTCTCCAAATAAACACATATAACAAAACCAGAACAGACATTTCAATTAAACTCCAGACCTTCCTAACAGGAAATATGATTGCCTCACCCTTTACACAGGCAATCTTTTGTTAAGAAATTAAATAAGAGTGGAAATATATAGGAAAGTATGAATAGTACTTCAGAGAGGAAAATCCATGCCAGTTCTTTACCAGTTGTTTACAGGGAGAGGCTTCTTGCCTTCCTCCTGAAAACAGGAGGCAGGAAAGAACGTGGGTCAGGCTGGGAGCTACAGAGGGGTAGCCAGCAGTCAGCAATGGAACAACTGGTTCTGCGCCCTCATCTGTGCCCTCCCTTTGCAACACTATAAATACAGTCAAATATGGAAAAGCAAAAGGGGAAAGTGCTTGTCCATGCTGAAACTTGCTGCAGTACAAGAGTTCAGGAGTGAGTTCAGTTGGAGAATGTATCTCGGCTTCTCTAAGCTGAAATAACCCTGGCTACAGAATTAGAGAACTGTTTTGGTTATAGTCACCCACATACCCTCTGTGATCTAGGTGAAGCAGAGTAGCTGGCACATCCACTAGAGGATTTAGAAAATTAAACTGAAGGATCAAGGCATCTCTAACATTTTTTAGCTGGTGAGGGTTTCAGCAGAAAGCTTGGTAACAGTCTGTAATGCCTTTAAGCACTGCAAAGAAAAAAAGTAGGAAAGTTTGTCCCTCATTGCCTTCTTTAGAGATTGTTACCTCCATTTCACATGTTTCCACCACTGGGTTATGATGCCAATGTAAGTTTCAATGAAGACAGGATGACCAGTATTTTCACATATTTTCTGATTTTCCTGTGAGATGTACCCCATTCCAGTGTCTGTTGAATATAACTGTCATAAAAGAAAAGGTAGAAAAAAATAGAAATCTATAGTTTTTTTATAAACTCCACCAACTATGATGCATAAAATTAAAATAGATTCTTTTAGACACCAGAAACTTTTAGTGTAATTCTCCAACTAATCTTAGATATGTAGATGGGGCTTGGGAGGCTTTAACATGCACTTACAGCTCAGTAATTGTTGAAACTCTTGCTCATTAAGAACAATAAGGATTTATGGGGGAAGATATTTGATTATGACCACGACTGGATTAAAGGGTGCTCTGTATGTAAATTTTGAAATTCAGTGTTGAGTTTCTTAGCCCTGTTCTCCTCTGTAGCAACATTTTCCCCACATGTAGATGGAGAAACATAAGAGCTGATTTAACATATGCCAGGCTCTGAAGGTGCAGAGCTGTTTAAAAGCACAGTCCAAGATCAAAGTGCTGCTGTTTCAGCCATACACCCTGTTTTTATCTTCACTTTATTTCCTCTGTCAGCAGTAGAGACACCGAATGTATTTCCACCAGGACATCCCTCTTACTCTTAGGTCACTCTTAGATACTTCTTCTCCTGAATTATTTATCCTTAAAACCAGATGGCACTGGCTCAGAACTGAGGTATTGGAAAATTTGGCGTGTTCTATTTATCAGTTTTATCTGTCTGCATAGCTTATATTTCTATCCCGATTTCTAAAGGGATGTGTTAAAACATTCCAACTCTTCACATGTGTTAGTCCTACTGCACAAAACAAAAAGCAAATTGCGCATGACAAAAGATACTGCCTCATATTATGACTGCCTCACTGTAAGACTTTTGTTCTGCTTGGTTTTGTATGATGCACTGAAATATGTATCATCACATCCAATTAGCTGGTACTGAATCAAAAATAAATTCTTTGTCAATGTGGCTGGTAGTCTCATGGTGACTTTTGTGGGAACAAAGTTTTGATTCCTTTCTTTGACCTAAAAGCTAAAGTTCATGACCTCATGTAGACAAGTTGACAACAGACTGATTTCTTCCAATAAGTAGCCTTTTTACAAAAAAAAATAGTTTGGGGGAACCTTGAGAGGAATAAGATGTAAGAAAATATCTGAAATATCTTCTTTTTTTCAGCATTCTAAGACTAAGATTTGGCCTCAGAATTCCCTCTTTCCTCCAAACTAATGCTGAGAGTATGGCTTCTTGCTCTTATTCTTAGGACTCTGACAGATGTTCACCAATGGATTTAATGGCTACATGATAAAACATGATATGCACTTTTTATCTGTTTTATCAGAATTGACTGCCTTTTAGCAGGAGGGGTAGAAGGAAGCATGCTTTGTTACCTGAGTCACTCAAGTTCATGGATCCACATATTAATTCAAGTAATGAAAGGCAGCAGAATAATGACAAAAAAAAAAAAAAACCTATGAAGGAATTTTGATGAGGGGAATGCATCTGTTACAGCATATTCAGCATGAGCAGAGAGGCAAGGCACACAGCCAAAGGCACTAATATCATAAACCAGTGCAGATAAGTCTAGTGGAAACTTTAGAGTCTCTGCAATTTGCTCCTCAAAGAGATAACCTTTCACAGTGGATATGAAGAACAACATATGCATTGAATTTGTTTTGGCTTGGTTTGTTTTGGGTTTTTGTTTGTTTTGAATGGAGACATTGAGTAGAGAATAACTTTTCTGGGTTACAAGAAACTTGTTTGTTCTAGAAGCTTCCAAACAGAAAGGAAAAAGGAGCTGGATAGCTCTTCATTACCATGTCACCCCATCCTCAGCTAGATCCAAGGAGGGTATTATCCAACCAAGAACCATCACTCTGATGTTTTCCTCAGTCCACTTCCAAAGCACCAACTTCCTTGTCTTCAACAGAGACACTTATGATTTTACAGGCAAGAATTCAGTGATGATTTGCCTGGACAATGCTGAACTAAAAGCAGGATAAGCAGTAAAATAAAGTTTATTGGATTTTCACACCTATATGGAGCATTCAGCTATGAACATTATAAGTAAAACTAGGAGGATACCATAAAAATCAATAAATGATCCAGAATTTACTGAGATTCCAATCCAATGGGAACAATTTTATTTAACCCAGCAAACTGTGGGCCAGATGCTGGAGGTGAGTTTCATGCTTTCTGCTGTCAGAACAGATTTCTGTCCTCCCCCATGCAACTTCTCACCATACATGTCTGTTGGCTTTCTGTCAATGAGGGCATTTCTTTTTCTCCACAGTGAACTAATTAAGATATCAGTAAAGAAACACCATTCCCTCCCTCCACTACTCAAGTGGATAATTTTGGTCATCAGCTCACCCACCATGTATCAGATGAACAACAGTGAGGGAGATGTGAGGAATCTGGGGTTGAGGATGGAAACCCAATAAACTGTTGACTCTTTTGGTAGGGAATAAGTATTAGGGTTACTAAACTGTGATGTGAAATCACAAACCAAATACTTAGGATGGATTTTGAAAACAATGAACAAGACAGAACTTGGTATAACACAATGGTACTAAGCACTGGTCATAAACCAGCCACAGACACAATCCTGAGTTTAGCTGTGAGGAGTAATGGACTCAGCCCTTGGGATGAAAGGGAAAGAAATCCTTTAGATTCCTAATCAAATCCAAAACTATATTTTTATTTAAAAATGTAAAAAGTATGGATTTTCTTTTCAATTGCAATGAAGAGAGGGGAAAAAAAGGGGTTTCAGACAATTGAGCTTTAAGTTTTCTACAAACTCAAAAGCTATTGATCACAAGGGCTTCAAAGATAAACATTTTTAGAGAAAATATGAAACCTTAACTTAAACATAAATCTTAACATTTTCTAATTATTGATTTATTTTACAATCTTCAGAAAAATGCTAGCTTATTTTACTGGAAGATACTTCATGATCCTCAGTAGCCTGAATCATAATCATAAGAGAAAATAAGAGACTAATATTATTTCTCAGTGTTTTAACACTGATTCAAAGAAGGTAAGGTGGCAACTTGTGTCTTGTTAGAGACCTAACAATTTTGAAAGTTCTTCTTTTTGTCTGCAAAGCAAAACAATTAATAAAGCACTGTAACTGCAACATGATTAATCACAGTCAGCACTCTGCAGCTGCCACACAGGGAAGCCGGCCAAGCAAGCCCACCAGCACTAGTCTGGTGACCTGACCTAGTGTGATGAATGAGAGGGCTGCATTTGGTGAAAGACAGCAAACCTGGCCCTAAATGTATGGGTGTGCAATTCCAAGGTATGTGTGTTTGACAGCCAAGAAGATTGTCTCATTGGATACCTGAGGAATTGCATAGGGGAAAGTGACATGTTAACTATTTGCTGTTAAAGCATAATGAGTGATTTATGCTTATAAAGCAGATAAATAACAGAATGAAAGCAGTGACTATTTTTTTTCTCATGCTGCCAGTGATATTTCTCTGACAGTCCTATATTTCTTCTGGGAAATTCAATTTTAATACTATATCTCAAATAGGGATTCCAGACATACCACACATTTCAGCTGAAATTCCATTCCATTGCTCATCCTCCTCTGCCTGTCTGCAAAGCCTACGTATTTCCAGTATTCCTCATTTTTCTCGAGTTCAATTGTACTGTACAAATGCCGATCAGATCATGCTCTATCAGTCCACAATAACAACAACAAATTGAACTGCCCTTTTTTTAGAGGGCATACAATGCTGATTTCACAGATGTGTGTCATTAGGCAACTAGTCACACAAATACGTGCACTTGAGGTCAAAGCCTACACAATCTTTATTTTCTTTCCTTCTCACCCATATGCAATCATTTGTGTCTCAGGATGCTACAGCTCTTTTTTATCTCATCCGCCTCAAGCACAAAGCAAGCTTGATAACTGCCAAAACTTGCATGTTCTGCAGCTTCACAGCTGCGATACATATGCTTGAATGGCAATGACAGGAGAACATCGTATTCACTGAAGCTCAGAATGAGAAACTCGAGGCCACCACCAACTAAGGGACTGCAAAAATGATGAGATGATCAACTAATCTGATCTTAAAGAGTCTTTAGAGACAGAGGGAATCATTCCAAATAGTCCTCAATGCAATTAGAGGAGGAAAGGAGAGGAAGTGCTACTGCAGTAAATACCACTCTAACAAAAGGAAGGCAGAAGTGCAAGAAGAATGGTTGTATTGGGAATAGAAAGGGAACATTTTCTGGTTTGATATGAACATTAAACAAATAAATAAGTATAAAAGATAAGGAAAAAAATGCTATGGGTAGGAAATTACTGGAGGGAAGGCATGTTAAGTATACAGTGATCTGTGTTATGTTTGAACAATGAACTACACAAACTGAATCCTTTACTTATAATTTTAACTTTCTAAATATAAAAGGAATAGGGATTAACTGTCAAAATACTTGGAAATGTTTAGCAAAACCTCAGGCACACATCTGAATGGCATTATGTCCTCATGAGCTCATGACTAACTTTAAATCTAGCCAAAGCAAGCAGCACAATTTCTATTTCTCTGCACATCTGAGATATTATTCCCCACAGTGAGAAATCAAAGAATCTAATATAGGAATAAAAAAGAGGTGTAAACAACTATGATTTTCTTATAACTACTGCTTTTACTGATTTTTTTTGACATGTCACTGTCTTCAGCTGTAGTGGTCCAAAGATAGAAATTTAAAATAATTATTATATCCAACCATGTATAGTTTAAACCATAGCAGCAGCGTTATTTGCCTCTGTAAATAAACTTAATAAAAGACTGATATAACTTTGTAAATATTTCCTGCCAGGTCAAAGGGGTGTAATACTTGCTCTTTATTTAACAGCAGCAATTCCTGCATTTACTTATTTTAACAGAGTTTTTAATCTTTACCAATTCGTAAAAATTAATAAAGGTCAAAAGGCATAAACAGTCTTTACATTTTCAAATTCCAAACTTCATATTATCATATACATTTTCATTTTGTTTAAATCCAATCAACTTCCTGACAGACTGATTAAAAAATGAGAATATTTGAACACCCAAAGGTATAAAAAAATCACCTGAGGGAATTCACTGAGCATGTATAGTGAATTAGAGACTTCTTCAGTTCACAGAAAATCCTAAAGCAGAAGCATTTTGCATTATGCCTCTAAGTATACATTTTTCCCGTCTATTTTGCCTACCATCGATGACGGGCTCTAATTCTAAGTTTTGTGTTTTCTTTTCCAAATACCTAAGAGAATAGATATTCTTCTGCTGATGCAATGTCTCATTCTTTACTGTAAGGTATGGAATTAATTTGCATTCTTATTTGTGCTTTTAATTATTTTCTGACTTGTATTAATATTAGCTCTCCTGAGTTAAATTGTTTTTTTTCTGTCCACATTTTAAACCCCTGTTGGATGCCCTTTTATTATTTTGCAATCTTCCCTCGGGTACATAACTTCTCTCAATTTATTAGCATCTGCAAATTCCGTTAATGAGCTGTTTGTTTCCACCTCCAGATCACTAATGAAGATTAAATAAAGCTGGATTCTGCAATAACCCTTTGTGTCCTGATTTTTCAGGATATCACACCACTGATTCAAATGAAGTGACACCAGCATAAAAGTGGGGGAACTCTGGAGATTTGAACCCTGTGGTTTGAATGTGACTACTTCACTCGTTTTTGGCTGTGGATGTCCATAAATGTTTTTGTAATTTTGTAATCCATAGGCTGAGAAGGATCCTGGAATGAATGTTCTAAGCAATGCTACATGACAGAATGTGGGATAGCTGAATAATAATAAATTATGATACACTGGCCTTCAACTGAGGCTATTTGACATGCAGATTTGGGTATCTCTCCTGACTCTCTGTTATAACATAACATGCTGTAACTTAAAGAGAATCAACAAGCACACAGAAATAATAAAAGTGGATGTTAAAAATTATAATATATAATGCTAAACATATCTTGCAAAACTTGGATTAAGAATCCAAAGAAGTGTAATCCAAAATGTGGCTAGTCACTTGAAGTACACAATCAATTAAATTACTGTGCTGAAGTAAGCTGCAGTAACAGAAGAAAAAGTAACACTTCAGAATAGAATCCCTTGAAATAAAGAAGAAAACAGGCAGATACCATTGTTGATGCAAAGAAATGGGCACATGCATAATTGACATCAAGGAGACTTAGAAATTAAAAATAAAAGGAAAGGAGTCTGCTGCAAAGCACATTGACCACAAAACACCAAGAAAAGACAACAATTTTCTTAGATTTCATCTATAAGATTGGGGTTGTATCTTCTTTCCAGTTAATGTCTGTTCTAATGGTTTTCTCAGAAAAATACAAATTATATGCACTAGAGTACTTCTGAAAAAAGTACTTTTTGACCTTGTGAGTTGCATATGAAAATTGTCATAAAATCAGTAGTCCCCAAACTCATAACACATACTTTAGGAATCTTTGGCTAGGGAACCTTTATAGGTGACAGGTAGAAAAGGCTTCCAAGGGCTTCCACTGCTGCAGCTTGTAAAAGGTACATGTTGCATACTGGAGACTCTCCTGGCTAACTGGTGTTGTTTTCCCAGGGGATTAGATACATGCAAACAGAGATAATAATTTTATCCTGCCTCTAGTCTTCATGTCAAAGCCCACTTGGGCTTTTTAGAAGCTTCTTCAGTCACTTAAATGGGTTTCCTACTTTTCTAAATATCATCACCGGGCTAGATTGGGTTAGTTTCAAACTAGCAATGGAAATCTACCCCAGTGTCTCAAAAACATAGTGTATGATTTTAAATGGTGTCTCAAGAGGCACTAAAAATATTCAGTTATGAAATCTGGAATCTCACTTAAAACTTGTTAGTTAGGTATCAACTTTATAGTCAATATTCTTAGTAAGGCATGTTCGTGCCTGCACAGAGTATGGAGGCCCTATATCAGGAGAAAACAATCCCTGCCTATATCTTAGACTTCCTAGGAGCTCCTGCAGTCATTCATTTCCCCTCTTCAGTTCTCTATTTGCTATTTAATGTCAAATTACGGAATGAAGAAGTCCATAAAATGCTGTTTTCGGTGCTTTGTACAGCCACCACCTCCCTTAATAGTGTTGTAGTTTTTTCAACAATGAATGGCACAGGACTATTTATTTATTTATTTATTTACTTGCTTGCTGGTAGTCAGTTGTTTAGGATTTCTATTTTAATTATTTCTGAGCTGGAATATATGATAGCATACAATCCAGCTGTGTTGTCATTGCAAGTAAGACACTGAGTAAGTCCCCGCTGGTGTAAATTACTTCGTCTGTGTTTGGGCCCCTAGTGCAAGGAGGATGTTAAGGAACTAAAGAGCATCCAGCAGAGTATGACTAGCTGGTCAGGAGCCTGGAGCACAGGGCCTATGAAGAGATCACGGGAGAGCTGGGGTTGTTTAGCTGGAATAAGAGGAAACTAAGGGCAGCCTAATAGCAGCCTACATCTGTTTGAAAGGCAATTAACAAAATGACAGATTGTTCCTCATTATCATTACATCCCCTTAATATTTTCCCTGCAAAATCACATAAGAGTTATAAATCGTAGTATGATGCACAGGAAAATGTTTTAGACTTTTCAGATAACACATGACTGTTTCCTGTTCCTTGATCTGGGAAATCATCCTCCAGAGAAACTGAAATTGAAATCATGATAACCTCTGTAGAAATTTTTAATCTTTTACTTGTTTCCATGACAAAGGTGCATTTACAGTGACCTGATGCCTAGTGTGAGGTTAGAATATTTAGAGGAAAATGTCTTCTCTCCATTCTACCTGGTGAATAATTATGCCTCTATTTAATGAGGAGATGAGAAAATTTAAAGGCATAACCATGAACTGTGTATAACTGACATAACTTATGAAAAACTGTTTTGAATTAATAGCAAATTTAAACTCTATTCAAAAAAACCTTCACATCTCCCACAGTCTCCCACTGATACAACTTTTAAAGGTTCCAAGACAAATTGGAAAGTTCCTTTGTCCCTAGAAAGATGGAGGGCTTAAAGTCACAGTGATTTAAATTATAGGGTGATTTTAAGAATTTAAAGTCTACTATTTTAATGCATTGATATATCTGTCTATATCTATACCTCTATCTATATCTATATCTATATCTATATCTATATCTATATCTATATCTCTATATCTGTAGCTATATCTATATCTATATCATCTATATATATATCTCTATCATCTAGATATCTGTATCTATATATATATACATCTATGTATCATTGTTATTTTCTGATCTATTAACTCAATGAATGTTTTGCAGACTAAAATATATAAATACTTTGGTGACATCATGTTTTCAAGTAAGATTTCAATCAATATATTATGAAATATTGAGAAGAAAGTAATTAAGTTTCCTCCTTTCTGCTCCTGGAAGTCATCAGGAGTTTACCATTATTTTGTATGTTTGATGGGTATCACATCAAGGTGTGATACTTTTGAAGAATCTACCCCAGAAGTATTGGAACATAGTTTAGTCAGTGAAAGGAAATTATGAGATTTATTGGGAAAGTCTGGACAGAAAAACTGTAAAAAGTGGATATTGGAACAAATTCTCTGAAAAGGGATCTCCAGTAGACTCTTTTTTTCTATTAAACTCAAGACTAGCACTGTCATCACACTGACAAATGACATTCAGTGTTTTAGTCAGGATGAAGAGCACTGTATTACCATTACAGAGATAATTTGTAGTGTTAAGTACAAGGATCAGACATGCTTGTTTTGGAGCAGATGCAATTCTCTAAAGTGAATAGAAATACACCAAAGGAAAATGATTAAAAATAGAGCCAGGAGGATAATCAAAGTATTGGAAAGCATGGCTTATAGTCAAAGACTCAAAATCTATCTCTTTAGGGTATCAAAGAAAAGCTTCTGGAGAGATTTGATCACATTAAGTCTTAAAGGACTGAAAAATTTCTTAACAAGGAGCTCTTCAGTATTTCACCCAAAAATGTAACACAAGGCAAATGATAGAAGTTACAGCTAGAAAAATTTAAACCAGGAATATGTGAAGATTTTTAAGCAGTAAAACTTAAGAGCCGTTGGAACAGACCGCTGGGAGTATTGTGAGTTCTCCATCTCTTTAAATGTTTTCCTTCTAGAAGTCATCCACTTGTTAAAACGCTAAGTAATTCAGGGAGAGACAGGAAGGAAGGTGGACTACATGCTCTGTGTGTTTTCTGGCTGAATAATTCAACCTAGTGTATCACTTAAATCAGTCTAATAAAAATCATTGGATATAACACAGATGCAAAGAAATGTCCCAGTGGCATTTAAATTTGAATATGATAGAGAACTGTTTTCTTAACAGCAGAAATGTTATCTGTTGGCTTTTCTCTAGTTAGGATAATATGTGAGGTATTGCTTGTTAACCTTAAGCAAAATTTTATCAAACTGCCTTTGATGCATTGAACTGTTGAGCATCTTCTCAAAATTCTCCTTTTCCATAAAACTGTACATACAGCTCAATTAAAACTGTGGGAACATGAAATATTTTTTTAAGTCCTATAAGATTTGAAAGCTTAGAGAGAGCTTAAGAAAAGTCGTTTCAGAAATCCTCTTCCAACAATGTATATGCACTAAATTAAATATGCTATTTTTATTCTAAATTCATGTAGCAAAAGGGCTCTTACAAGTTTTCCAGATAAAGCTGATTCAAATATATAAAGTTCAAAAGAATTTTTTCCTAAAGGGACCCTTTCTTTGCAGTTCAGATCTTTAAGAAAAAGCTTAGTGCAGCTCTCAATTCAAGATCACTTCTTATAAAAGTTCAAAAGAGCACAAAGTAGACTTGGCAATATATGTTTAGGTTGCCAGGCATGTTACTTTTGCTCTTTTGTTTTCTCACCTTGCTTTTAAAATGAAACTTATTACTGAATCTGACAAGAATGCTGCATTTATCCTCTGAGAAGATGCTAAACTAGCTAAGTTTCAGGAGGAAGGGGAAAATCTTAGAAGGTTGTAATTACTTATAAACATTACGATTTTTTTTAAATTATGTTAAAAATTGAAAGAAAATTAATATTTTGAAAAATATGAAATACTATTTATCTATTATACTATTTATAATATATAATAATATACTATTATACTATATATATTTATAAAATATAATATTATACGATTTATTTATAGAGACAGTGCTTATATATTAATCTTTTTTTATGAGAAACAATAAGGGGAAAAATTGATTTTCTTGGAAGTTTCTTGAAAATTCTATTAACCTACACTCTTAGCCTGCCAATACTCAAGTGTCATATTACATACAAGGTATGTTCAAAACAAGGGATGGTAATAATTCTCACACAGCAGGCTTTAGGATATACTCACTTTTAATAAGAATTTATTCTTTCATTTGAGTTTTCTGTGATCTGATTCCTTGAGAAGGAGGTTTCTAAATATCAGAGTAGTGACTGTAACAGTAATTCTCTCCCAAGGCTAATGATTCAAGGTTAACACAGAATATATTTAGAAGGGATGATATTGTCTGCAAGAGCATGTCAAAGTTTCTTTCAACTCTAATTCTGTGATACTGTGTCACTTCATCCACAGTGGATGTGAGAATGATTCATTTTTTCCTCTTTGCAGCTTGTCTGACAACTCAAAGATTCAAACAAGGCCATCACTGTGACCTTTGAAAACTTTCTTTGCTCTCCTTTAGATTTTCCCCTGCTAGTCAAAATCTTTTTCTAACTGTTATGTCCAAGATGGGAAAAATACTGGCCAGCACTAATTTTAAAAGGCCACTTAATTTGCTTTGCAGTTACACTATTTATACCCACTGGTGTTATTTGCCTTTCCTTAACAGTGCTGCACCCATGGTTCACAGTCAGCCTTTGACCTGCTAAAAAACTACGTCAGACTCTGCATTTGTCCTCATTGAACAGTATTTTGTCTTTAGAAAAGTTATTTCTGCAGTGTTAGGATCACACTGAATCCCAGCACTAGAAAGTATGCCTGCAGTCACTCCCACTGTGTAAGCAGGGTCTGTGTTCCATGAAACTGCTAGTAGTAATGTTCTTGAATAGCTTCCATCCAGATCTTTGTGAAATCCTACTTAGACAATTCTTTTAAGTTGACAGTGAACTTCAGAACTTTCTTCTATCCATCTGTATACTCATCTTGTGGAATTTTCAACTAGTCATGCAAGATGTTAGAAATCTTAGTGAAGTCAATATATATGACACTATACAGAAGATCATTAAATATCTCAAAAGAAGAATAGATGACATTTGATTATAACAAATGCTTGTTTTTTCTTATTTCCATGTTATCTTCTAGGTAGTCAAAATAATGTGTTTGATTAAATATTTTTTTCCTGGAATGAAACTTAGGCTAATCAACAATTCATGAATTTTTCCCTTTAAAAAGTTCTGTCTCCATGAGTACCTTCTTAAAGATAATTGTTAATGGACTGAAGACAGCCTGAGAGAATCCTCTATATTCAAGAGCAATTACGTTTCTACCAGTCACACTAAACTGCAGTCTGTTGTCCTTTTTCTGTGAGCTGTCTGTAGGAGCAGTCAACATAGTAATAAAGTTAGTGTGGGAATTGGGCATAGTCCAGCCAGAGAAGGATAGAGTTTCACAAAACCTAATTTATTTTCCTCAGACAAAACTCTCTGCTGCTGTGGCTGTAGTACCAACCCAGTAGCAGTCTTACACCTGGTTTATGGCTCTAGTGTTCTTAGGCACTGATACAGAATAATCCTGACTCAGTACAAGTATTCCCACAGCTGTCATGGGGAACTTTCATCTAACGCTTGAAACCTACATTGTGAAAACCAAAGGCTGACAGCTTTCATCTAATTGTCTTTACCTTCAAAGTTAACATTATGCCAGTAGGCCTTTCCTCTGTTGAACAGTCAGGGAACAATCATGTAAGTCTCATCTTTAACTGAAAACCTTACTTTATGTTAGACAATTCTTCCCATTGAAAATGGTTAAGAGTTAGCTAATGAAGTACCATCCTTGCTGCCTCAATGATGGTAATACTAGTTGATCCACTGCATTGAAATTATCTGAAGTGCTCAGAGAGTGTAAATAGAGCAAGATGAACAAACCTAAGACAAATGGGTTTTCTGAAAACTGACACTTCAAGGATAATTGTTGTAACTGAATCTTTCAGAAAGGTAACATTTGTCAGATTTGTAGCGCTGCAAAATCACATGTTGGCTTGAATGGCTGGATCTCACCATGCCCATTCACTTCTCCCCAAGGATGTTTAAATCAGATCACAACTATTTTTGCTATAAAATGATTCTTTTGCATACACAAGAAATTGGGGTGATCATTGTTAAGATGTTGCATCACAAATGTTTACATTCACACTGGCCAAAATGCAGAGATTCACCTGCTCCTCTGCCATGTCTCTCAGAGCTCCTGGGAGCATGGGAAGCTTTGGGGACACAGTTTTTTTGCTCAATAAACAGTCCTTGAAAGGGTTGGACACAATCACTGTTGGGCTCTATCAGCTTAAAAGCCAGCTTTTTCCCATACCTGAATTTCTTACTGAAATTGCACAAGACAAAAATATTTCTAGAATAATTCTTATAGGTAAACTGAAAAAAAAAAAAACCCAACAAAAAAACCCACAAACAAACAAAACAAACAAACAAACAAAAAAAACCCCAAAACAAAACAAAAACCCAACCCAAACAACAAGCCCTCAATTTTTCACAGTAAGTGCAGCACAAAGTCTGCTCGATAAAGCATGACTCAGCTTAAAACCAAATTTTGTAAAGTCATCTTCCACTACTGTATGTCACAATCTTCACTTCTTGGAATGAGTGTCCCTCTACCCTATTATTATTTGACAATATTTTAAAATCCAAAATCACTAATAGGAAAGATGACTAATTGAAGTAAGTTTTAATTCCTTTATGGCACCACCTTGAAAGATACAACATGAAAATAATTCAGCTGCCAGAGAGTAATATTGTTGTAAATTTTAGTTCAGATGAGGTTATATAAAGATAGAACAACCCTTATAGACATTATAGACAAAAAAGAAGTAATAAGTAAACCCCAGGAATGCAGTGGAAGGAAAGTCAAACCTATTACTTACTTTACATCTTTTTGTTAATTTTCTAGTACATTTTCCAGTCTTTCTAGATAGTCTACTGTATCTTCTATTATAATTTTGGAGTTATTTTCACAAAGAACTAGAAAAATGTAAAAAATATGTATGGCTGAAAAGCATCCTGCAATAGTAGAGTAATTAAATAAGAAGTGATATGTCAGAAATGACTACTCTCTTGACTATTTTTCAGTGACTAAATTTCAAGCTGACAAGATTTATTTTAAACCAAATCTCTTTTAATTTTAGAAATCCGTAGTAGTTACCTATGATATTTTTTAGTGAAATCTATAGCACTGATGCTGGCCCTGTTGGAAAAAGCTTAGAGGTAAAAATATTTTCTATTTAAACACTTCAAAATTATGTTAAAATGTGATCTAAAGTAACAAGAAATCACAGTGTTTGCACTTAATAGATGCTTACTAATTTTTTTAATACTGAAATGACATGCTCTGTGGGTTTGCAGTACCATTTAGTAAGACTTCATTTGTACACTTGCAAACTGAAGAAAACTTCATCTCATGCTGTATAGAATCATAGAGTCACAGAATAGTTCGGTTTAGATGGGACCTTATAATGTCATCTAGTTCAACCCCCCTGCAGTGAGTGAGCAGGGACTTCTTCAGCTAGGTCAGGTTGCTCAGAGACCCATCCAACCTGATCTTGAACGTTTCCATGGAGATGCTGTAGCAAGGACAGGGGGACGGGGACCATACTAGTCCTGCCTGGATGAGGCAGGAAAGCAGGGGTAGCTAAACACGGTTATCAGTCTCCTGGGTGACACTTACAAATACCCCAGACTTATGTTCCACCGGAACTGGGTTTGTGGGGCATCACAGAGCTATTCAGAAATCATGGCTTCTGCCATCTGCAGCCATTTGCAGAAACCCTTGAAGAGCTTGAATGAAGAGGAAAACCCCATTTTACCTAGGCAGAAAACCTCTTCTAGTGTCAAAGTTGGATAAATCATTTCACACTCTTTATCCTGGACTTGCTGCCACTTTCAAGGCTGTAAAAAAATACATGAAATATGTTTCACTCAACTCTTTAGCCCTTGTGATATTAAAGACTGACAGAAAGTCATATTTCTAGTGCCCAACTCAAAAGCAGCATGGTGGATTTTTTAAATTAAAGAGCATAGTCACAAATTTAGAAAATTATAATAGTACACCATATGCTTCAGCTGTATTTTAATGCAGTAAAATTGTACATTGCATCAAATAACACAAGAATTGTATTATTTTATTGAAATGACTTGTCTAATCACACCTGGTGCTCTGACGAAAATGTGAATAGTTGCAGTTTACTATGAAGGAAGGAATCCTTCTCTAATATAAGTTAGTGGGTATGACTAAGAAGCAAATTAAATTTTTTTTTATTCTTACTTGAGAAGAATCCAAATCTGTACCTTATGAAAAGCAACAAGAAGAATAGAAGGTAGGAAAGTGAATATGTTATATATAATTGGCATGTTTGAACATCATTCATCATTCCGCCTATTGTAAAAAAAAATCAGTTGTTTTTCTTAAGGGGACCATCTTTGAAGAACACAGGGTCTGCACAGCTCAGTAGTTTGCAAGTCCATCTGACAGAATACACCTAGAGTTGCAGCTCCAGTCCCTGATTTGAATTGCCAAATACTTAATGTTTCCTATTGTGGTGACCCCATCTTTGAATAAGCAGATACAAAACATCTCAGTTCTTTGTGTCCATTGCTTTATAACATCTTAAGTCAGGCAAAATGTGCAAAATGGAAGTACGTAAAGGAAAACTTTATTATTCATACTCAAGCACCTAAAGATGTGGACTGATTTCTCAGCATCATCCAGCATCTGCAGAAAGCAAACCAGTTTGCTTTAATTTCCAGTTAATAATTGACCATGAAACAGGAAAATTTTGATACAGAATGATTAGCAACTTTATGCACTCTATACACAATGTAGGCTTTCTTGCTGTCCTGCTGGTTTCGTTTTAGCCCTATATCTGTTTTATGGATTTTCTGTTCTGAGTGAACACGTTATTCCTCTAAAGTTAAAGCTGACATTTTTGGCTAACCTTTTCACATGGTTTCCCTTGTTCCTCTGCCAGTGTTCCAAAGCTCAGCCACTAAAGACTTACCCTATACGAGCTGTGGTGACATATGAAAAAAAAAAGTTAATATCCTTATTTATTTTCCAGTGCTATCTTGATGCATAAACAAATAGATGATCTCTATAATTATATTTGCAGTATTGTCCTTTCCCACTGAGGTTTCTTGCAAAACATTAGGTGGGGGATTTAACTGTAAAGGTGACCCAAATCTTTCCACTTATTAGCTGCTGTGAGGCAGCTTGTAACAGGTAAGAGCCCTAGCTGTAAATGCTAAAAAAGAATTGTATGTCTGAAATCTGTCTGAAACTTGTTGTATGAAGGCCTTGTTGCCTTTGTTGCCTGTTACTTCGGCTAAGTAGAAAAGGACTGTGGGAAAGAGACACAGCTGAATTAAGGGTAGAAAAACATGCTGCGTGACCATCCCGTGCTCCCATCGTGGTGTGTGGTGGTTGGTTGAATTATGTTTGTTGTGCCTTTAAGCTATGTCAACAGGTAACTGGCTAACTGCTTCAAAAGGCCGGGTTTTTGTAATAAAGGGGCTCTCCTTTGCACCTGCCTGAGGACTCTGCTTTGCACATTATCACAACAAGCACTCCCAAACTTCAGGTGTACAATCGTTTCTTATACACCTACTTAGAGAAGTGCAAACACTTTATCATCTTTTATGAACTCAATACACACCATTACCCAAGAGGACTCACTTTTTCATCTGGAGTGAGATTTCAGGAATGTGATGTTATCCATTCACTCCTTTGTCTCCCTCTGGAGATTCGGGTATGCTTATATCCCTGCTGTTAACTGTTAAATTGAACATGAGCTGTGAGCAGTTCCAGTAATGACTCTCATCTAGATTCCTCACATTAAAGGGACTCCTCAGATTTCAAGATCCATCAGCAAAGGATATTTTTTTCTTTGTATAGTGACTGGAGATAAAAGAGTCAGGGATACATCCATGGTAGAGGTAAACGGTAAGAGCATGGTTATTACCATTAAATGCTCTTCCCCTTATTTCACAGAGGGAAAAAGAACAGTGTATACATATATAGTAGGCAGTTTAACTCTGGAAAACTCAGGTTGCTGTGTTTGGAATGCAAACACAAAAGAAACCTCCTGTTGATCACTGTAGGATGAATGTGCAAAGCTCCAGCAGTTTCAGTTCCTGTACTACATTAGTTTGGCTCTTTATTTATTCACTTTGGCTGTGAATAGATCAGCCTTGGTGTCCTGGTGCTGCGGGAGTGAGGTTGCACCTGACTGGAGAAGAAGCAGTAAATAAGAGAAGGCACCCAAGAAAGGGAGACTGTATTTTCATTTTTTTTCTGGTCCAGATCTATGCACGAAAGGTATTGAAAAATTTTGAAAATACATACACTCTTTAGGTGATCTCTTAATTGAAATTGAGACAGTAGTTATCTATAGAGGATTCAGAACTGGAAGCATCTTTATTGGCATAGATACCGTTGGGAAAAAAAAAAAGCAGGTCTTTTCTAGGCAGCTGGTGCTAGGTTAAGAGTTTTTAATTCTCATCTCATAAGGTAAATGATTTATTCACCTGGTTATCTTAATGACACTTTCCTGAATACATTCAGGTTCGAATTTATATTTGTTAAGTAGCATCCCCTGCCACTGCCCACAGAATTCCAGTTGAGGTATCACTACTATTGTACGGTATTTCAGAAGGCATCCTTGCAAAGATTAAGATACCATTCTTTTTCAGAAACATCCAGTTGCTGACACAAATAGTCTTACAATCAATTCATATTCCCAAATACTCCTCCCTGTTGTCATCTGATGAGATCTTTCACATTTTTGCATATATTTCCTACATCTAGAACATGAAGAAACCAGTGTACATATTTCAGAGAGAAAAGTTTCATTTTCAGAATGGGAAGATAATAAGTAATTAGTATACATAATTTACCCTGAAGAGTATAATTTCTTTGTAAAGAAACTAAATCAGTGTCTAGTTCTGTGTATTCTGTGGATTTGTTATGACTTTATAGAAATGTTACTGAAGCTAAAATTGAAATCAGAGTTTTAGTCACATGAAACATACCTGGAGATTAAAAACATGCATTATATCAAATTTCTTAAAAGAATTTGCTTCTTTATTTTTCTCTGCAGTTCAAATAATTTAGTGATTCACTTCATGTAATTAATTCTTTACAAAAAATCTGAGGGGGTTTTTCAGCTGTTTACACAGTGGCCCTATCCTGTCATTTTGTGATGAATTTATTCACTTAGTCCTCTTCTTTGAAAAATTAGGATGTCTGATCAAAATGTTCCTTATCTATTTTCTAATTTGTTAAAATTTCTCATCAGTCTTCACATCTTGCAAGGCAAGAAATAGTGTCCATCATTAAAGCATAACACAGAACATACTTTTGAAAGAAGAAATGAGTAAACTGACTTAGTTAAAAAAACATAGTACAACTAACTTATAGTTTAAAGATCAAGAGATTGACATCTGGTTTTAATCTTTACACACCCATCACCTCCATTTGCAACACAGTTAAGAACCTCACAAATAGCCAGATCATGAGGAAGAGCTTTTTAGTTTGATAGTTCATAAGTAATACTCTATGAGTCCATCTTGTTTTAATTCTATAGGCTATACATATTCATAAACACCCTAATTCACACACATGTGTAAATACATGTTAAAAAGAATAGTAATCTTTAATTGGGTAACGAGTAACAGAATTATTTACTAATTGGGTGTATTACAGAAATGTGTGTTCACACTGTTGCACTGTACTTAAAGACCTTGCCAGTGATTCCAGCAGAAGCCCACTAACCTAAGATCTTACTAATTTGTGATTGTATAGCTACAGGAAAGACAGTAGCTCTGATTTGAAAATTACCATTTGTTGTAATTAGACAGCAATGCAGTCAAATTGCTTCAGATATTTTGCACATTTTGTTAAAAAAAGAGAGATTATAATTACACTCAACTAAGCTTGAAAAAGAGGATATTTACACAAAAAGAAAAGCATAGCTGGCTAATACTTAAAGGTTTCCTTTACTGTTCCAGCAGACAAATGGTTTGCAATTAGAGTTCTGCTGCTATTCCAGTTACATTTCTGTGTTTGATTTTCCAGTAAAATGGAAGGTAACAGAACTCAGTATAATTTCAGCAATATAGATACATATGGGGTTTCGACTTTATCTGTCATATGTTTGGGTCTTTTTCTTGGACTGCCAGTACCTTATCTGCCCATTTTTGGAGGTGTTATTGATGCTAGATATTACCAAAAGGAAAAGGTTAGAAGAACCAGCTTGTTAGTGATAACAGCCTGATTCTGGGAAAAATCCATTCTTCAATTTTCAGCTTGTGCATGTCCACAATTTTTCCACCTACCTGTAATCATCACAAAGGAACTGCAGCATGAAGGAGGACATGGTATTTGAATTTGTCTGGTTTTCCATTTCCAGCAAGAGATACAGATGCCTTTAAAGCTATGAAGATTTCTTGGGCTTATACTGAATAATTGGGAAAGAAAAATGTCATAAATACAAATATATTTTCAGACTAGAAAACATTTGGTACCTAATGTTTCTGTCTTTAGAGGTATGCTGTGTTATATAAGCAAAGCTGTCAGGAAAAGTAAAGAGATTATTTTTCAGAAGAAAATAATTGAAAAAGTAGTTTCAGGGTATGACTAGGTTCTTGAGGACTGCTTAGTTTACTGGGAAACCTGTATGGCAGGGTTAAAAAATTGAGGGCCATATATACTTGTATATGAGTCTTCCAAACAGGCCCACAGACATCTTAAAAGCCAGTTTAGATAGGTCAGATAAGACCAGTTAGGTAACTTGTGGAAAATATGTAGATCACTTATCTTTGGCATTTACACTTTAGAATAAATAAAGGATTCCGGCCAGTGTACCTCCAGCAAATTATGTCCTACTGTCAGATTTCCAGCATCACTCTAATGTCCAAACAAAATTATATGGCTTAACATGTTACCCCTTCCTGCAGAGGGTGAGTTCTGCCCTCAGTGCTGTTTTGTACACAACGATGTTACAGCTGGGATGTTACACCTTCACCTTGTCTCTAATGAGGAAATAAATACTCAAGTTTCACCGTTTGTTTAAATAGAAAGTCATCACTATCATTTAGTGCCTGTGTCTCTTCCTGGAAATCTGTATAATCTGCCAGCAATTCTTAAGCCAAAACCCCCAGGTTCTGGTCATTTAGAAAATCAAAAAAACAACCCCCAAACCCTTTGTGCATTTAACCTTTATTATTATTATTTATTTTTTAATACTAGTAGTGTCTGTGGGTGTATAAGAACTGTAAATCAACATACTGATGTAGCATGGTTCTGTGTTTTCCTGCCTTTTCTGAAATAACAGTAATATAATTTAAAGTGTCCCCATTAAACCACATTAAGCTACTCGGCACCCTTTCCATTCTTAACTAGAGGAGAACAGACCAAAAGTCCATCAGTCTGGCACCTTGCCACTATGAGCAACCCCTAACAATGGCTTCAAAGGATGGTGTGAAATCCTCAGAGTGAACCTTGCTCCATAGAGTGTTTCATGAAGGGGATGAGAAGACAGAAATTCTGTTTCAGTCCATGCGGCAACTGTTTTATCTCCTAAATCTCCCAGTCAAAGCTGTTCTGACTTTAAAAGCCTCCTGATTTAAATATACTTATTTTTAGATATACCTGTAAAATAACCATCAAGATAATATTTAAAAATGATGATTATAGGAGAGCACCTTCACACTCCAGCAAACGCAGCATCCGTTCAGACAGAATTACTACTGGATCTTGTTTTACTTATTTCATAGAGGGTAATTCAAGGATTTCAGATAGTTCCTGAAAACTACGTTACTGACAAACAGCATGCAATATTTCATTATAAAAAACACACCATCGCAAAATCAGCAATCACTCAAAGACAGACAGCTTTTTTTGGTTTTCACCTTTACATTTTCCAAAGGGACACCAGAGGGTTAAAACCAAAATTTTAAAAAAATTAAATTGCTTTTGAGCTAAGCACTTGTATGCCAAGTCTCAGCATGGAAGGAATTTTAGCTGCTGAGCAACCTCATACAATAGTGCTTTAGAATAGAAATGCCAAAGAACAGACCCTTAACTACAGTATTGTAGCTCTGGTATGGGTGCCACTGTGATGAAAGTACTCTGATATAAAAGTGTCTGCCATGAAAATAAAGACAGAGAGACGGCTTTGTAGGTGGAACTTGGGTTCTTTTATGTAAAGACTGACCCAGGCAGTCAGAAGGGGAGAGTAAGAGGGCAAGGACCACATTATGTGGGCACGTAGCTGCCTGAGTGGAGAGTCAGGGAAAGAGCGTTGTGCAAAAAGGGAATTATTCTAACATCATTTCCCACACCTGTGGTAACATTAATGATTTTTCACAGCTTTTCTGTTTGTTTGTTTTGTTGGTTTGTTTTGGGGTTGGGTTGTTGGGATTTTTTTCCCTAATATCATAATAAGGTTATCTGCATTACTTTAAAACCTCTTCCGTGTGGTACTTTCAGAAATAATATAGGTCTTAGCCTAGTAAAAGACGACTGAAAAGCATGATGTTTTAATAAAGACAAGTCCTTTGTCCTTGAGCAGTGCAGATGATGTCACATTGGCCTCATGAATGTATGTAGAATTTCCTACTTAAAAAAACTTATGTGGAAATACTTGTGGCTCTCATGGAAAAAGGAGGTTTTAAGAAGATTACAGACCTAATGAAGAGAAACTTCAGATGTTAGATAAAACAGTGACTTTAAAGAGAAAGACTTTAGGATTAGCCGAACCACTTACCACTTATTTTCAATTTTTTTTTTAGATGAGATCTGTTTAGTCAAAAAGCAAAGTTTTAAAGAGAAAGAAATAGCAACTACTAAAGTTCTGCTCTGTTCTGCTTAGTAGAGTAATAATGGTGGCATTTGAATTATTAATGAACATTTCAAACTTACATATTCTGGCTTACATACAAAACCTTTTATTTTTTTAAATCTCATATAAGATAAACTAACTATATGAACGAAGTAGTAATGGTATTCCTTGCAAAACCTCTGTTGGGACACTGGAATGAAAAGAAATTGGGTTAGTCAAATCTTCTGGGTTTGTATTTTTTTTAATGGGAAAGAGAATGAAAATTTTCTAACTTTGCTAACAACAACTCAACTTGCTAAGAGTTGAAGAACTTCTAAAAAATAAATTCATACCAACTGCTGAGTATTTCTTTTTGTTGTTGTTGCCAGGTTTGTCACTCAGTGCAAGCCAACATCCTGTGAATTCAGAAAATTGTTTGTGTCAATGTGTGCTGTATTGCCAAAGAACAGTGAACCTATAAAAAATCATCTGTGATTATTTATGAATACATGAATGTACTTCACTTTTATGGTGCTTGCTACAGTATGGTTTTGAAATAGAAGGCTCATGCCTGATTAATGCAAATAAATGAGAATTCATGCAATTACACTGACTGTTCAGAGTTCCTCTCTAGCAACACCAGGAATTATATGAAGATTTCGCTAGTCTTGTTAAAGAACTAGAAGCTAATATTGTAGGCCAGAAATTCTTCAATCCATGTAGGCTAAAGGCTAGACAATATTTTATCTTTCACAACTTCTTTTCTCTCCCAGTTTTTATCTTGCAAAAGTTATCTGATTTTAATTCATTTCTTTATACTCTTTTAGAACCAGGAGATATTTAGCTTCATCTAGAGTGTCAATATCTGAACCAGCAGTGTGTCTTCTAGCAGGGAATGTCTATATATTAACTACCTTACTTTTTACTGGGTGGAGTCTATATTTTGCCACTTGAGGGCATCCTGTCATAATGTTCCGTTATAAAGACGCATATCTAAATTTTCATAAAAGTAATGTGTTCCTGTCAAAACAGTGCTATTTTTCAAAAGTGCTGATGAAACATTTGAAATTTGCCACACTAAACAGGCATTTCCAAGACCATAGATCAAAGTGGGTTGTATTTCAGGAAATGCTATGTCAACAAAGAAGGGTACGATGCAAGTGGATAGAATTTGCCTGGCAAGCACCAATGTAGACATCACAGATGTGTAGAAGCTTTGACAAAATTCACTTACAAAAGTTGGACCTGTGCTGGCAAGGGTTTTAAACTGGAAAAGACAGCCGGTTGAGATAATACAATAAAGGAAACAACTACAGTTAATGAGTTATCCTATACTTTTGTAAGTGTAGCTGCATGACAATTACACAAAAAATACCAACTCTCAGATGCTTGAAGACATGACCATATTTTGACCAAATTCTACAGTGGCTATCACATCCAGATCATATAATCTATTGTTCTATTATTCAGCGATATTATAATTGTATAACTGTGCAGACTTATACAAAAAGCATCACAGTAAATTTTTTACTGTTTTCTTTCTTCAATTTTTGGTCACTTACCTAAGTAAAACAATACATTTTAGCATACAAGGTTGTGTACAAAACTTTCAGTTCTTTATACCATTATTATATTTGACTTTGATGCTCTCATACCACATTTACTTTGTGCTGGGCTAGAAATTTTGAAACTTAGGGTCACACAAGTTGCAGTCACTAGGGGTAACTAGTCATGATTTTACTAGCCTTGGTGGTAAAGCAATGGAACATGCCACATTTATTTTTCCTCTCTGCAACAGCTTCCTCCATACTGAATAAGGTGCACTGATTATGAGCTGTGTCAATGTAAGATTTCCTCTTTCCATACTTTGGCTCTCAGTCAGCCTTTTCTCTCTTCCACCTTATAACTTTTCTCCACCTAGTTCACAAACCACATGCTGTCCCTTTATTAACCTGCCATTTAATCAGCCCTTCTAACTAAGCCCATAAACACAACCCTCACAATAAAACTTTATGTGCAAGAAATGTGCTTCTATTTAACAGCCAGTTTAACCTCTCCAGTCTTTCGTTTTTCTTTTCCCCTTCAAACAATACTCACATGGGGAAAGAGACTCATTCACACTCTTTTCCACATGTTCATTTCAAATCACAGAGCTCAACTGACTGAAGTCCTCCCAAGGAGGATCTCAGACTGCTGTTTTATTCTGTTCTTCAAACCACCCAACTTCCTCCCCGTCTCCCCATTAAAACCCTGACCCACAGCTGTAGATTGGCTGCTCTCTTTTGCTGTTCCATATTTCTCATGTTCCTGTAAAGAGAGGATTTGGGAGTGCTGCCACCTTCTGCTTTCCATGTAAGTGAAGCCACCACAGTATTGCCACTGCAGGTGGGAGGATAAGCCATTGTCAAGTTCCCATTTTCCACTGTGAAATGACTCTGACCTCCACACTCTGCTGGGCTGTGGAAGTGGGCTTTCAGCTCTACCACCCTACTGCATCATGTCATTGGCCAGCTTCGCCTTGTTGTGATCCTGTCACTTGTCCTCCCTCTGGAGCACAGGGTGCAAATGAAGTTCTGGAGTTTCAAGTTGACACCCATTATTTAGATCAGACCTTGCAAGCCATTTCTTTAGCTTCTTGTCCCATGAGGTCATTCACAAAATCTAGTTCTTTCTTAAGACAAACACATGCCCAAAAAGGTGTGGCATTTTCTGGTGCATTCTTACACTTTCAAAAATGGTATTCTTAAAATTTCCTTTTACCACTGCTCATATGAGAGCAAGCATGTCAGGGATTGAAGGACATGCTGCCAGTGATAAAGAAAAGAGATCTAGGTCCAGCCTTATATGCCTCTCTACAGCACTAGAGTCTGATCCATTCTAAGGTTTGAATAAAAAAAATACATCCAAATATTTGCAAAAGGTCAGGATTTCAGAGGAGAAAATTTCTCAAGAAAAAAAATAGATTAGGTGTGGCTTTTATAACAGCAAAAAGAAATGTGGAAATAATGAGTTAATGGTTAATAATTCTTTTTTACTTTAGAAAAAAGTTTGCCCAACCCATTTAAAACTCATCTAACATTTTGCATAAAAGATATTTTCTCAGGCATCTTAAAATATTTCAAAATTGACTCTGGGGAATAAGTTCTACTCCATCCAAGTAACAAGCTGCTCATTCTCCATGAAATGAAATGAATGCCATGGCCTTTTTAAGTGGCACAGGGGAACTATTTATTATGAAAAGAGAAGTAGAAATAATTCTGGCATCCAGATAACACCTTTGACAATAAATACCTCAGTGCACATGAGCTATCAGAACTCATTTCTACCTGAAAAATTGTACCTCTCGTTCATATATACTCATTTTTAACAAATGTTTCTTCTCTTTAAAAAGAATTTATGCTCTGCCGTGACACTGGCATTTTGTGTCTCTTGGAATTTGGGGTCACATTCATGAAGTCAGTATCAGCCTATCATCAGGAACAAGTACAGAGACACCTGTTTCCAGCTATGTAATCCTGAGGTTTTTAAGAACTGAGCAAATAATATCAAGCTGTTTCAAATACTGTGAAGTAAAAATCATGATCATACATATTTCAAGTGCATAAGTAGTCCTACTATCTGTGGCATAGAAGCTATTGACGGAAGTAAATATGAGTGTATTGACAGATTTGGACTGCAAGTGATGAAAATTTGCTGAGAAGACAATAAGGCCACATTAATTATCGATTTATACTGCCATGTGACTCTTCAAAGTTTTTGTTGAGTGAGACTGTTCTCCACCCTACACTCATTGCCTGAAATTGGTACCCAGAAATACTCTGTTCTGTGATGTACTGGCTCTTACCAAGGTAAGGCTCTTACCTTGGAAATAGGATTGAAGTGTGAAAAGGTTAGTACATGCCTGAGAGCTCTTCCTGCAGAAATGTAGATTCACCAGTGCACTCTAGAAAGGCCCTTAGAGTGGTATAAATTGGTTCAGGAATAAAATGGGCAGCTGCCAAATATGATATAGTAATGGTCATTACATATCTTTTCACTCACTGCTGACATGTGACCTCCTCCTATATTAGCACAATGGCCCATAATTAAAGAAAAATAAAATGGCTAATCAAAAGCAACATGTTTGGTTTGCCCTGTTGGTCACAGTATGCAGCACTGTGGCTATGGTGTGAATCTCATTCAAAGATGGAAACATTGTAGGGCATGTCTATGAATATCTGCTGTCTCTACAGATTTTCTTACTTTTATGTTTTATAAAAACCTAAACAACAGACAGATTTAAAAATGGAATTTTATTAGTCCATGGCTGTTTATTGATACTAGAGACTAGAGACTATCTGTGAAAAAGCAATTCTAACACATTTAATGGAAATCTATATATTTTTGCTCCTTGTTTCATCAGCCATATAAAAAGGAAAAAACCCAGCAAGACAATCCCTCTTTTGTGTGTTGGTTCCCAAGACCATAAAGATACATAATAAAGTCTTAAGAGGGAGGGTTCTGTATGTTAAATTTTAAGCTTGTCTTTGTAGAGTGGTTTTGTATGCTGACACGTCCCAACTCATCAAATTACTTGTTTTGATATCAAAATATAGGATTTAAAATATTTCTTCTTAAAGCAATGACTGTAAAAAAAGGGCAAATTTACAGCCACCTTCTTTGTTCATATGAACATTATCTGCTGCATTTTGTATTCTCATGTTAATTATGAACTGATAAGAGTACACTGTGAAACAGTGTAGAGTACAGAGTACAGTGTCATTCTGTTGGCATCAGAAATTGATTAGGCATATTTCTAAATCCACTCATATCTTCTGGAAAAACACACAACTTTGAAAAAAGTGAATGCCTGCCCTCTGTTGAAAATTTCTTCTGGGCAGGGCAAAATGACTTGTGAAAATAGTCATATCAAGAGACAGAACCATCTCTTTCTATCCAGGCCTTATGGCCTCTGCAGATTTCATTAGAGATTAGCATTGAAATGATACATGGTTTTGAAAAGACCACTTAACTTCAAGGTCATTGATCTGTTGGTCTTCTTTACATAATACTTTTACTGTTGTTAAATCATATACAAATATATTTTTTATATTCCATATCAGAATTACAGAATAACAGAATATGCTGAGTTGGAAGGGACCCACAATGACCATAGAAGTCCAACTCCTGGCCCAGCACAGGACAGCCCCAGAGTCACACCATAGGCTGGAGAGCATTTCAACGCTTCTTGAACTCTGTCAGGCTGGTTCTGTGACCACTTCCCTGTGGAGACTGTTCCAGTGCCCACCGTCTGGGTGAAGAACCATTTTCTAATATCCAACCTTAACCTCCCCTGACACAGCTTCAGGCCATTCTCTCAGGTCCTGTCCTTGGTACCTACAGAGATCAGTGTCTGTCCCTCCTCTTCCCTTCATGAAGAAGCTGTAGATTGTGATGAGGTCTCCCCTCAGTCCCCTCTACTTCAGGCTGACCTCTGCCAGGCATCTATTCTCTATGTTTGGATCTTGGGAACAATTAGCTAAATCCCACCTTTTGATTTCCTAGATCTGTCACAGAGCTGGAAACGTGAAGAGGACATTCTTCAGGAACCCATTCAAAGAGCTTGTACTCTGGGATGCTCTTTCTCTAAGGATAAAAGATCTCTCCCATGGCAGAGATAGAGCTCTGCTCTCTCACTGTGAGACCAGGAGGGACCTGATGAGATGCATCCCAGAGTCATCCCAGATCCAATGGCTAAGCCTGGAGAAAAAAAGGCTTTGGATGACCTAATTGTGGTCTTCCAATACCTGAAGGCTGCCTAAAGAAATATAGAGACTTTTTACAAGGGCCAGTAGTGATAGAACAAGGCAAAATGGCTTTAAGCTGAAAGAGAGTAGGTTTAAATTAGGTATTAGGAAGAAATTCTTTACTGTGGTAGTGGTGAGGCACTGTGCATCCCTGGCAGTGTTCAATGCCAGGTTGAAAGGAGGTGTCCCTGGCCATGGCAAAGGGGTTAGAACTGGATGATCTTTAATGTCCCTTCCAAACCAAGCCATTCTATGCTTCTATGATTCAAAATTCTATGACCTTGCTTTTGTTTTCATCCAGATTTGACATAATCCTTTCTTTAAACTTCACCATTTGCCCATTCATTTCTGCTGTGGTAAAAGCATTGTAATCAGATTACAGTCACAGAGAATTCTTCACGATGCCACATGAACTGGAAAAATAAAAGAGATAAATAAGATAAATAATAAATTTCAAACTGTTGTGTATGACAGCAAAAATGCTTTACTCCTTTTCCTTTTCCAGATTAAAATATGTAGCTCATTTAGAGGCTGTTATATTAAAAATAATTTGAGTTTGCAAGAGTTTGCCATTGTTCTCTGAAGGAAACAAAACCATTAGCTGAGTTAAAGATGTCAATTAAAAAAATGTGGATAGTCCCTGATGATCTATCTCAGCAAAAACAAGTATGAACAAACTAGACCTGGAGACCTGGGACCTGGAGAATGTTAGTGGGCAGAAGGACCTTCATGGGGAGCAGGCACATGCTCTGTTTAGGAGTAGGAACCAGGGAGATTGGATCACAGCAAGGAGAGGAAAAGGCTTTTATAGAGGCAGTGCTGTATTATGAGGCCACTCCTCAAACTTCACCACACCCAGATCAAGAGAGAGAGAGCAGCAGCACCAATAGTTACCAAGAGCAAGTTTTCCATTCCTTGAGAAGAGTCCCTACTTTAAAACCTCTCCTTGTAATGTTCAAAGATTCTTATCCTACACAATAATTACTTTCACAAAACTGCTTTTTACTGAGGGTTTTTTTGTGGGTTTTTTGTTTGTTTGTTTGTTTGTTTTTTGTTGTTGTTGTTGTTTTGGGGGTTTTTTGTTTGTTTGTTTTTCCCTTTGGGAATGTGGTATAGAGTCATATAACATAACTGGGTTAAGACCTACACTAATGTTACTGATCTGCTCCAAAATTGAGCTGGCTGTGGGAGGATGTTTTCCATGTCTTCTGGTTCTGTACTGGAGACAATGAGCCTCTGATTGGTACAGGTAGATGCTGTGCTGGTATTCTGAACAGTAAGCTGAATTTAGTTACCAAACAGATAAGCAGCTCATGAATAAAGGAGACATAAGCAGGAGGGTAGAAACAAAACTACTTCTGATTACTGCAAATTAAATTTTGTCCCAAGAAAGATCAATTTAGAGGGAGAAACTTTTTGCATGTAGTGGATGTAACCTTTGGAAGGACCATGAAATATATAGGCAATAAAAAGAAAAATCAAAAATAAAATGAAGCCATGTGTTATTCTACCTTTATGAAGATATACTTCATTTGCAAATGAGACAAGTTTGGTCCTATCAATAGAATGTAAAATCATGCAAAGGACATGAAAATATGCTCCATTTAATCGATCTTCCTCGATGGAGACCAGAATCTCTGCACATGTGGTAACCAGGAATTGTAAGTTCAGGGTCTGCTTAGCCATTGTCAAACTGTTTCAGACAGGACTGGTAACTGCAGCTGTGTTTAAATAAGCAGACATCTTACTAATCAATTCTATTAGATAAAGTTCTTATATATTTCAGAGTTCTTCACTGGGAAATATACAAGAATGAAGGTCATGTCCAAAAAATCACAGATATGAGAATGGCTAATGCAGTAGATTTATTGAATAGAAACTGTGATAAAAAATGATGGTTCAAACAATGCATCAGAGAAGGGAGCCGTGGAGAAATTCCAATATGAGCATCTTTTTTTCCAGAGCTGAAAAAAAAAATCTGAGAATGTAGATGTATGGGACACATAAAAAACATGAAACATTCTATAAATGAAGCAAAGATCATGTTTATTTCTAGCAGGATGTTAAAGAAAACAGAGAGGTCATCGAGTGCACTGTGATCAGAGGAAACAACAACAGCTCTTGAAAGCAGGAGTAAAAATAATTTTCTTTTATTAAACACTAAATCTAATCAGATTCATGTGCATGTCAAGATATCTTCAGTCTAATTTACTAAAATTTGGATGTGCTTTTCAGACACTGATAAACTGCGGGTATAAATACTCACCATGGTAAAGTGCCTGTGTTTGCTGTGCACTCCAATCAGATGATCAAATTATTTGCTGTTGATTATTGTGCAAACTATATCTGAATCACTTTGTGCAAAAGAGAAAAATAGGTTCAAAAGATTGCTGCTGGAAATGGCAGTCCTGCACTGTTATTTCAGTGAACAGGAGAGAGGAAATGATTTTCTGTATCATCTGGTACATGGAATTAAAAGCTGGACAGATAACACATATGAAAGTATGTCTGCATTTGAATTGTGGGAAGTAAGGAAAACAACAGATAGTAACATCAAGCTGCAAAATATTGTTTTTCTCAAATATCCATTAATGTAAGATTGATAGCTCAGTTCATACCTTCTGGAAAATAGAAATAAAGAATGATGTATTTTCACCTTTTCATGAACCTCAACTTATGTAAGGTGGGCAAAAAATCTTGAAATGAGAATGGTGACATCCTTAAAGCCAGCAAGCTTAATAAATTATAAACTGACAAATTTATGAAAATACTTAGTATTCTATGTAAATGGAAAATGTGCTCAGCTCTTACAGATACAACAGTCTAATATGGGATCTATCAAATCACTTCACAGCAAAATTTATCAGAAACTCTTTATGAAGTCCATGTCACCTTGGAAAAGATTCCTGATTAATACTTTCTATCAATCAGATTTCAGACTGTTTTTTGGAACCGGCCTCAAATTTCCTGTCCAAAAAATTTATATAACTACGTACTTTTATAAAAGAAAGCAAACAGACTCAAAGCTTACATGAAACAGTCAAACTCATCCCAAACAATTGGGTTTTTTGAATACAACCATTTTGATTGCAAAATATTGTATACAAACATTTTACCCTTATTTTGGTCCCTTTTCTGTAAATCAGGTTTTCTTAATGGGACAGAAAATCAGTTTTCTAAACCTCTCCTTTCCTTTTCATCCCTTCAGCTTCAGTAAAGTGAAAAACCTACAAGCAGATTTTTCATTAAACTGAATAGCACAAGATTTTCACCCAAGAAGCTGGTTGCTCTTTCATGCCACTAGGACAAGTATTCTGCCCTGTGCCAAAATCAGAGGCTCACAAATCTGATGTTCTAACCAATGTAGCATTGGGCTTTCTGGTTACCTTAAGAAATTTCTTTTTTTAAAATATGAAATATGCAAGTTGTCTAAATGGCCTGCCCGTCATCATAAAATGGCTTGTGTTGGAAGGGAACTTAAATTTCACCTTGTTCCAGCTATGGGCACGGACACCATCTGTTAGACCAGGTTGCTCATAGCACCGTACAACCTGGCTTTGGACACTTGTATGGACGGAGCTTCCCCAGCTTCTCTGGGCAACCTGTTCCGGTGACTTACCACTCTCAAAATGGATAATTTCTTCCTAATATGTGATCTAAACCTAATCTCTTTCTGTTTAAAGCCATTCCCCCTTGTCCTATCATTACATGCCCTTGTAAAAATCTCCTTTCTGGTGTCTTGCAGGGCACCTTCAGGTACTGGAAGGTGCTTGTTGCAAATTAGATGTGGTTTTAAATAAGTCCATGCCTTTTGCTCAGGCCTCCGGCAGCAGCCAGTAGCTTTATGGAGGGGGTCAGCACCCCAAGATCCTCTCTCATTCACAAGTTCTTTAATAATGGCTGATTCTGTCTATTATAGAATAGACACAATAATAAGCACAAAACTAACAGAAATAAGACTTAAGACAGACTATTACTACACAGGAATAAGACAAAAAGAGACAACTAGTATTATACACACAGTGTTAAAGGTACCATTAATTTTACAGCTAGTGAAGAAATAATGTAATTTAGGATCCAATGTTTCTTACCATCCAATTGCTGATGGAGTACACATCAAAATCCTTTCCCTCAATTCCCAGGAAAGTAACCACAGAATCTGTGTCCCGACTCCGGGAAGAAGTCTTGCATGCTTTCAGGGCATGTGTAGGAGACTTCTGCCTCTGTGATAATCTGTAGTACTTTTATAGTGTAAAACTGGCCTTTTGGTCACCAGTTGTTTTTTATCTCTTCCCACATCTGTTAAGCTGGCAGACCTTTTGGTGCCAGGAGATGATACCTGCTGGGCCTTGCCTGCCTGGGTTATCTCTCCTGTCTGCACCAGCCACCTGTGGTGGGAGAGGGGGTGATATGCCCTGCCACAGTGCTGTAAGGTTTTCCTGGGGCCTTCTCTTCTCCAGCCTGAACAACTCCAACTCTCTCAGCCTGTCTTCACAGGAGAGGTGCTCCAGCCTTGCTCTGATCATTTTTGTAGCCTCCTCTGGACACACTTCAGGAAGGGAATATCCTTCCTGTGTTGGGAAGCACAGAGCTGAATGCTGTACTCCAGGTGGAGTTTCACCAGAGAAGAGCAGAGGAGGAGAATCACCTCCCTCAACCTTCTTTTAATGCTGCCCAGGATGTGGTTGACCAAGGAGAAAGAAGAATTGTATTTCAACAGCTGAGGACACAGAAGTAAATATCCTGATAAAATTTAAATAAACAATGTCAACACTGACAGATTTTTCAGATACCTTTTATTCTTCACAGTTCCCATTTTTCGAACAAATATCTGATACACAACAAAAGATGATTTTTCCATAAGCAAAAGCAAGTAATCATAAAAATTCTCCCACTCCAAACAATATTTGCAAGAAATTTGTTCCTGATGCTAAAAAGGAGAGAGGAATGAGAATTAATTTGTAATAAATCTATAAATACTGAATTTTTGAGTACTATACTAATGAATACATTGCAAGATGTGGGTCTCCATCTACTAAGAGACACCTCAACACAGGACAACTGGATGGTGAGATTAGACCTGAACGATGTCTTACTATCCTGGTAGTGAAAAAATGTCAAAGGTTCCTCCAGGCTTTGTTGGGAAGGAGAACTTTGGCAGATCTCCAGCCTACCATCTGGCCTCTTGTCAGCTCCATGGTAGCAGCCTTCTGTGTGCAAGGCTAGGGATAATGGTCTGTTTAGACAACATGCTGACTGTGGTACAGAACAGAGAGCTGTTAGCAACACAAGTTGATTTGGTGAAAACAATTCTCAAGAGCCAGAGTGGCTGAAAAATTACCAGGAATCAAATCTGGCTGCTGCCCAGAAAACTGAAGTTTTTTGGATTTGCTGTCCTGATGTCTCTGCTTCAGAGGCTTTTAGACCTTTCCAGGGTGTATTAGAGAATGTATTTGGAAAGTATAATGGCTCTGGGGAGACAGCCATCTATTCTAGGGGGACAGTTTATGTCACTGTAATTAAATTGAGAGATACAAAATGCATGTTAGGTCATCCTATCCATCTCGTCACTGAGGGAAGGAAGGCACTATGATCTGAACTTTGTTTTCTTTCTCATCATCTTGTAATATTTCAGAGTAATGGGTCCACTCGGTTGGAAGGCAACAATAGCCTTATTACAAAGTTTTTGCATATGAAAATTATTTTTCAATCTCTTGTACTGCTGGTTATGTACAAATACAGAATTTTCTGTGCTCCACATTGGTTACTCCCAAATTTAGGACAGTGCAGAAAACCTCTCTTCCTACATTCATATGTTCTTATTTCACCAATAAATAATACATTAAAAATGCAGTAAAAATTAAATTCTTATTTCACAAAATATTTTCTCAATCTTTTTAGCAAAAAGAGAAATAAAACTCTTAGAGAAAAACAGAAAAGCTTTTTGCTATTTTAAGTTTTTTTGAGTTTTTAGAACAAAATTAATTTCTTCATGAAAATAGCTATCTTTAAGGATCCCCCTTCCCAATAAAAACTTTTGTTTGGAAAATCAATGGATGCCCTTAAAAATTGAAAGGTATTTACTTGCTATATAACTTGTATTAGAATATGTCAATATCCTGTTTCCTAATTGCCTCTCTTCATTGCAATTTTGGTGCCTTCTATAACTAAAGAAATAGTGAAAATAAAAAATTGTGTCACTTCCCATTCAATAACTGCATTTTGTCACATATTAAGAGAAAGATTCTGAGGGAACAGTTTCTCTTAACACATTGCCCTCGGGATACACATTATTAGACCGTTCAAACTTTGTAATGTTTTCTGTCCACAAAATCTGCATTACCACAAATGTATCTGTAGTACCAGAGTAAAATGATTTTTAAATGCAGTTTTCATAGCATTTAAAGAGTGGAGAGAAGAACAATCCGTGGCTTGTTTTTTCCATATAAACATGACCTTGTTTTGTTCATTTTGATTCATGGAGTATTTTGAATGTTCTATATGGCTTCTTCTTTTAAATGACTTAGCTTTATTGAAAAGCTTTGTGAAACAGGAACCAGAGTAAGATATGCATCTGGACTCAGGATGTTGATATCAACGGAGGACCTAAAAAGATTTAGGAAGATTTAGAGAGCTGAGGCAATGAGAAAATGGTCAGATTCTCAACTGATGAAAATTGGCAAAATTGGTTCTTCAGAGAAATATTTAAAATTTATACAGTTGGGAAAAGGTGAAAAAAAGGTGAAGCAAATAGTAAAGCCCAGAAACACAAGTTGAAACTAACGTACACAGATTTAAGCATTTTTTAGTCCTATCTAATCTAGTGTAAATAAACCAAAAGTAAGAGTACATGAACGTTTGTGGAATAAAAAAGAGGTATTAAAAACTGGACATCAATGGCATTGCGTAAATCCTTTTACATCCATGTAAATTCTTAAAACAGTCTATTAGAACAGCAGATATGCAGTGATTTTTTTAGATTAAATGCACTACAGATGTGGCTACAGTAATTTCACAGTTTAAGCCTTGGGCACATGGCATTTAAAACAGAACTTCATCACTATAGCATTACACATTTAGTTCTTCACTGAAAAAGACATGAAGTAGGTACATTAACTCCAAACAATCGTTACTTTACCACAGTAATTCTCAGTGCTAGCATTTCTATTTCCTTACTGAAGCATTATAGACTTATGTGGCCCCTATTATTATAGATCTCTCAACCATTTCCTATGTATTTAGCTGCCCAATTACCCTGTGAGACAGAATAAACCCACTTATTCCTATTTTATGAGACGAGGAAACAGGACTCGGAGGACTGGTGACTTATCTAAGGTCACACAGCAGCAACTTAAACAGTCTTCTCAAGCAACAGGCTCTGTGCCTTAATTTCTGAATCGACCTGATATGCTGCTTGAAATAGTCTGTGCGTCGTATCTCGCTAAAAGCATTACAAAATAAAAGAGCTTATTGCTAAGACTAGAGCCATTTCTCTCAATATATTGATTTCAGAATCCCAATACTTTCAGAAAAAAAAAAAAAAAAAAAAAAAGAAAAAAAATCTCATTGTCATCCAGTTTACTTGGAGAAGTACAGTTTTTAGATCATTGCAAGTCTGTCTTGCCACATAGCACAATTATTATTTACAATATTAATCTATATTTTTCAATTTTAGTGGCATTCATATCAGTACTAACAATGGGTTCACCTACAACACAGCTCAGCCCTGAGTGGGCACTACTTTGTGCCTGCATGGTAGCACACAAGGGATTTCCCTGTATGTCCCCAAAACTGTACTGTTCTGTGGCACTACAAAAAGCAGTCCTCTGTTATTGGCCAGTTTTTCCTCTTTACCAGTGTACAACAAAACACTTTATGTGGTTACTTTTTTTTTTATATTTTTTCTTGCTAATTAATAACATACACTGTTCTTGATTTTTACAGTACTGTCTTCTTAGATCTCTGTTGTATTATATAAACACACACAAGCTGACACACAGAGACAAAAACAGACATAGACACACACACACACATCCCTCTGCTACAAAAAGTTTCTTTTGAGCTCCAAAGCAGCTAAAAAGCATTAGAGCTGCCATTTCTGTGGGAAAAGCATGGTATCACATAAATTAGTGAAGCTACACCTGCTTTATCTCTGAGAACAATTTGATGCAGTCAGTGTGCAATGTGTACTCACACAGGTGCTCATACAACAGACATACTCACTGGCATTTGGAAAAGCATCATAGCTAAATTTTTTCATAGTCATTACAGAAAATAATATGTGATCACTTTTGATAGTTTAGGAAGTGGTCTGCATTGCATACATCTTAAGACTTCTCCAGTTTCCATACATCAATTACTTTCAGTTAAAAAAATTTTATCCTAGAAACCTTAATGTATCCAGACTAGGCAGGCAACTACAAATGCCCTGTGCATTGGGTAAGATCTGCATTCCCAAATCTTGGGAGAAGTTGGAAACAAATATTTGTCAAAAATCTCCAGAAATTTTCAAGGGAGGCTGGAAAGTTCACTCCAAGATTGAGACTAAACTTCCAGTTTACCCATCTCAAAAACAGGGAAATGAGCTTCAATGATTAAACAGAAGTGAAGTATAAATCTACACATATAAAAAAAATGCTCTCATTTTATGAAACTAATTCACATTATCCTTTTAGTGACCCAAGGACAGAACCAGATGCAGTTTTTCTAATAAACAAATGCACAAATTGCCAAAACATATTACCAAAACTTTCTTTTTCTATAAAAATATATTACTATATTTTCCCTGTTTAAGAGGTTCAGAAAGTTCTCATCCTGGCAGAAAAGAGGTAATAGAATCAAACTGACTTAAAGCAGAACTTGGCTTTCCTGAGATGCAAACAAGGCAGGAGGCTTTCTATGTGAGTGTCATCACTGTTCACACAGAGGTGGTGTGAACTCCCTGAACGTAACAGGGCTCAGGAAGTGTGATTTTGGATTAAATTCTCATCCCAGGTTACCCTCTATAATTGATTCTCTAAAAGACAGCTGGTGCTCAAAGGCAGAAATTTAAGGTTTTCTGACTATCTCTTGCTGAAAACTAGCAGAAAGTTAAGTCATCCAAATCTAACTTTAATTTTAGATTGCTAAAGGGAAATTCCAGAAAAGAGAGGGCAACTGTGAAACTGCCAGGCACTTCATTTTGTATTGGGTCCTCTTTTCACATCTGTGATTGACCTACTATCCATCCTTAGTCCAGCTGCTTCACTTCATCGTGCCATTTTGACACCACGTCTCAGTGGTCTATTAGTGTTTGATCAGCTTCATAGCGCAAATTTGTAGAAGAAATTGGCTTTTTAACATTTTCCTTTGTTTTTTCCTACCTTGAAATACAATGTTTAGTAAAAGACTACAAATAAGCATGAAAAGCAAGATATGGCATAGCATATCTGTCTGCTGTTTTCTTTCCTAATGAGTATTTTCTGAATTTGATATGATTCCACACCAGCAAGAGTTGTTTTCAATTTTGTGCTCTTATAAACACAGTACCCTTAAAAGACATTGTGTATGAATACCAATTTGTTGTGAGATCTATTAAATTTGGAAAGTGTTCAGAATGTTAACAATTTCCATAAAATAATAGGCATATAATATTTTCTGTACAGTTTCTTACACTTGACAAAACAAATAAGAAAAAAGTTAAAAGAAATCATCCCACCTAGATCAGCTCACCCAGCTCTGATGTGATGATCTTCAGCGGTTAGTAAAATTCATTAATAGGAGAATTATCATGAGAGCACATTCATCCCAAACAAAGACATTTAATTATACCTTGATGTTTTGAACTGTTTGCTTCAAGCAAATTCCAAATCCACTTGAGGCTTGGGTATAAAGTTCATCCTGTAAAATAGAGCGATTTGCTTAAAGGTTTATTTTCCTGGGAAAGGTGCTTTGCAGAAAGCCTGCCTCCAAAACAAGATTCCTGCAGGGCCAACCTTTCTCCCTGAGCCTAGGAAAGCCACCACTAGCTTTTTGCAAAGTGATATGCAAAAGGCCACACATTGAGTTGGTGACGGAGCCAAGATTGCAAACATGGAACATCTTTGTGTGTTTGTTTTCATTTTCCCAGAATAAAACTTAAAAGAAAGCCTGAAAACTGAAAACTCTGCTTTGGAAGGGATGAGTAACCATGAGACAGAACTTTCTCTTCCACAAAACACTGGAGGCAATTCAACAAATGTTTTAGCCTATGTCTGTTTTGAAGCAGAGGAGGATGTCAAGAACATACAGAAACCCATTTTTTAGCTGAATTTAAAAAGAGAGATTACAGTAATGTGGGAAAGGATTTGACAAAGAGTCTCAAATTTTAATTGTTTGAAACCTATCTGCATGTTCTAAATGTTTGTGCTGGTATTTCACTTTTCAGTACATTACAAATCTATTGAGCTGGCATCATTGTAATGCTAGGAGAGTGTTTACAAATCCATTGCAATGACATTATGTTATGAATACTTTTGTACTAGTTCCATTCTTGTCTCAAAATATGCATTTAAGTGGAAAGGTGCTGTTGCTTGCAGTACAATCCTTGTAGCAAATATGCTTTGCTAAATGTCAAATGAAGATATAAGGAGATGATGTGTTTATGAAATGAATAGAACACACTGAGTTACTGTGACAGAGCCTTCATTAATCACTACTGAGAGATAGTTAATTAATGTTTTAGTGCTAGTGCTGCATTTGTAAGAAGGTACAGCATATGCAAGGCAATGTCTTGAGGTCCCCCACACCCACGATGTTCCAAGACAGGAACAAGAACAGCAGCTCTAGGCAGTCTGAAGTCAAAGGTTGCCCCTACCACATTCATTGGATCACCCAGTGGCTGCAAAGTGTTTGGTAGGGAAGGGCACCTTGTCAGTGGCATGTGTCCTGTGGGCAGTCCCCTGTCATGTTCATTACTGTTGACAGCACTAGCGAGTGCCCTTGTGCTAACGAGAGGGCAGGTAGCTGGCTCCCAGGCATCGGCACGTCGCGCTGCAGGAGGGATCCCTGCTGCCCAGGGCTGACAGCTTCTGTGCAGGGCATTTTGTCAGTGTTACTGACATCTTGCCTTTTAGGATCACGTCTGGTGTTTGGGAGAATGGTGAAGAGTCATCATAACCTGGGAAACTGCCTGATGGGAAATGAATAATCACAGAGAATAACCCAGTGCTTTCCAGGCATTTTTTAATATGTAGGCTCCATATACAATAAATAATTAATTAATACCATATAACAAAATCCTCAGAAAAATGCAAGGATATGATAAGGTCTTCTTTATAATTATCAATCACTACTGCTTTGACCTTGGAAGCCAGCCCAGCTCCAGCTGCCTTTTGCTTTCCTTGCTCTTCTCTCACAGCTTTGACCGACTTCTATTCAGCCCTTGAGTTTTAACTCCCTAGACCCCCTCTATGTTTTCTAATGGAAATGCTATGGCTTGGCAATACCCTGCTGTACATCTCCATGGTCCTTTCATAAGTTTGAAAATTCTCCAAGCCAGAAAACACAGTGAAGTTCTGTTTGTTACTCTCAGGTGACCTTTCAAATGGGTTTTCAGAGACAAATCTTTCACTCCAGCTTGTGTTTTTTCTTCCCTGAAGGCAGAGTCAGGGGCTGTGTAATGATGACATTAGCATATCCTGCAAGTGCTATCAACTAAGGCAGAAAGGCAAAGGAAATGGAAAGAAGAGTTCTGTAGTCCTGAATGCATCTCTCACATGCCCCTGGATAGGTGAGTCTATGTTGAACTGTTTTGCTTAGGCCAAGCTAAGTTAAAGGGATTTTTATGTTTCCTGAAATAATCTGAGCCTAATTAATGCCCTGTAGGTCAATTCATCTAAGTTTACTTTCTGCACTCTTATCAAGCTGAGATGTGCTGCGTAAAAATGTACCATTTTTGAAAAAAACCCCAAACATATGAACGAGGCTTTCAAAAGAGTAAAAAATTAAATCTGTGACTGTGCCTTTATATTATGTGGAGAATTAAACACCTTTGAAAAGTGCAGACAGTCAAATCAATGTTGTCCTGAATTTTGCAGTGGTGAGAATTATTCATAAAAGCTATAAGCTCACATATTATTAGAATAAATACCTCAGTTATTATTAAACAAACTCAAAAATCCCCTAGTGAAATCTCCAGACATGGGAACAGAAAAACAGTAACCTTAAATCTTCATGTAGACAATTAAACAAGACTGTGATTTGGTTTGTCAGTCTCCTGCCTTCAGTTTTCTTTTTCCCCAGCAGAAATAGCTGGGAGTGGGGATCCTGCTCCATACATAGCATAGGACAAGAATTAGCCATGTAAGAATGATGGAAAGATGCAAGGTCACTGGCATGAGACCATTTGGGCTTTTTTAGCAGAGGAATTAAATCTCTTGAACCAGTTTAAGAAGTGTTTTGGGGCTCTTGAGGACTCAACGTGGTACTGAAACCTAATTCCCTAAGTACAACTACTAAACAGTATGGCCCAATTTGCTTATGGCCCTTACAGGCTGTACACCTTCAACTCCAAAAGACCACTTTGCTTCTCCAGAAAGTATCTGTTTGGAGTTGAGCTTCAATGAATTTGTTCAAAAAGCAAGAGTCTGGCTTGTCAGATATGACAGTTGGGTTGACATGAAGAGTCTTCCCCACCACAGTAACCTGTATCATCGATATTTAATATCTGGATTCCTACACTCCTCTCTCCCACCAATCCCTATTTTTTTACCAGTTAAGTAGACATTTCATTATTTCTTGGTCACAAATTGCTTTCCTAAATTGCGTGTTTGTTCTTGTTTTATATTCTGCTGGCTTGTGGGGTTTTTTTCATGTGTTATAACTTTTCCTTCTTAGGTAGAGTAAGAATATCTCTAAGTAGACAAATTTGGATATTATTAGCCTGAAACTTCCTGCAGATAAGTCATGAAGCTTCCTGGGCACATTTTTTTTCTGTGCAAATTAAAAAAAAATCAAAATCATAAGCATCTTTCAAAATAAAAAAGTTTGAAAATATCATCAAAGTGGTTTTATAAATCCAGTAGAAGAAACATCTGTGAAATATTTTCTTCACTGTTCACTGACTAGTGTCAGCTTACCAGTGTCTGCTGTCTTCTGGCAAGCTGTACTGCACTGAAGTTGGTTGCTGAAATCCCAAATGATCTGTAAACCTCAATTTTGCTCAGAAACACAATCATCTTTTGTCTCATTCATATTTTTGTTGCTCTGTCAGTAATTGTACAGGCACAATCAAGGAATTATGGTGCGCTGCATTCAACTTCACAGGCATGACAAGGATGGCTGCTCTTAACCATGCAACTTTATTAGATTTATGAAATGTGTTCTCTTTTTGTGTATGTTGAAAAATTGTCAGAAAAAAAGGAATTGCATGTTGAAATTATTGTGAAGGTCTCAACCAGGGTTACTGGAGCATAAACATGAGAGAAGTTTATTCAGCAGGACTTAACAGGAGAATCTGGAAAGTATTGTGTCCAGATGAGGGAAAAATATAGTAGCAGAAGGTATGCTGAAAAAGCTTTCCCTAGGCAGGTGGAACTGGCTCCCACCAGGGTGTGATGAGCTCCTGTTCAAGGAAAACAAGGGGGGGTCTACAGCTGGAATCAAAAAGTAAACTGTACAATTCAGGCCATTGCAACACAGAGTCTGCTGATGGTTTCTGGAACTGATCCTGAGAGGCTTAGGGACACAATAATTGAACCAACGTTCCCTTTTTCTAGTATTATCTTCTGTTCTGGATTTCACTCACTGTGTTTAGGGCGTGCTGGATTCAAGAGCTGGTGACACGTTCAGGGCGTACTCCTGTCACTGGATGCCTCACTCCTGACTCCTCTCAGTTCCACTGTTTTATCCTGGTTCCCTCCTACCTAGCAATGCAGCAACCACAAACCATCTTTTCTGTCTTGTACCCAAATAGTCTTGATGGTTGTTCTTGGAGACAGGTACCTTGGGCTCTTATTTCATCTAACTCCTTGGTAGATATAAAATATATGTAAATGTGTTAGAAGAATTCCTCTGTGTCTGATGCCTTAGGCAGCTAGTTTTCCTTAATCAGTTCATGGGCTAACTAATACTATTCAGTCTGATTTTTTAAATTCTCTACTTATAAATCGACTGTAGAAAATTAACAAAACATATTAAGCAACACATGTTCCATTTACAGTCATGATCTCCATTATATTACCAACTTACTAAACTGAGGTAATGGAAAAAGATAACTGTGTCACTGTTATAAGTAAAAGGTCACTGACAATTTGCTTTCCCTTATTATAAATAATTATCTTTCCAGTTTTCTTCACTTCATGCTTTTAACCACCTAGTTGATTTTTATTATTTGGTTGTTTCTTTAGTACCTGCATAATATAAAGTAGCACATTTATTTAGTGGATATGTACATACCCACCCACCAAATAATTCCATTGTAACAAACCTAGGCATTAGTTCAGCAAGTCCAGTAATGGCAGAGAGTGAAAACTGGTCTTTCACTGTTGCACTGGACTGGAGAATCAAAAGGATGTGTATACATGTATATGAGTACATGAATATATTAGGAACTGTTTGTAAAATTTCCAATAGAATAATGGGATCTGTAAGAAACTACCCAGAGATGCCAACTATACAAAGACTTGATAAAGTGTCTATGATTTCAAATAATTTGAACATCTAGTCACATATTTAGTTATGATTTATGATTAATATCAATATTACCCAAATATCTAAGTTAATACATTTATTTTTCTTATTTCTTGTGTTAAAATTGAATTTTACCTTGATTTGGTTGTACTTGGAAGCTCAGTTTGAGATACAAAGTTTATGAAAATCTTTCAGAATTATAAAGTAAAATACTTGACTAATATCAACTATATTAAATCCTTCTAGCTACATGACTATAAGAAAAAAAAGAGGATATTGGAAAATTTGACTGTTTGCTTTAGAATATTAATTCCAGTTTGTGTTTAACAAAGTATACTGTTAGAGAAAGGAAGGAAGGAAGGAAGGAAGGAAGGAAGGAAGGAAGGAAGGAAGGAAGGAAGGAAGGAAGAAAGAAAAAGAAAGAAAAAGAAAGAAAGAAAAAGAAAGAAAGAAAGAAAGAAAGAAAGAAAGAAAGAAAGAAAGAAAGAAAGAAAGAAAGAAAGAAAGAAAGAAAGAAAGAAAGAAAGAAAGAAAGAAAGAAAGAAAGAAAGAAAGAAAGAAAGAAAGAAAGAAAGAAAGAAAGAAAGAAAGAAAGAAAGAAAGAAAGAAAGAAAGAAAGAAAGAAAGAAAGAAAGAAAGAAAGAAAGAAAGAAAGAAAGAAAGAAAGAAAGAAAGAAAGAAAGAAAGAAAGAAAGAAAGAAAGAAAGAAAGAAAGAAAGAAAGAAAGAAAGAAAGAAAGAAAGAAAGAAAGAAAGAAAGAAAGAAAGAAAGAAAGAAAGAAAGAAAGAAAGAAAGAAAGAAAGAAAGAAAGAAAGAAAGAAAGAAAGAAAGAAAGAAAGAAAGAAAGAAAGAAAGAAAGAAAGAAAGAAAGAAAGAAAGAAAGAAAGAAAGAAAGAAAGAAAGAAAGAAAGAAAGAAAGAAAGAAAGAAAGAAAGAAAGAAAGAAAGAAAGAAAGAAAGAAAGAAAGAAAGAAAGAAAGAAAGAAAGAAAGAAAGAAAGAAAGAAAGAAAGAAAGAAAGAAAGAAAGAAAGAAAGAAAGAAAGAAAGAAAGAAAGAAAGAAAGAAAGAAAGAAAGAATGAAAGAAAGAAAAGAAAGGAAAAGAAGAAGGAAAGATCAGGAACATACTTTTGTTGATGTGGAAGTCTGGTTTGTGTTAAAATGAATACACGTACACTTCTTCAAAGAGGAGAAATCAACAAGGAGATGTACGTCCCCTTAGGATTCCTATCTACCCATTTGGATTTAGCACAGACTGCATTCTGTTGGGAAAACCATTTACCCTTTTGCCACGTTTTCCTAATTTTTAGAAAGAGATTTTCCTCTGGTCCCAGCTTCTTTCTAATTCTTACCAAAAAAATCCAAAAGAAAGACCAAAAAAAAAAAGGAAAATAAAAGGAAAATTAGGAAAAATTCAGAAAACTCAAAGAACAGGATTTAAATCAGGTGGAGGAATCAAGAAGAATAAAAAGTGACAAAAAGAATCATTATAAAATTATTTTAAATATTAACTAAGGGGAAAAAATACGTACACAGGAGCAAACAACAATATGCTCGCATACCCTTCCACTGTTAAGTTTTTATTCTAGAATTGTTAGAAACTCTGATATACCCTTGCCATTTTCTGTGTCTTCCTAAACCCTGAATTTTCCTGTGTTGCTTTTTTAGAGCTCTTCAGACAATCGTCTCTTTTATTAGTATTTATATCACTTAGAATTGATGTATGGAAAGAGTAACAAAAATAAGTGGTTCTTGCATGTCTATCAGACTCTGATGACTGATCTCAGTATTTTCTTAATCTTGTGATGAATGTGACAGAAGAAGGCATTGACCCAAACAAATTACTGTATCTAGGTTTACAAAAGTGTTTTCTGAGTCCAGATTTGCAAGTAGGCCAGACACTGCTGCTATATGAGAGAGTCTAAGAAAACAAATAATTTCATTAAATGCTTATAAACGCCCTTCCAATATTCTTGATTTCTAAGAAGTCTATTATGCAGGAAAATAAATACCTGTAGCCCAGGCTATAATAACAACCCACTACTTCTGTTAAATTACTTATGCTCTGTAATATGTCACACTTTCAAATATTTTAAATTTTTTTTTTGGTTCTTCCTTAACTCTTTTCCAAACACAGAGATGAGATAGTTGGATCTCAATGGATCTATACAATATAAATAAATTTAATCAATACACTCACAGGACTAATTAGCTGAAGATAACTTGAAGATATTTTTTAAGTCTAGAACCATAAAATTATTATTTGTTTGCTACAGCAATATCCCATGATTGTTATTAAGGGAAGTACAAACCTCTTTAAATACACAATGTTTCTGGCAATTCTATATACTAGCATCTAACCCTACAGTGCTATTTAACTAAATAAGACTTTCCATGTAAAATAATGACATAGAGGTCCAGAGTCCCTTCATGTATTTATGCTCCTTTCTGGAAAATATTGTCAAAATATATTATCAGTAATATATTCATAATATACTTGGAATTCCTATGTCTGAGTGAGAGCATAAATAATTTTTTAGCAGATTTGAATGTATGGCACCACATTTTGGATATGTTTGTTAAGTTTTTGCCTAATTCAGTCTTTTTGTCTATTTAAATTCCCGTCAACAATGATTGCAGTTTTACTTAAGTGAAGATAAATTCTGACTGTCCGAGTTCCTTCATTACTTGTCAGAGGCATTTCTTCTTCCTCTTCATCATTTCAATGACTTATCTAAGCATACGAAACTATTCCAACAGAGCGCATACACAGCTTCAGACTGTATAATCCAGGAGTACCATGGGAAGGGAGACTCTGATCCTAAAATAACAACTTTTAGATAAATGTAGTTTTCACATTGATAGAAACAAAATTAAGGCTGAAATTCCAGAATGCTGGAAGCATTTTTGTATTTCAGTGTTTAGAGACTCGTACGTGTTACTCCCTGAGGATTCAGAGCATAGCCAGAGAAGTGATTCTGGCTGCAGCAGCTCTGGGTTAAACCAGAAGTAACCTCCCCCTCACTGCTGCAGGTTTAACCATTCACCTACTCAATAAAACCCACTCTCTAGCAAATGCCTTTCATCATCAGTTTTCACAGATTTGTTGGTGCTGCTGTTCATGCTGTTCCCTCCTCCGTGTTGTCATCTCACCTGCCCATGCCAAGAGCAACACACCTTGCCCTGTATTGCACCAATGCACGTGGTCATGAAACTGCTGCACTGATCAGCACAATGACAAGAACACACTGAATACTCTTGGGTGTCTGGCCACTCAGATCACTACTGAATGTTCCATTGCTTGGGATTAAAGATTATGAGAAAAAAAGAAAAGACCTTTTCATTCCTTTTTTTCTCCTGATATGTGAAGAATAGCTTAGATGTTCTTCTAAACCAGTATTTTTGATTATGAATTTTATTAAACAGAGTCCACTTACAACAGGTCTTGAAGGAAATGGTGTCTTGCGAATAGCAAGCAACACTTTGGGACAAAGTAGAGCTGTATTTAGACATTAAAAAAACACTATCCAGAAGACAGGAAAGGAATGGCAGGTGCTTTTACTTATAGGAAAGTATTAAGCCAAGTGCACACTGAGGCAAGAAGAGTTCTGATTTCAGGGGCAGGGCAGTTTGCCAGATGGAGTGTGTAATTGAGATGAAGAAAGGAAAAATAAGGAACGAAAAATTTCAGTAGTTATATTAAGGCTGGGATACAGAAAGCAAAGGAAGAATGCCAAAACAGGGTAAGGGCAGTCTTCAGTAATACAGGAGAGCAGTTAGATGTCATTTCTCTCCCCTGTATTGACTGCCGTGACCCTAGATGAATTCTTTTCTTTCTTTTTGCTGCATTTCTTTGGACAAGAAAATTTCTTTTCAGGACTGTGAGGATAAATAAGCTGAAGATTATGAGGAAGACAGATACTCTAATAGCAGGGCCAATATGAGTAACTTCTACCCACAGGAGAAAAAAAGGGATCCATCAACAGAGCTTGAAGTGAAATCCAACCTGCAGATATCTATTTCCAAGCCAAATTCAGCAGTGCAGCTGAGTCTAGTTGGGTAACACGGATCTGAAAGAGCTAAGAAGGTAAATTTTGGTCAAAAGTCAGAGGTGATACATCAGTGTGACACTGACTTAAAATTTTATCTAGAATAATGTTTTCATTATTCAAGATTCCCTGTTTGAGAGAGGAGTTGAAGAAAAAATATTTAGAGGAAACATTGCGCTGTATTTCAAAATAATATGCATTTATGTTGTGTAATTCATTAATGTATTATTTGCCACTGAACCATACACATAGCAAGTTGAATTTTTCTGTATGTAATAGAAAAACACTCTTTTATGAAGATAAATAAGTCACTATGTTTTGTGAAAAATGACCAGGAGACACAGATATTGAAGGGAGATTCTCCTCACTTTGTTGTGAGAAGCCAGAGGGTTTCATCTCATTGTTACGGAAGCTCCCATGAGACGCTTTTTTTAATCAGCATATTCACAGCCCCTTTGGGATAACATTTATTATTAGAAAAAGTATTGCAGCATTTGAAATCAGAAATAAAAAATTTATTACGGGGTTTATGAGTAGAACATGAATCTCTAGTGAATACTAGTACACAGAGAAGTGAATTTATAATAAACTGTATAAAGAAGTACTCTTTTGAATACTTAACACACTCTTCTAAGTCTTTTAAGTAAACTTTTTGTATTAAATTCCAAAGCCAAGGGATCAAGCTGACCTCAAAGACCTAACCTTCCTCTATGTCTGTGAAATATGGATTATCCATCTAGGCCTTAACTCAGCAAAGTATTTCAGCATGAATATAATTATTTTAAATTCTTTGTTGAGCTACAGTAAGAACAGCATAATGCAGAATCCTGTTTTATTGAACAAGGTGATAAGTAATCATTTGATCTGTTTACTTTTGAGATTTTTGAAGAAAGAAATGCTGATAACCAGATTTGATTTTAGGTTTTCTTTTCAGACTATTTTTAATAGGTCCTATGGCCCTACTTTCATAAATAATTACTTAAGAATATATCCTACATGAGCACCTTTTGCAAATCAATAAAACTGTGCATTTAAATGAGCATAAGAAATTACTTGTTCAAGCATATTGGAAGGATGAAGATGTAAATCCGCACAGGGAGTTAAAATGTGACTGTACAAAAAGAGACTGTTACTCTCTATGTAATACAACTGATTCTTTAAAGAATGACTATATCTTACTGGCAATATTCAATGGAAGAAAAGTGTTAATGGGAAAGGCAGATAATAATCTGCAAGATTATCCTGACAGTTACAGATGACAATATTTTCAGAAGAACATGGATAAAAATTAATTAAGAATAAATTATATAATTAATATCATTATAAGATATTAAATTTTATATACTTTATATGGTATATTATAAAATTATATTAATGACAAGATTAATAAAATAATATTGGATATTTCTTCCCAGAAGTATTATGCTTACATTGGCCACCAGCTTAATTTTCTCAGTGTTTCTCAGCTCCCTAGACTGCATTAAAGAAAAAATTCTGCCTTTATGGACATCAGTAACAAAATGCTGATTGCTAGCAGTGAAGACAGGATTTCGCCCTGGATGAAAAACTGCATCCCAGGCAGACTTAAGTCCTGTCCCTGAGACAAGAAAATAGGGAAACTATTTCTGAGGCTCACAGCAAGGCTCTGAAGGATATGGCTAATACCTCCTGAGCAGATGACCCCATGTTTAGTCTTTCACATACATCCAGCCAGCTACACTGTTAAAAGGGAAATTCAGGATATATGGAGCCAGATGTGCTGATGACATGTACTAGCAGCTGCTTTGGAGTCTGAACTGCCATACCAGATAAAATCTGTCCCATGGAGGTTAGCACAACTGACCTCTGCATGTGTGTGGCTCACAGTCCTCAGTGGTGAAGCCATCAAAGAAAGCTGGCATAGCAGCAAGAGTCAAACTCAAAAGAGAACATGGTGCATATTCTCCATCTTCTCTCACATTTCTGATTCCTTCTCTCTGAATGGCACAATAAAAATTATTTAAATTAAACAGCAGCATGGTTAGGAGATGCAGAAGAAAAGAGCAACACAGAAAATTTCCATAATTTTAATATATTGAGTTTGAGTTGGTTGCAGTTGAAACAAGTGCTAAAAAAAGGGCTAGAAACAGTAGTTAGGAACTGTGCATATGTTACTGAAGAAAATATTACCCCAGGCACTACATGCTCACCCACTGAAAGTAAAGACTGTCTCAGATCATGATATTACCATACAGCACTAGGCATGTATTTTTGCACTGGTGTTTTTTTTTTGAATTGAGGTAATTTCAATTCTGTTAAGGGTGAAACTTAAAAAGGTTGGCAAATGAGCTGTTTCAATGAAAGAACTCATAAGTGCTCTTGCTATGCAAACCTCTTGATTGCAAACACCTCTGGGAGATTTCTATAATTCTTTCTGGTCAGATGGTAAATACCATAAAATCAGCCTCTCACAGTGTTTTTCTGCCCTGACTTGCTTGTGGTCCCAGAGAAGTCCCAAAGGAGCAAAATGAATAAACAAGCTGACTGAAATTTTTAGACATCAGGGAAGATTTCCATGAGATTAATTTAGAAGACATATTTGGTGTGTGGAGGGTAGGTTGCTATTTTGGCTCTAATATTTACTAATAATGGAAAGGAGAACTTATGGACTTTTTGAGTCTTAAGGCTGGTTCTGAAGGCTTTTGGATAGCCATTACTGGGTCTTGTATGTCACTCGCATGAGTTTCTGATTTTTTTAATAGACATTTTTACAACTAAACATTCCCTTCTAGAAAAGAAAACCCACCCCCATGAAAGGAGGGTGGAAACTTGATGGTTTTTAAGGTCCCTTCCAACCCAAACCATTCTATGATTCTATAATAAGTAATTTTGGGATAGTCCCAAAATTCAAGTGGATAGCTTCTTCTGTACTTCCAGGCTTCTCTGAGCAGTGGCCAGAATCTATATTTAGGTTCATTCTTCAATCATTTCCTCTCTCTTCTGTAATCCACAATTTAGCCTCTGCTATGCTGGTTTATATTTATTCTGCAGAATGGCTAAATATTCTAATTCTAAAATAAATCTCCCCATTCTAAACCAAACTGTGTCCCAGAGAGGTAAGTCATGAAATAATATACCTTTGCACAGAAGCCAAACATGTGGCAACCACCTGAGAAAGGAGACTATGAAAGCAAAAGCATGTCCTGCTACTGCAACAAGAGCTTTAAAATATTACAGTTGCCTTCTGGCCTGTAAAAATAATGCAGGTTTGAGCAATACCCTAGAGTAAATAGTTGCTTATTTTCCCATGGAAGTTTTATAACTTTCCTTTGTTTATTACTTCAAAGACCCCATAGCCTTACCTTTCCAGTGTTTTCATGTGTTTTAAGGTCCCTTCCAACCCAAGGTTTTTGTGCTTAATGCAGTTAATAATGCCCTGCTAAAAAAGGATAATATCTATACTTCTAGTGCAATATTCATGTTTTCAAAGCAATATGGATGAATGATTTCATTATAACTCAGGTGAGTTATACTATTAAGGATTATTATTTATATATTAAGTTATATTATTAAGGATTACATATTACATTAACATGTCTCTATATAAGTATCCTGTAACTCAAATAAATTTTCGGTACTGAGATTGTAGCCTGCTTTGAACATAGGGGTTATTCACTAAATCTTATGATACCTCATGAGTAAATTTAACAAAAACTTTCATAATTAGCATTATGTATGTGAAGCAAAGTATAACCACATTGCTGTTATGTTAAACTGTTATACATATATTACTGTTATGTTGCTGTCTCTTTGTGTTGTGACAGAAACAGAGAAGGTGTACTAAGATCACCAGGATGAAGTTTTGAGGATCACATTATGTAATATTTATTCTGGTTATGATTTTCTGTTGGTTCGTGAACTGTTTGACCAGTAGGTTTTGTCTACCTTTTGTTTTCCTGCTCATATTTTAAATTAAAATTCTAGGATCAGCCAGAAAAAAGAGAATATTAGTAATGGTCACACAAAGACAGCCTAAAGTATAGTAGTAGTGGTATCAGTCATAGCAGCAGTACTATAAGCAGTAATAGCAATACAAATTCTATTATTATGGAAACTTGCTTTAATACATGAACTATTTCTTTGCCAGTTGTCACCTAAAAATAATCTATGAACCCTAATTGGTTCTGATCATTGAGTAATCTGATAGAGAAAGATTCTTGATGGATCAAGAAGGAAGTTTGAATATTTCAATAGAAAAAATTTTAATAAATACCAGGCATTCTTTCTAATATGGTCTTTCTCTGACCTGAAAGCAGCAGCAAAGCATTAGGCAATCAAACAGACCGATCTGCCATTACAGTTAGGGCATTTCCTTCTACTCCTGGGCAACATCCTTCTTTCAACAATTCAACTCATTGCTTCCTGTCTTGCATTAATGGACATTGATGACTAATTTGACCTTAATACAGATATTTTTAGTGGATGTTGTGAGCTCCTGCCGGCATGATTTTATACCTATTTCTCTCGTCTTATCTTTGTAGTGTTTCTGTAGCCATTCAAGGGCCTTTCCTGCCTCACGTTAGCATAACAATCCATAGATTGCATGGAAGAATTTCTTTATCGACATATATTTGCTTCCCGGTGTCTCCAGGACCTTTTACCTCTTTAAGTCATTGCCATGAACAAAGCAGAAAAATAAGGGATTTATTTAAAGTTTACAGCCTCACAATGATTTCTATAAATAGCTCACTTCAAACATGTTGAGCCATTCTACTCCTGTATAACAGAGCATTTTTTTGTTAGTTTCTGTGTTTTATTCTTTCATTGGTGAGAGTGTTCTTTCACAGATGGTATGTCACTAGAATTAAAAGGATGTGGTATATGTGCATGTGCAGTGGAGAATGGACATTTTTTGTTGAATCCAAAAGGATTCAATTGACATGTGAAGAGGATAGATAGGCCTGACTTTAAATGTATTTCCAACTATTTGTGTAATCGTTTTTCTAAAGGCATGGCAAGGAAACAACTATACCTCATAAAGCAAGATGAAGAGGACATGACAAGTATGCAGAGACAGCACATCACTAATTAAATCTTCATGGAAGGGTAAGCATTTTTTTTTTAAGTGCATGCTCTAAATACCATATTTATTGTTGAGGGCTGAAATATAGGGAGGACTGTACACACCACAATATTTAGTTGTAGTATAAAGTTCTTTACTTTTTAAATTTTCAGATTTTGATCCTTTATCCTTATTGCATGATCTTTCATCCCCCCTCTCTTGCATCTTCAGTATAAAAAATCTGTGCATATTCTGTTCCATCTTCACAGTTAATTGCTGCTATGGAAGACATAAATTCACTCAAAAGACGCACAACCAGCAACACAGGGCTGCTTTCCTGAAGAGCTGTGCCAAATCAATCAGCTATACAAATATGTTTTATTAGTCAAAAGGCTGAAATCAGCCCACTGTTAGTAGAAAGAATACATAAAAATCTTTTGGAAACAGGTCAAACCCAAGACTAGCTCCAGCCTCTTTCTTGTTCTAGATACTCTGCATAGTTCTTCTAAGCAGACTGGGAAAATAATATTTCAAATTGAAGCTCAGTTCAGAAAGTGTGTATGTATGGGAAAGGATGGGTTTTCATATTGTTCTACTTTGTTTATATTTTTTCTTTTTCTGCCTGATTGGCAATATGAACTTTGAGATTTTTGATGTCCATATGAATTTCATATAACTAGCGATAAGATAAACAGAAAATTTACACTTCTTTGAAAAGTTGGAGAATTTCATTGTACACAATAAAACATGCTGTCAGTACTTACCATCCTTAGCATCTCTTCAAATTATTGCAACATGTCCTACATAGACAGAAGAATTGTAGATTTTTATTCGTAATGGAGAAATTGGGGGAAGGTATTCTCTCTTGTTCAGTACTTAATTAGCTCTTTAAAAGTAAGAAACTTCGTTTATTCAGCTGATATGAAAAAACATTAGTTATGAACCAATCCCAAATCACAAGTTTCCATTTGGGATTATAGCTGAATAGTAAATCAAACACACATGACATAAACAAGTGTTCTTTATTACAAAGGCTTTCAAGTATAATTTGCATCATAAACCAAATCTAACAAGCTGCACAATTTTGCAGGCTAAGAAAGACAGTAGGCTGTTTATTCATTTTCCTCATTTTAAACAATGTTATTTTTAAAATTACATGAGAAAACCCAACTATTACCTAATGAGTTCTTTTTGTCCTCTAGACTGTGGATGTTGAATTACTCTGAATTATTTTGTCAGAAATCCAGATCTTAGATGATAAGATATCAGTATGCAACTAGGCACTAACTTGCATTCGTCCTGTTTTGACTATGTCCTCTGCATATTGTTAAGTGATACAGCTCTTCTAAAGTGCAGAAAATCTTAAATCTTTAGCTCTGCTCCTGGGAACTTGCTATAAATACACTTGTGTTATGCTATCTTGAAGTTTCTTCCTAATCTGGTCTGCAACAAAGATAAAAGACAGTCAATATTCAGCATTTAAGCTGGAAAAAATTTCAAAATTCCTTGGTTAAGCAGTCCATAAGGTTAAAAAAATATCGGATATTCAATGTTGAAAAACTTCCTCAAACTCTCCAGCTGTGGAAGGGGTATGTATGTTGTCTGCATGCCATTAATTTTATATACCCTTGCTTTAAAACATTTGTTTACTTAAGTAGAAACTTCCTCTTGGATGGTCAGGCTTTCCAGCATTAAAATTTGTGAGGTCTGTGTGTTTGTATTTTAGCTATGCTGCAATATCCTTTTAAGGTCTTTTCCAAAGAGGCTAGTTTCATGTCTGTTAATAATTTTTCTTTTCGTGACTGAAGCTAAGAATCACCATTCCAATGCAGTGTGAAAAATGTGGCTGTGTTTATTATTAACAAGACCATCTTACAAGATAATCTTGTTAATAATGCAAGTCACACCAGTGCATAAGATTTTCTTCTTGAAAAACTTTATTTTCTCTGATGTCTTTTCATCTAATGGGACTACCTTCCAACTGTCACTCTATAAATTACTGCTAAATTATGCAGAGAAGCTTGTAGACAGGTTTACTGTAATGTAAATTTTGCTTAATAATCAGTTCTGTAACAGTTTTAATGAAAAAATTTGGGAAAGCAGGTTTTGTGCATGTTAATGATGTCACACAGAAAAACCCCCAAAGTTGTAGGTATAAAGGGGATCACATAGCCTAGGAGAATTAGGGATCCTAATTCCTCCCCTGGTGCAGGATCCTGCATTTGCTTTTGTTGAATTTCAGAAGAGCTGCACAGCACTCAGGGGGATCAGCCCAAAACTCCTCCCAGCTTTGTGTTGTCAGTGAACATGCTGAGGAGGCATCTGGATCTTCATCGAAGTCATTGATGAAGAAAATAAATAATCCTAGGACCAATACTGAACCTTGGGAGACACCACTAACGACAGGCCTCCAACTAGACCCTGTGCCACTGATCATCTGGGATCTACTGTTCAGCCAGTTCTCAATTCACCTCACTGCCCACTAATCCTGCCTATGAGGATGTTGTGGGAGACAGTCTTGAAAGCCTTGCTGAAGTTGAGGTAGACATTATCCACAGTTCTCCACTCATCCATCTAGGTAATTTTTCCATTGTAAAAGGAAATACGGTTGGCCAAGGTGACCTTCGATGAATCCATGCTGACTACTGATCATCTTATCATCCATGTGGATAGAAATGGCCTCCAGAATGTGGCACTCCATCACCTTTCCAGGGATTGAGGTGAGTGACTGGAGTGAACTACTGACTGGACAGTAGTTCCCTGGGTTCTTCTTCTTGCCTTTTTGAAGACTGGGGTGATATCTACTTTTTCTTCTTTTTCTTACCTAGAAAGAAAGGAAGGAGAGAAAAAGGAACTAGACTTACAACAAAAAGAAAATTTAATTGAAGCTTTTTAAGACATGAGGTGAAATAAAACCTGATTTGAGGTATGTATAGTAAAAAAATATGGAGCAATACCCTTGTGCCCTAGAAGGTACACAGCATGCAAGATGTAAGAAATGCTCTGTTCCCCAGGCAATGGAGATTTAGGGCTGTGGATATTCTTTCGTCAACAATGTGCCAGCATTGTACAGAGCAGTTCCAAATCAGATTGCCAAGGGTAAAAGAGAATGATGCCTTGCTGTGCACCACTCCAGTCTTTCTGAGAAGTTTAACATGTGATAGATATAACATGTGAATTTAGGCTTTCTTTGGCCAAGTGATTCATTCCCAACAGGAGAGATAGTAAAGTCCCCTTTTGCTAATGGCATTCTTCTACAACTTTTAATTCTTTCTTTCATATTCATTTTGCTTCAACAAATTGATTCCAGTTTAATGATTCATTTATGGTAGTTGCTTACCAACAAAAGCAATATTCTGGCAAGAGAAGCCTTGGGTGGGTCGTCCTAAAATGTCAGGTGTTACAATACATGCATTGGTTTCATTTCAGCATTTGGCTTCCACGCAAACACAACAGGAAGAAACCCTTCCAAATTTTCTTAAGCCTGTAATTCTTACTAATGACAGAACTAAGCTGTACTGATTTTGTATGTAGTCCAGCACCCTTCAGTTTGGTTTCTCAGAAGTTACAGAAAACAATGGTAGCTTATATACAGATCAAGGTGAGTAATGGGTATAGCCAAAATCAAATATGCCCTGAGCATGCTGCGATCAGTGTGAACAGAACATAAAGATGATTTCACTGTGCTTATTGTGGAAGCATCAAAACTGCTGCTTTCACATTTGGCGTGCTGATAGCCTCTTGTCTATATAGTGACTTCATCAAAGATGACAAAATACTCAGAAAAAAGTTTGACCAAATTACAGAACTGACAGGAGTTTAGAAAAAGATTCCTGCTCAGAAAATGGCAAGAGGAACCTAAGGTCTTTTATCTCAGATCACACAAAAAAGGCAGGACAGAATTTAATGTAGGCCGATGCAAAATGGGTGTTCCCAAGGCTTTTTTTTCTCTCTTTTTCTTGTTCTGATTTGAATCCTTATTTATGTCAAAAGTGCGTTGCTTTTTTTCCTAGTAATAGATGGATCTAGGTTTCCATGTGGTCCAAAATCTGTGGAGAAGTCGGAATACTTTACTATGGTCTGATGCAGGATAATTGATACAAGAACCAGTGTACAGATTCCTATTCAACAGACTTTGGAACACACTTAAATGTTTATAATTTCCATCCAAAATATGAAAAATACTAGGGTTTTGATGCTACTTTCAGAAAATGCATTAATGTAATTAAAATGTTTTGTACTCAAAAGCAAAAAAAATGGAGTCTTACAAGTCTTTCTCCTCCCACTCTTGTACTCTGTATGTCTATGTAATCAAGGAACATCATAGTGTACCCTTTTTCTTAAATATTTTTAGTTCTCTAACATGAAAATAGACTAATTTTTTTCTTTTCCAGAAAACATGTTTAACTAGTCAAGGTAACCATGTTACGATGGCCAGTTTAGTGAATCTACATCTTGCTTTGCTGTATATTCAAGGACCACAGGATAGTTAATATTACAGAAATAAAAAAAATGTGATCGTTGATTGAAAATATGAGAGCTACATTGTAGTTCACTTCTTATTCTTCAGTTCTTCTATATACTTTCATAGCAATCTCACTTAATAATACTTTCTCCTTACTGTCATGCCATGTTCAGGACCCTTCCCTTCTCCCTTGACAAAGAAAGAAAAAGAGATCCTTATTACAAAGAGGTTGATGTGACATCTACTAACTTAGTTGTGATGAAGGTTTAAGTGGACACTTCCAAAGTTAAAATTCACTTATTTCCACAGAAATGTAACTGATTCACACCTTAAAAGGCAAAAAGGAAGATAAATTGACCGTTGTGAGATTGAAATAGTATAAGTATAAAGGTTAAACCAATTTCAGGTTAATCAATACTAAAATCTGTTTACTTCAGCGTAAGTGGTGAACCACTGCAATTTTTCCATGCAATAACTCACTTTTAAAATAATTATTTGGAATAGGAAAGTAGAAAATTTCTGATCCCACAAGAAGTTTTGATTAAAATGAAAAAAGCATTAGAAAAAATTTTATTCCCCTTTTTTTTCAGGTAAAAAGATACTAGGCACCCACTATCTTCTTCATTTAAGTACAGCTACATTATAAAGACAATTATTTCAACAAAAGCTGTACCCCAAATCCACATAAGCCTCAAACCACAGGGAAACTGTCAGTGTGTAGGATGAAATGGAAGGGTGAAAAAGGGAGAAAAGGAAGTATTACATTAGAAAGACTGCAAAGTACTTACAGATGTAATTTTAATAAATAAAATTATAGGTAACCTGAAACCTGCCGTTTTGAAAATGCAGGAGAATAAACATGAGAGTAACTGGTAGAGGAGTAATACAGAAATTATGGAACCATTCACTGATCTCTATAATGCCACTTTTCTCTCACAAAACCAAACCAAAATATAAAAACCCAAAACAAACAAAAAAAACCCGCAAACAAACAAAAACCCCCTCAAACCCCAAACAAGTTTACTAAATGTATATAAAACATATTTTCATTTCAAAATATACTGTCAAAGAAGTGGTTTTCATATATTTTGTCAATCTTTTATCCTCCCCAGATACTCTTCTCTGTATGCTTGAAGGTTTCCAGCATTAAGAATCCCATTTCTTCCTCTATTCCTCATACAACCATGAGGTTTAAGAGAATATTTTACAATTGGTGTTAAGAAGTTGGAGCTCCTGTATCATTTTGATTGTTTCATTAAGCTTTAGGAAATGTAGGTGTTTTTATTTCTTTCCCCTTCAGATTCTACTAATGTTTCATTCTGAAAAATCACCAAAAACCTTCCAGTGTTCGGAAGCTTTATTCTACTCAATGTCGTTTGGAGAGAACCAAATCTCCACTTAGCAATGGAGAAGATGTTAACTAATATATACACAAGGCATGCTTTCCCCTTAGGCAGAACATGCCCTTCATTCAAAGAAAGAATAGTTGTGCGACATAGAAAGTACAATTTAAGAAGAAGCTTTTAAACAAACCTATAAAAATCATTAGAACTGAAGTGTTCATGAAATGCTGTCTGTAAGCTGACAATGCCTGAGATAGTTCTATCAATTTTTGCTTTTTCACCCCCTAGCAAAATAGATTTCTACCTGCAAAGGAGTCACACAGTCACACAGATCATCTAAACCAAGACAATGTGCAAAAAACAAGGCAGTGCCACTCTGACTCCATTTTCCTATCTTCATCATTAATTTCGTTTACCAGGTGAATTTTTAAAGACTCTTGATTGTCTTTTATTATATGCTTATATTTAATCTCATATAACATGAGTTGATATGGTTATGGATTTTTAGGAATCAGCATTATTAATTAGAATTTATTAGCCTTTAAAATTGTGTATTTACAAGTACTTCCAATTCAACACAGTTCTTGCAATTCTGCATCCCCATAAATGAAAAGCCTTATCTAGACTTGTCTCTGAATAGATGTGGCATGCTTAGGATGTATTGTGCCTTAAAGCATGTATCATGCTGTTGTCTCTGATGCTGTCAATTACTGACATGTCATTAAAGCACTGCTGTCACTTCCTAAAAACATGGTCTTTAGGGCCTGTCTGACTGTATGTGTGTGCAAGAACAGTGGCTAGCACGTTGTGGGTGCCACTGGAATACAAATGACTGTGATTCTATTGTATGTAGCACTTCTTTTGCTCAGTAATGCAAAATGTTGCATTTATCATTATGATTAAGGCTACAGATGTTCTCCATAGTGAGTATTGCATAGTGGGAAGCCTTACTGAAGGAGTCTAGCAGCTACCTAACATCTTATTTTCAGCTGATCATAAAGGACTTTCCATGGTTATAAATACCACAGGACTCATTGTGCAGATGGGGAAATTGAGGCAAAGAAAGATGAAGTCAGTGTCAGATGAAGTCAGTGTCAGATGAAGTCAAAAGAAAGTCTTCCTTGTTAGTTGTGTTGTAAAGAGCAGGAGAAAAAAATGGAAACTCTTCCAATAATAATTTGTTTTAGTTTAGATATTTTAAAAGATTCTATACTTCAGCATCAACTGTTATTAGGCCATCCCTGCTGACAAGCTCTATTAAATTTTCTAAGGTTTTTTTCTATAAATTATAGTACATTTTTTTAATGTATTCTAAATATATTTTTTAAGTATCAGATACATACAACTCAAACTGACCTCTCATTTTCCTTGTGCAAATCTTGTTGATCATTTTAGAAAACAAAATTAGGAACAGGTATCTCTTATTCTACAATAATTTTAGTTTGAGGGATTTTCAGAATTTAGAAGTACAGAAAGAGCAGACATGTTCTCATGTGTTCTTTGCTAGTTTTCCTCAATGCACATTTTCACTCTTTTTTCTAATTTAGAAATTGTAGCGGGTTGAGTTCAAAACCGGGCAGAAACACCAATTTAGCGTAGTGGGTTTGTTCGCATTTCTTATCTTTTGTTAGATAAGAATTAGGAGGAAAGCAAAGCAGGCTC
>VZRQ01009868.1:114647-131500 GCA_013397975.1 Machaerirhynchus nigripectus | reverse complement strand
AAAAAAACCCCAAACCAACTAAAAATCTTGAACTTGAGGAAATATTCAAGTAATTTCTTATTAATCCAGATGGGATTGCTATTCCCTGGTCACTGTCAGTGAACAATAAAAATACAGGGTTGCTAGATGAGTGTAAATGAAAATCCTTTTATTTGGGGAGACAGATTTTCAATTCCTCCTTGATGATCAGCTGAGTTTCATTGAAAAACACTGTAAAACCTGATCTTCCATTAGGGTCCTGAGTTCTGATGACTAAAGCTTGCATGTACTGAACGTCAAACTGGGCTGTGAGGTCCTGTTTGCCCATCCCCATGCAGTAAATATAGACCATGCAACCACTTCCTGGGAAGATGTCCCAACTACCTGCCATTTGTCCCTCTAACAGGATCTTGTATTTAGCTGTGATCAAATGCTTTCATTTTTCTTCTCCTTTTGCCTTTGTGAATTTGTTGGTTTATTTTTCCCCCAGGATGTTCACAGATTTTTCATTCTATGTTTGAGTGGCATGAAAAGAATCAACAAGATCAGTTATTTGAACAGTATCTTGTCACATAGGTTCATGAACACCTTTACCTATTCACCAGTTTTGCTAATCTACTTATTGAAAAATTCAGCATTCATTAAAGCAGTAGACAGTATAGTTTAACTATGTATAAAAGAGAGCAGTCTGAGACCATCACTAACCTGAGGCTAACACATCAGAAAGGTTTTGAAATTAGTTGTAGTCTAGCTGGTATCTTTGTAGAAAGAAAAACTCAATGACAAACAGAACACATTTCTTAAGAATGTTACTAACAATTAATACAGAATTCAAAACCCTCAAATGCACTTACGCACTGAAAGTTAGTACAATACAGAAATTAATAAAATAATATTAAGGAAAAAATTTTTTAAAATTCCAGAAAGTTGACTGGTAAGGAACAGATTGGGAAAAAGCACAGGTACAAGTCAGTAGGAATCTAAGTTACAGCAGGTAGAATACAAGACTGTGAAAAAATGAACTAAAAAAACCCCAAACAAACAAACAAACAAAAAAACCCTACCATAATTATTACCCTCTTAAAAGAGAGATACTTTAAAAATATTTTAATATTCCATAGGAGGCCTCAGAGATAATGGGGTAATGTGCAGGATGGCACACTTAAGGGACATGAGGATGTTGTTAAGCAACAAGGTTATTTTTTCATGTCAGCCTTCAGCAAAAGATGATGAGCTGTTAGCAAATCCTTGAGCAATTTTTTGCAAATATTTAGAGTGAGGCTTTGTCAGATATGAGAAGATTGTATGGGAACACTACAGTTACAACTGTTTTGTTGAATAGGCTGATACTTCAGGGATGATGAGAACAAGGCTGACTCTGAATCCTTCCTGCCTTATTTTACATTGTGAATGTCAGCAAGAGTCTATGTATTCCAAACTGTCATGCTCTGTGGTATGGATGTCGTCTGACTAAGAATGTTTCCAGATAACAGTTTTCAGGTCACCTTTTTTATCTGATCATATAAATTCCTGAGGATTTCTTCCTATTAAATAGTCCTGATGTGTCACTTGTCTACTTGGAATAAAAATAGAAACAGGGAATGTCTGAACTCTGGTAAATTAATTGCCCATTAGTGCCATTCAACACCATTTATTTTTCAAAGATTTACTGGGTTTGGGTTGGGTTTTGGTTTCCAGACTTTGCATTTGCATGAACATGGTATTTTAGGTCCTAGAAGTTCAGTGATTCCAAGATTGAGTCCTCTATGAGCTGTTAAATTAGCCCTAATCTTACCGTGTGAAGACACTACTTCACTCTCAGCATCCTTACTGCATGTTGTCATTTTGGAGGCATTTACATTTTTTTTTCCTTCTCGCATAATCTTTGTGTTGCGTGCTATGATTCTCAACAATTCACACACACGCTTTCTTTCCCAGTTGTTAGTAATGTCTTTTGGTGTTGGCTGTCATGTCGGATCAATACCAGAAAGAATTGTGTTAGCAGAGTCATCTATACCAGCATTTAAACATGCAAAGACAGAAATAAACAACAATGTGTAACTCAAAGATGCATGTAGTTACATTTGTCAAATATGTCTACATTGCACCATTCACTCGAGTTGCCTTAATTTAATTCTGCAGCCTGCTGCATTGTATGGAAAGCCTTGACCTCCCACACCTCTTGGTACTCCTTCACTACATTCTTGGGTATTTTTATGCTGTGAACTCTCTTTAGGACAGGAAATTTATAGTGAGTGATTTTGCTGTGATGCATTAACAGAAACATGATACAATGAATGATATTGCTAAAACAACATGCAGTGAGTCATTGCAATAGGTCATCAGGACTCCTTGATATCCATCTGAAAGTCCTGAGCCTTGCTATGCTCTCAAAATACTCTGATCAAGTGCTGTGTCAGAAAGTGAGAATCCCACTTCATTGCACAAATCTCTGAAAAAACTGATGAATAGAATAGAATAGAATAGAATAGAATAGAATAGAATAGAATAGAATAGAGTAGAATAGGAGCAGAACACACTACAATACGAATTCACTGATTAGTTTTGCTTCATAACGAGATAATAACTGAGGAAAAGTTTTACTTCAAAAGAAATCTTGCAGAACACCAAGAGATGCATAAAAACAGCAAAGAAAAATTGTTTCTTTCCAATGAGTTCTTTTGAGGAAATAATGATTACAGTAGATACTTAGACTAAGTAATTATAGTGTGTTAAAGTACTTTAAATTATTTTTTTGTAAAAATCACTCACAGATCTGTTTCTAACTCATTTTCACAAAAAGGAGAGATAAACTGTATCTGTGCACTAAAAGCATTGAGATATGTGAAGAATGGGGTAATATACCACCAATATTCAATGTGGAAAGATATAAGGGAACCAACTGGGCATCAACAAGGACAAGATTGTGTGTAATTAGGTATGCATATGCAAGAATTTGAGATTTTGAAGTAACAAAAATCATAGCTGAGTTGCAATATGTAGGAGAGGAAGGACTGAAAAATTCAGAAAATTTTGATAAATTAATTGGAGTAACTACGGAGGATTAAATTAACATCATCGATGTTCTTTGGAAGGAAACAAGCTACACTGATATGAGTAAGGCCTAAATAAAGTTAAATTTCATTAAATTTGAAATTGGCTAAGAAAAACTTTTCATGGACAGCGCAGTGAGATATTGTATTAATAAAGTGACTCAGGAAAAAAATATAACAGAAAGAAGAAGGAAACAGGGAAAAAACTCCACAAATTAAGGGGAAATTTGAAAATATCAATCTTAAGTTATCCCCAAAAGACAACATAGGAAGTACAAGAAATAAAGTAATTAAACATAACAGATTTGTTTAAAGAGTGCCATGTGAAGAAATATTTATCAAGAATAATAAACTAATACAGTGGAGTTATTGATCATGGAACCATAGAATGTTATGGGTTTGAAAGGGACCTTAAAGATCGCCTAGGGCAGGGACACCTTTTATGAAACCAGGTTGCTCAAAGCCCCATCCAAACTGGCCTTTAATACTTCCAGGGATGGGACATCCACAACTTCTCCAGGTAACCTGCTCCAGTGCCTCACCACCCTCACAGTGAAGAATTTCTTCCTGGTATCTAATCTAAACCTACTCTCTGTCCGTTTAAGGCCATTCTCCCTTGTGCTGTCCCTACATCCGGATAAAAAGTCTCTCTCCATCTTTCTTATAGGTCTCCTTTAGGTACTGAGAGGCTGCAAAAAGGTCTCCCCAGAGCCTTCTCTTCTCCAGGCTGACCAATGCAACTCTCTAAGCCTGTCTTCGTAGATAGGACAGGTGCTCCAGCCCCCTCATCAGCTTCATGGTCTTCTCTGTATCTGCTGATAATAGCTATGGATGGAAGACCAATTGTGTCATTCTATTTTACTTTCTATCTTGCAATCCTTTGAAAGAAAATATCTAATAGAATAAAAATTGTAGATATTTTGGTCTAAATGAACAACTTAACTGCATTTTCCTCTTGTATTTTATGTGTGAATGTAGATTGAACAGTGTTTTACTGAGACAAATTGTTTAGAATTGCAAATACCCCTTTTCTGAGGGATGTTGTATGTATTTCTATATACAGTGAAAATAAATACATTAGTTCTGGTGTTTATGTCACAAATAGAGTGATAACTATCTCAGATTGGAAAAACTGCAATCAAATAAAGTGTGTATAAATCTATGTCATGGTATGTGAAGTATGACTGTAGGAAGAGCATAGGAGACCAAGATGATAGTTTGACTAGGATAGTATTTATATTTCTCTAATGACAAAATGGAAGACTGCAGTCAATTAAAGGTGTGCCTTCAAGCAAGAGATTCAAGGCAGATTTTTGTATTTGCTGCATTTAAGGCAATTGGAGGTATAGCTCTTTCTGTGCCAAATCCTTTTAAACACGGATTAGTTTCAGAATTAATGGAATTAGTTATTTTCAAAAGCATTTAGATACAACTTATGTCCTTGATTTTGGTGGGTTTATCAAATTCAGTAATACTTAGTAAGCTCCGCTTAGTTTTGAGTCAAAACAACACAAAATTAAATGACCATATAATTTTGATTTTAAAATGATAAATATCTTTGTGTCTTGCTTAGACCATCACAAGTGTTTGTATTACCCTAGCCTGAATGTCAAGTTGATAATAGATCTGGGTTTATTGCAAACATTTAAGACCATTTGCACAATCAAAATTAAAAGCTTTTCAGGTTTTCCAATCACAGTATTTATTTTTGAACAGTCGTTGTTTAGCTTTAGCATCTTACAGTGCCTAAGTGTGTTTAATGTAGGAAGAAACATCCCAACAATAACAGATCTGAGGAGGATCTGACTGCTCTCGCTCCTTTGGAGCACTGATAAAACACGTGAAAAGGCAGCACCCACGTTCCCCCAGCAGCACAGCACTGCTGTATCTGGCCGGTAACTGGGCAGCAACAGTGGAGTGCAATTACAGCTACTGCCTGCCTGGCATCTTGTGTTACCCATGTTCCTGTGAAGGAGATATGATGGTTAGCTCTACCTAAGAAAACTGAGGAGGAGGTCTACTTAAGTTCTTTGTAAGTGACTGAGGAGAGGCCAAGATCCAGTGCTTTATTGACAAACATATATTAATACAGGCATATATCTTACAATTAAATTTAAAGCACGGGGCTTAAAACAACAAACAAAATAAGCTCAGATATTGGGCAAATAATTTTTAAATTAATTTTACATGGATCATTGCTTTGTAGTTCAAACTTTTTTTTTCATTTTTTGTTTCCTTTTTTGTGTTTTTTCATTTTCTTTGTTTTCTTTTTTCCTTCTTTCAGCTTTCTTTTTTTCTTTTTTTCCTTACTTTTTCTGTAGCTGTATTTTAAATCAAGAATTCATACTTTATCACTATGCTACAGTAATCCATCACAATTTTTTTGTATTCTATTTTAACTCTTTGTTATAAATACAAAAATCATTAATATGACACTATGAATGAGTCTGAGTCCAGAAAGACTGGACTGAAAATTGCAGCATTATTATACAAGATCATACATTTTCAATAAAGACATCATGGGAATGGCTATAATATAACTGTACTGTATGTATTGCAGACAAATAAGAATAGATATATGTTTGTTTCATATTGTAAGTTAGGTAAACCACTTTGTTGGCCTTCCTGCCCAAAATTTGGTTTACTTTTTTTGTCATCTTCTAATTTTTTTTTTAAGAGAAATATTTAGTTTTACCAAAGCTTGTTTGAAATCAGTAATTACCTGTCTGTAAAATAAATTTGGTTTTAATGAGTCCCAACAGATGTGGCTTGTTTTATCATCTTTAGTTTCTGTTTTTTCTTCTGCAAATAATAAAAGAATGAAATGCCTACAGAATGACTTTGCCAGGTGTAGTTATGTAAACAAATGATATCACATATTAGTACTTCGAACAAAAAAAAAAAGGAAAAAAAGCAGCATAATCATCCTTATAGTGTCTTGTGTGGTTCTTGAGCCAGGAGTTTTTCATTGAAATTATAACATGACTGCAACACTTATGGCAGAATTAAGTTGAACACAGTCTGAAAGGCCTCGCAGGATAAATACAGGGTTTGGTAACTATACTTTCACCATTAATGATCAAACCAGGTAAAAATCTGTAAAGAAGTTGGTACCTGAGTTTCAGCAACACCCATTCTGTAGACCACACAGATTTATCCTAAGAAAGAAAATCAAGTATTAGTGCCGTCAGTGAGAACAAGCGTCGGCTCTGCAGTTTTCCTAACTGCAGTATCTCCAACAGCCACTGAGGATTTAATCCTTTTTATCAGTGTTCACCAAATCCTCTGACTTTTGTTGCACATACAGGAAATTAAAAAGATAAAACTGAAACTAATAAGGAGAGCAAAGTATGACAACCTCCTATGAACAATATGCTCAGTCTTGTCATTCAACAGCCAACAACAGTGGGTATTTTTTTATGAGATCTGGACTTCTGGGATTTAAGGCGCTCACTTCCAAATAAAGTAAAATATATGGGAAAGTTCTTTAAGCATCTTATGAGAGGATAAAAACTGTGAGAAATTCACTGAGCACAAAAAAGTCATCTAAATAAGGATTAAATCCCACCTTAACACCATCTTTTGGGATTTTTTAAAAATTTTTCCCACCAAGGGAATCTAGGCATAGCAAGTCAGAACAACCCAACAGTTTGAGTAGCCCATACAAAACACTGTAGCTAGATGTTGCCTGATTTATATGTTTGAGTTACATTTCAGAAAGAGGATATTCAACAGATTCACAAACTTTGTGGCTAGAATAGGAAATGGGAGGTTTTATAAACTTCGTTGCTAAAAATTCAAGCACACCACAAACAAGTTGTCATTCCTAGGATTAAACTATTCCATTCGATTTCTAGCAGCATTAGTGCCAAGAAATGGTGTCTATACACCAACTAATGCCTCCAATTGGTGTCTATAAAAGTGCCTACTGGTATTTTCACAGAATTTTTCAGAATAAACTGGGTAAGAAAGAAGTGTGTTTTTTGCTGTCACCTTTAGGTAGTATTCAGCCTTGACTCAATTTCTCAGAGTTGGTTACCGCTTAATTTACATTTAGACCCACAAGATTTAGGTGGCAACATTCCAAGAGCCCAGAAAAATATTTTCCAGTGAAGACAGTCCATGCACTTCAATTCCTGCTGTCTCTGGTGGGTCTGAGCAAAGGCTGGTTTAAATGAACCAGAGAATACTCACTGCAAGGGTAAGGAAACATTCCTGTGTTTGTCATTCTGCCTTTGCCTTATTGTCTGAACCTAACTAAGTGTAAACACAAACATGTTTCGCAGACAAGCTATTTTTGACAAGTAGTCTTTCCAAATTTAAATTTCAACCCATGGCTTGAGCCAGACACCAATTTACTGCTCCATAAGATGCCTCATGGTCCTAGATGCACAGGAAGAAAACCAAGGTTCAAAGCATGAGTTTAGGACATAACTTTACTAATTTAACTTCTATGTGAACAAGCAGCAATAGTCTGTACAGTAAAGGTCATGAATTCTTCTATAAATTTTTCCACAACCTGCTGTCACCTCACAACTGAATCCCAAACCTGTTTCTTCCTTGTCCATTTCTTCCTCAGCATTCTGATATGGGCAGAGGAGAGAGGAAAAAGGCTTTTTCTTGTCATTCTACACATCAGAAGCCACAAGCACATCCTCTCTTTCCTTTAGGGGCTGTTTCCACTTGAGCTTGTTCTAGCAATTTCACATTGTCAGGGGAAAAGTCATGGAACAAGTGCAAATTGCACACCTGCTACTTTTCAGGTAGCAACTTTGGAAGCTGCATCTCCTGACTGGAACACTGAGTTCAGGCAGCTGCAAAGAAGGCTGCCCACTGGTGTGTGAAATCGGGTCCTTCCTTCTGCCAGGGAGAAGCAATTAGTGAAGTCCAGAAAAGATCCAAAGATCCTATGTTGTGGCAGGACAGAGAGTATAAAAGTGTCTGAAGCTGGGAGGAAGCAGCTTATACACTCACTTTCTCTCTCATGCAGGAAATGAGGCATCTAAGGTTGGAATTATAATTGTATTATAAAGAAACACGTTGCCGTACTCTGTCCCATAATAAGACATGGAAACATTGTTGCACTATCATATGAAATTAAAGTTATAATAAATGCAAATTTCAGACCATTCATAGATGCTAAGCAATTAAATCTGAGTGACAAGTCCATTGACAACAAACTATGCAATTTGTGTTCATGATCAGTGTAACTGTCCAGCCAAGGTGAAATTCATTGTTTTATTTGACCTTCTCTGATTTATCTGTAAAAAAAATAAAATTAATATTTCTCACCTTAGTAAAGTCTTTTTATTTTGTTCCTTGTCCTGGGAAAAATAACAATGAATAGACTTCTTACCTTATGGGCAGTGATAATGAAAGGCTGACTTTTGCCCACCCATTCCTGCAACCCAGAACTGCAGAATGCTTGCTAATATGTTAGGTCTAATTTTCATCTCAATATTGTCAAATTAAAACTGGAGTAACTAAATTTTCATAATTTAAGACTTGCTCCAAAGCATAATATAAGGGAAATGAGTATCTCAACTGATGTCATTAGGCTTGCTCCAAAGCATAACAAAAGGGAAAAGAGGCTTTTAATTGATGTCATTCACCTTGGATCAAATCCAAAGAGCAAACTACAGTTTTCACCTCAACATATCATTATTCATATCTATAGCTTAGATAACATCAGAAAAAATATTATGGTTGCAGTTTATTCAGCTCGAGCTATTATTGATTGCAATAACTGGTAATTTACCAGAACTATCTAGGTTTTTCTTAACAGGAAATATATTAAAGTAGTTAATGTTACTTGTTACTTCAAAACCATGTTATTATTCCTTAAAATCAATATTACAGAAAGTAGTCAATAATAAAGTGAATGCTTCAGATTTGACATATAATATGAATAGTATTCCTAGATTATTCCTTATTGTCACATTCAGAGGGAAGATGTTTACACAGAATCAAAACTATGGTATCAATACATCATAGCCTAAAATGAAAACTGAAAATGATCTGACAGGGAACTGAACAGGTAGGTTGGAATACTTGTTCCAGAGAAGACAAGAAATAAAATAAAGGCATCCTTCCTCTCCAAGTGCACAATTGAACTATAAATCTGAGAAAGTCTGTCATTATGTCTTATTAGTACTTATTTTTTCTGAAAAATGAGATTAGACAATGCATTGAAGTTAGCACAGGTTTCTATAAAGCTGTCCCATTATCTCATGAATATATCACTGCAGTATAGAGAGAAATACGGCTAATTTGCCTGAGAAAGGAAAGGGTTGATCATTTACAAGTGAGCCCAAGAGAGGATGATGGAGCTGATAATAACCAGCCAAGTATGTCCTAAGAAATTATATAACCTTAATTTGAGAATACATTAATTTTGCATACTTTCAGTGTCTGATATTTGCCCATTAATTTTAAGACACTTGCACAGCCCAAATAGAAGAATAAATTGCCTTATTTAAATATATATTCTAATTTTATAGCAATTAGATTACTACATCCAACTGTCTATTTATTAGCTGTAATGATAGAGTGTTCTGAATTTATAGCTATTTTTATAAAACTGTGTCCTGGTTCTCGCCAGGATAGTTAATTTTTGCAGAAACCAAGAGGGGGCATGGCTGGTACCTGAAGATTTTCTATAAAACCTCACCTCATTGCCAGGGGCCGGGGAAAGGGAGTCTCTTTTGGGAAAAAGGGGTTCCTTCCAGTCGAGCAAACATTTTGGAGAGAGTGGTTGGGTAACCCAGGTTCTGAGCTGGAGGGAGCATGGTAAAATGGCTGCGGTTGGACTGGATCAGGTTAAGCTCCACAGTGAGCATTTTGCATGTGAATCACTCCGTCTTTTGCACACTTTTTAATGAATATTGTTGCTGTTACTGTTCTTTTTCTTTCATATTTCTGTTTGAAGTAAATTCCTCTTATCTCAGTCCATGATCTTTACTTTTTGTACCCTAAATTCTCCTCTCCAGCCTGCCACAGGGGAGGGGGGAGTGAGACAGCAGCACATGGTTTGTAGAGTCTCAGTGGGAGCACTAAACCGGGGAGTAAGTTTCCTAAACTCTGTCAAGCTGTGAGGTCATTGTCACATCTCAACACATAATGACTTTGAAAGATGGTAAAAGCCTATGTTTTACTCCTCTACAGTGACTCTGTTCAGAGAAATAAGTTCTCGAGCATTTTGATAAGTGAGACAGTGAAATTGTGTTTTCCATTTACACCTGACAGAAAGTCAGATTTGTACCAATTACATTAAGCATCTACAAGAAAACTATTAGAGGAGATGCAAAGAGTTCAAGTACTATTAGTGCATTCATTCAGTTTCTTTATCAGTTTCCCACACTTCTAAATGTCAAAGCCAACTATTTCATATGCATTAGATTGACGGCAGAACCTTTGAAGAGTAGCTGACTGCATCTCAGTTCATCTAAGAGACTGATGAATTATGGCTAGAGACTAGAAAGAGGGAAACCTGTAGAAATTTATACACCACCAAAACCAGTTCAAGTTGACGGCATCTCCCACAGAACAAAGAGTTTACAGTCAGTCCTGTTGAAATAGTTATCAGACCTCAACTAAAATGAAATAATTAAACATCAATGTCTTCATTTATTTTCCATTATTAAGACCTTAAAGAATATTATTCTCCCTGGAAGTCTGATTTTCTCCTAAGTCTACTTGCTAAAAAAGAAAGTAGACACAAACTCTTCCAAAGGAACTTTCTCCTGAAAGTTCTTTCTGGCCTTTGTGCCCCTCCTGGATGTACAGCTGTTTGGAAAGACATGGGAAGGTGCTGCACTACTACGTAAGGTATTGCAAATGAAGGGTCAGTTCTCACACAGTAAATATCACACATGCCAAACGTTATACTTAACTGACAGGCAGAATAGATCCAGCACACCTTGGTACTCTAGACATGTGAGTATCCTTGCCTTGTCTGTATTATGCATACAAATGGATGGAGATTATAGACAAGCAGATGCTGTCTCTAATCTAAATCAAGACAAAACTTCTGGCTTGAAAGATGACATGTTCAGGGAACCCCTATAAAGGTATACTTACATGACACTGGAAACTGGAAAGCATAGCCCTTTGGGAAGATCCTCACATTTCACTTCTGCTAGAAAGTTATTTAGAAACAGGGAGGAGAAAAAGAGTTCAATATTTTGTAAGAGAAATACTATAGCATTGACTTTGCAGCATGATCAAATGGATACTAAAAATAGATGTAGGTAGTATGAAAATACTGCAGAAATGAAAACAGCAATAAAAATGTTTTTTTGGTCAAATTTTAACTCATTCATCAGCAGATTTTTCTAGTTTTGAGGTAATTACAGTTAAAGATGAGGTTAGTCCAACATGGAAATTTTCCTTATACTTTAAAATCCTTGATTAGACTTTCAGTAAAGACAAAAAAGAACAGAAAAGAACATTAAGAAATCATCCTCCATCCTAAGCAATTAATCTTCACATCAATAAAACAAAACCTGAAATTAGAAAATTATTCTATTTCATAGCTGTAAGTGGCACTACTTGGGAAAATTACATTAAATTGTCCCGAAATACTAATGTGAAAATAAAAATTCAGTATTCAAGGAAAAACATACAATTCAAAGGAGGAAAAAAGATGAAAAAGCTATCTTTGGACACCTTAGTTAAATGAAATATCATTCACACTTCCAGCATGCTTTGAATCCACCAGGCATTAACTTGTTACTGTAATTTTACCTCTGGCTTATAGGCAACCTAAAGTTGCTTAAATTATAAGGAATAAAACCATATGGAGATACAGTTTAAAAAACATTCAGTTCAAGATATTTTAGGTATTTTGTGCATTGCTGAAGTATTAACTAGCATACAGAGAAATGCATGTGGCTGTCTGTGATGTCTCTTTATATAGCTGGACATTAAAAAACGTTACAGTTTCTGGATTTATACTTCTTGTGTGTCTGTATGGAAAATTTGAAAAAGACACCAGTACTGATGCATCTGAAAGAATTTTCTAGTGGGATGTCATACATGCTGTACCTACATTTTCGTGTGGGCAAGATGTGATGTTCTCTTAAAAAGTGTGTATGAGGAACAGAGCTATTGGGAAGGTCTCCAGCGCCCTAATGATTCAGCTGTCTGTGCTGACATTCTCTGCTGCTTTCCATCCTGCCCTCACACTCTCCTCTTGCTTCAGCCATGCTGGCCATCTCTTTGTCCTTCCCTGCATATCATACACCATTCATTGAAAAAAACTGTCGTTTAATTTTCATTCCGTTCAAGTCCGTTATGAGCTAAACCAAATGAGGCTTCTCTGACATAACACTAAATAAAATTAGAACTCTTGGTGAGATTCTTTCTCATTTGTACTATTTTAAATTAATACAGCATCTTACATCCCACAAAACAAAAATGCAGTTTTGTCTCTGTTTGAGGAGTCCCAGGAAAAAAAAACAAAGTAGAAAGACAGATCCACAAGACCTTTTGGAGATCTGGTGGGAATAAGTAAAAGAAATGTTTACTATTTTGTACCAGCAAAGGTAAACTTCTCTTAGAGCCTGCTCGTGTCAAGTTTAAAGAAAGTCCACAAGCCTTGAGTTGCTTTTTACATATGTCAGTCTAATACATAGAACTTTGTATTAAAAAGCTAATCTTTACTTTTGCTTTTTCAGACCATCAGTATTCACTGTTCTAGCTCTTAGTTTCCCTTTTCTTCATCTGAGACTGTTTGTTTGCATACATAACATTTATTGGTGGAATTAGGTCTAATCCTGATATCTTAAAAATCTGTAAAATGTATACCTACATTCCCGTTGGAAAATTGTGAAAAGTTTCCACAACTTTCATTTATTCCACATGAATCAATCACTTCAGAACATCATGTATGCGACTTCACAGGCAATTACATTTAGAAATCTCCCATTTATCTCACAATTGTCATAAGCAAGCTTTGGGTAGAGTAGATTACAGTGATTAAATTATAATTTACAATCATAATTGCCTTCAAAACTCAGGAAAAATATTTTTTAAATGAAGAAACATTTTGAAGGAATGTTCTAAGCCTACATCAAAATCTGTATTCAAAACCCTTTAGTAATATGTCACTATTATATGAACAGTGTGCTCAATTTTGTGAAAATCTGGTGGTTTTAGAAGAAAAAAAAGAATCAGAATTATACAATTCATCAAAATTTAAAAGCATTTTCCAAACAGACCACTATATGCATGTTTCAAATGAAAAAAATTTCATGTTAATAAATTAAACAGAAAAATGTTTGAAAATTTGGATACTCTTCTGAATGCAAATAACTACTCCAAAAGCAGAGTAAATAGTTTTGTAGTCCTTTACATCTTCTCTAAAACACTGAAATTGATACAGTATACACAATATTTGTTTTTAAAATATTTTCAGGTAGAAGTATTTTTGCAATTTGTTTCCAGGTTTTCTTGTAAAATCTAAATGAATCAGTATCAAACTGATCACTAGATCAAGACAGGGATAGGTTTTCAACCTAATTTGGCAGGCATCTATAAAGTGCTTTATTGTACCTTCTAATGTGAAAGAAACATTATTCCTTTACTTGGAACATCCCAGAATAAGATTAATCAATTGCCAGGGCTCACGGTAGCAACAGTCTCTATGCATACAACAAAAATTATTCTACTGAAGATGTGAGTTCTTACTACTGTTGTTAGGATCATTATATTGGTAGCTGAGTGAATGGCCTGTGATTTAGACAACATTCAGATGATCTGGATAACCCTCTGATCTTATACATTATGAAACTATTAATCCAGCTGTTATCTATACTTTTAGACACAGATATATTTTGGTTTTCGAGTCTAGAATATCTCTTGAATGTGTAAGAAATATGAGATTTCAAAATTATCTGTTTTCAGAGGCATAAATCCTTCTTAGCCAATCTGCATTTACATTTTTGTTTAGCACTCCAGGCCTTATTTGTTATTTAATCTGCCTAATATCAGAGGGAACCACAGTTCCATAAAGCCATGTGGTGATGAATAACACCTCTAATGGAGTTATAAATTGAGACTAATTGGTTTATGTGATTGTTATTAAGTCCCATTTCAGCTGGTTAATGGAATGTTGTTTGGCAAGGGAACAGAGCTAATGTTATCAGATAATTTTCTTTTGAAAATGGCTTAAATTTCAGTCTTCCAGATCCACAGGTTCTAAATAAGTCAGAGCCATTCCTGCTGAAAAAAAATCCCTATACTGTGCCAACACAAGTAAATTCCAATGTTATCAATAATGTGGCTTTAATATTTCATTACATTTTCACACCTTATCACCATAACCCACACTGCCTTCAAAAATGGCCAAAATATTCCAATCAGTGAAACATTTCAGCAGAGACTTTAATCCCATCTCACAATTCCTTGAATGGTTTCAAATGTCACATAATGAACAAATAAATTGACTTTCATGAAAACCAGATTTGGCAGGAATGCATGAGTGCCTAGTTAAATAAGCAGACTAGGACTCTAGGGGTACTTCTACCCAATGTGTTGTTTTTCAAGTAATAGTTCCTAAATTAGTATCAAAACATGGACTAGTTTGAAACTTGAAATCAATACCCACATGTGATTTGAAATTTAAAGGCTTGCCTGACAATATTAAGGTTCTGAGGACTTTTTTTTAATTATCAGTATAATCCAAGGATGCAAAAATATATCACCAAATCTAATATCCATAAAGCAATCTGTCTCCATCACTAATGCTGCTTCCTTTCAGTCTTGTTCACAAGTCTGAGAACGCCACGTTTAAGATAACATAGCAAAATTCATGATGATTGGAAGTACTAACAGGGGTTTTCCTGTTTATGAGCACTGACAAGCTTATACTTCATAACACTAGACTACAAACACCACTAGGGCATAGCTTAACAAACACAAGTATCTTAAAAAAGAAAACAAAAACCAACAATGAGTTTAATTTATTTCTATGAGCACAAGCAATAATTAATACTCACATGAATATAATTTGGAATTAGCTTTTAGAGAACATATATGGTTGTACCTGCGTAAAATGAAGGTGTTCAAAGTTATGTGTGGTCCCTGATAAAGGAGAGCTGCATGAAACTATGTCCTGATGGGCAGCTGTCCTTATTTGTGACAGCAGAGCACAGGGCGAGTGGAGGCTCTCGGACACTACATACTCAAACCTAGAAGCTATTTATACACCACAGCAACATCTCGAAACAAATATGGAGCCAGTAAAGTTTAATATTCTCTCTATAGCTATCATCACCAAGCAACCTGGCCTCTGCATAGCCCAACAGCTGTAGCTTCTGAATGGCCTTCAAGTGTAATCTCACATTGGACGAATTACAGTGTCAGAATTTGGAGGCTGCAATGACAAGGATAACGTTGGAATGGTGAGCACCAGAGAGGTAGTTATAGCTGTCACAACACATGCAAATGCAGGGTGAGGATTTTGCCCACGCATGCGACTGGGGGACACCAGCATTAGGGAGGCACATAGGAAGGAGGACATAAAAGGAATTACTAGAATGGTGACAGGTACAGGTAAAACATTGTAAAATTCCACTGACCTTGAAAGATGTTATAATTTCTCCCACACTAATACATTATGAAAATTTTAGCATCAGCTCAAAATAACTCAAAGGTTCAATGTCAACCAAGGTATTACCAGCCCAATCCAACATTTGTTTTATTGTATTCCTACTTCTTGCTTTTTAAAGCCTGCTTGTCATTCAGTGGGCCTTTATCCATATCACAGTACATGTGATTTGGAATATTATCACTCCTGACATTTTTATATCATTACAAAGGACAAAAATGGGACCTTAATATCTGAAACTATTTGATTAAGAGCAAGCATGGTATCATTTCACTGTCTCATTGCCCTCTCACACTATACTTTGTATTATGACATTTCAGATAACAACATGAATTTATACAAATACAGACACAGTAGTAAAAAATGAGCATTAATCTCCTGAGCTATTTTATCTTAAAGACAGGTATCTTTTACAAAATACCGATTCCAAACAAATTCAAAGGAAAACAGTGCCAAATTTAATTAAACACTCTGTTGTCAAATCTTAGTTTAACACTATTCTGCTCTCTGCCTGATTGTCGTATCCACTTCTCCCAGCCACCAATCAGCAAAAAGACGGGCATAGATTCTAACAGAAGGAATTGAGGAAATTATAACTAAAACTGGATTCTCCCTCTCTCTCTCTCTCTCTCTCTCTCTCTCTCTCTCGTTATTGATTTTCACAACTGTTTGCAATGAGGAAGGAAGCAGAAGAGAAAGAGGTTCCCATTGGTTCACATATAAAACTAGACAGAAAGCTTATAGATTTTGGCAAAAATATTCCTTGCAGTTATTCAGTGCTTATGTTTAACCTGTTTTCCTGCCTCCTTTTCTTCTCAGGTCTATTTAACTTATTTTATTTAAAGTTTTTTCTGGATTTTGTTACCATGTCTGCTCTAGTTCAGATCATCCACATCCTTCCTAACTGTTGAAACTGAGTGCAACTTCCCAGTTCACAGGGTAGGATCAAAACTCATGTTGTGAAAAACAGGAGAGGATAAGGATGAGGAAAAGAGAAAAAGAGATGAGTCATAAAAGAAGCATAGCTCACACAGGAGGGAAGATTGTTCAAAAGGTTGAAAATTATTTGGAGGAGGAAGGAGATGGGAAAGGTAGTGGGAAACAAGTAACTTCCAACCAGGTCTTTGGGGAGTCTTTTCTGATTTTGCCCCTGGTGTCTCATTAAAAAAAAAAAAAACAACAACAACAAAAAAAAACCCAAAAAAACAAAA
>VZRQ01009868.1:78433-114597 GCA_013397975.1 Machaerirhynchus nigripectus | reverse complement strand
TTCACAGATATAATTTTGTACTAACAATTCCCAGGTAATTTCAGGGGTCCTAAATTCCTAATTTTTCCTGAAAACTACGGTAGATCTTTTATCATATGCTCATTCGTTGTGTTGGGTGGGATGACTGCACCTCCTTCTTTGAGATAGATAGTACCAATGTCTTGGCCACCATGTAACTAGATTGTTGTAGTGCACTTGACACGACATTTCCTCTCGTCATTTGGAAGCAGCAGCACATATTTGACATCATTTTCATTTAACAAATTTACCTGCTCTGCAGTGGATGCCACTAATTTTTCTAGTTGCAGTTTAAAGTGTTGATATCAAATTCCACAGACACAGTAACTCTGATATTTGCTTATGTGGGTGACTGTGTTTCTTTTTGTGTGATTCTGCACTTCAATTAAAGGAGGTCAGAAGAGGAAACTTCTTTTAGTGTCTTCAACTCTGGAGCTTCCTCCTGGTCCAAATCTTTTGATTTGCTGAACCTGAGAAATGTACTTCACAGTTCATCTTTCACTTTCTTGTGGGGACTTGTGAAATGGATGAGTTTGTAAAATGCAGGGATTTTAGCATCGTAATAATGTCTGTCCTGAGCACAATAAAACTGCTTGTTTAATGAGTCAACAGACATTTAAAATTTGCTTTTATTTTTAACATTTTGCACCTAATTTTTGAGCATTCAAAGTAATTTCTGATTTTTTTAATTGAAATAAACAAAATAATGTGTTCTCAAATATTATGTTTGTTTCTTCCTTTCATAGCAAACAAAAATTTCTTATTTAGTTTTTTCTCCTCCCTCCTTGACTCCTGTCCTGAAGGATATTTTGTATTTCAGTTCTGTGTTTCTGTATTTTTATTTTTATTCTAGTAAGGATGTCATCACCTTTACACTGAAACTATTATACTCAGATGAGAAATAGGCATGTTGCATTACTACATAAAAAATTTGTTTATGTCTTGATTTTTTTCTGTTTATAAGTAGAGAGCACGACAAAAGCGAAGTGTGAGTTAGCAAAATGGGAATGCAGAGCTCCTGGTTTTCTTTCCATTTCCGTCTATTGTCTGTAATGTTTTGGAAGGAGAGCCACATATTGCTAGGAACGATCCAGTGCTGCTTCCTCCTCCCTTGGCCACCTCTCAGCCAACTCTGATTGTTTCCTGCTCTCCTCCCTGTGGCCCTCCCAGACGTGGGTGCTCAGGTTCCAGCTGTGATGTGAGGAGGTTGGCAATGGAAGAACCAGATGTCTCCTAGTGCCTGAAAAACTCCAACTACCCCTGTTTCCCCTGCCTCATTCTGTGCCTTGGTGCAGTGCTTTAGGGGACATCAAATTTGTGTTTCCTACAAGGGGAAAGCTGAGGTTATTGGATTGTATCATACAACTCGTAAAGATTAGGTTCCAGAGGAGGGAAAAACTGGTTATCCTAAGCCAGCATAGACTCACCCTGCTGAACCATCAGCAAAAAGCCAACTGTAATGGTGCACCCACAGTTTTCAGCTGTGGGGCAGAAACTCAAACAAATGCAAACATGGAGCTTTGAGGGGAATGAAAGTCAGTGTTACCTGGCAGTGAAAATGTGCTTGACTAAAACTGTGCTATGTGTTGTTTCCAATAAGTCCACTGCCAGAGGACATGGGACCTGTCTAAAACATTAGTTAAAGTCATAAACAAATCATAAACATTTCCAGCTTTTATTGGATCACCCCATTTCATTTGTTCCTACTATTGTTCCTTCAGAGAATTTTTATATTTAAGTAAAATCAGAGAAACAGAATGTTTTGCAATACTCATCTCTCTTCTTTTCCTCCACATTTTTCTGCCAAATTACTGGGAGTGTCTGAGTTCTGGCTAGGAAGAACTAGTAGGAATTCTGGTAAGATTTCATACAACTGGTAAGAAATCATACAACTACAGAAGATGTATATAAATAATTTGCATCTTCTTTAATTTGCCTTGTATGGACAGCTTGCTGTTACCAACATTATTGTTAGCCGTGCATCCCCTAAAGTGGAACCAGCTAGTGATACGAAATTGATATTACTGTCACTTGCTAACATGCCAAAATGATACTCAATGTAACAGGAAGTCAGACAGATTAGAACTGCACATTCAGGAAAAACTGTGTCAGTCTGACTCAGTATTGAAAAGTGCAGGATCAGTCTGGGTATTTAAGAATGTGTGGGAAATAAGATGACATTTGGAACAAGGCAGGAAACTTTGTGGAGTGACTGACTAACATGTCAGCAGCAGCAACATTGCCAGTGATCCACACCCACTTCTCTTTTAAGGTATTTAAAGTACACTGAAACTCTTTCTTTAACCCTCAACAAGAATAAGCAAGGGAGGGTTTCCTGCAGTCTTCATAACCCTGAAGGGCAAGAATGTCCTCCAGTAAATTCACCACACTGCAACAATGCCAAGAGCCCTTAGAAAGTGAAAAGCTTGGGGGTAGTTAATGGATCAGACAGTCCATGATCCCAACTGACAAGTGCAACTTAAACTTTAAAATATGATGAACAAACAATCCCAGATTAAGCACAGCAGTGACTTGCCTGTTCCCATATTTCCCCGCTGTTGTGATTTTACATGTTACACCATGGCAGCCATGCAAATTGATTACAACTGGAAATGACAACTCTTCCAGTAATGCATATCACCATTGTTTAAAAGATGCAAAAAGCATTCCACAAGTAATATAAAATCTCTTGCTTCATCTCTTCAGTCTCCACAAAGAAAGTAAAAAACTCCCCATGCATACAATTAAACCCATGAGAACCAAACATGAGTACTCAGATACAGCATTTAAAAATGTTAACTGTACTGTGGTCCTTTATGTGGCACATACAGAAAAAACACTGAAGAATAAACCAGTGAGACACAAGCCCTTGTACTAACATGAGAAAGAAAATACTCATTTTAGTGGAATAGAATGATTTTCAGATAACTGGGGATGGAATAATAGCTGTTGCAAATATAAATCCCATTCTGATCATAAGTATGTACACAATCCTCAGACGTACAACATTTTGGATGAGGGCCTTTATAAAGAATCAGTGGGTAATCACTGACCTTGCTGGATTTTTGAATGTATAAAATGAACCACCAAGCATAGTTTATTTCTTGTAGAGTGTACAAGACATGGTCTACTTCAGGTCTGTTTTTCATATCTCTTTTATCTAATGTAATGAATAAAGCTGTACAGTGTTTTTTTTTTTTATGAAGCTTGTCTTGCAAATGGACTATGTGATGATATATGATTTGCAAATTTTCTGAGTTTTATTACAATTTTATTACTATAGAATTAGGAAAATTGAAAATTCTTCAGTAATTTTTGTCCCCCAAAAGAGTTATTTTTCTTCTCCAAATAAGATGCATTTTTTATTTGAAAATGAATCTGTATTCTCAGAAAAGTAGGTGTTTATTTTTGTTTCAAATTATAATAACACCTAGGGAAACCATTAACATAAAAAAATACATGCACTTCCAGATCACATAAAAGGACAAAAATTCCTGAGGGTAAACAATTTTGTATTTTATTGCTATATTTTGTATATTCCCAGTAGTCAGAACTTATACCAGAGTGTTTGATAGGCAACCTTCCTGTGGCATTACATAAAGTGACACAAGTTGTTTTCAAACAAGGCCTTGTCTGCATTGTTTCCATATGGTTAAGCCAGAGATCTAATAGGGGGTTACAATTTTTCAGAGTGACAGGACTGAAATACATGATGTACAATTTTCCTTTCCACTCCCACAGAAGAATCTAAAGCCTGCAGTGAACCCCTGACATATATAAATATTTAAAATAAATCTCTCCTTTTAGCATTTCTTCAAGCTACGGTTTCCAGCCCTGATATCCAATATAAGTTATGATGATTAAATTAATATATTATGTCGCACCAGTGGTTTTCACCATGTGCTCTCAGAGGCACTTTCTGCTTATGATGGCTGTTTGACAGACTTAAATTCAGAATCCAAAAAAGTCAAGTAATAAAAAGTATTCTCCTCCATCTGCACAATAAACAGAAGGATTTAATCTGTTGACACTCCAGGTGCCCCATAGCTCTATTTCTTTTTTACCTATTCCAAAGTAACAACTTTTGCTTTTTCTTGTGTAAAGTATCTGTGCCCGAGAATAAATGAACAAAAACTTTGCTCTGCTCAGTGTTTACCCCAAAACACCAAACAAAAGGGTTGAGGGCCAGAAAGTTTACTTCCTGTATTTCACAGAGTGTTACATTTCCCTTACTTACCTCTATTCAAAATCATATTTTAGGTAGAAAAAACCTTTTTTCAGTCCTTGGAAAATTAGAGAACTCTATTTCTCAGGCAAAACCAAGGTAGACCAATATGCCATTAATTGCCATAGCTGCTCTAGTGCTAGGGGATTGATTAGGTGAGATATGACTTCTAGGATCATCTGGGCAAGCTACTTTCAAGGCTGTAGAAGAAGGTAAAAAATTCCAGCCTCGGAAAAAACTTTTTGTGAAAGTCAGCTGCACAGAAACAATCTCATAATCCTCTGTAAATGGGCAAATGTGAAATGCTCACTGCTGCTGAGTCTGAGGAAAGATCTGCCTTTAGGGAAGTGTTTCTCATACAGTGTCTTTGGTGTGGCTCCAACTTCTCTTTTTTGTGTTGTCCTACATGTCATTTTTTAATACCTCATAGTTAATGCTTTCTGTGATTGCTCTGTGATAAATAAAACTAGATTTGAAAAGTAAGTGCTCTAAAACGTTTTTCCAAGCAAATACCTGCACAGGAGCTAGTTAGAATAACAGCTCACTTTTTCTCCTAAACAGGATTGAAATTCCAAATTTCATTTCTAAATGCATATGGAGAAACTGTAACCAGGGAGAAAGAACAGAAAGGCTGAGTCTGCTGCAGTACCCAGGAGAGATTATATAATTGTAGAGGAAATTTTAAATTTCAAATTGTCACAAAGACAGAAACAATGCCCATAATCTTCATCATATTTCATCTTCTAGCCCACTGACAACATATTGGTTATGTCATCCTTTCCAAGCTCTGCTGCAGAACAAACTGGGATCATGCTTCATTTGACAAAGAGCTGGGCAGATTAATTCAGGACCAAAGAATCCTACTAGGGCTTACTTGATGGTATCATTTTGATACTTAGAAACATTTAGATGTTTTTCTTGTTGTAGTTTATAATCTGTAGCTGGTGATAAATAATGGCAAAATATATCGGAATAATTTGCAAATCCTTCTTGAGTTACTACTCTGCTATTCATTCAGCTATTTGGGGAAATATGATTGCCCCATGACCTCAAAATAAGCAGAGTAAATTGCCTTGAATATAAAAATACTTTGTGGTACCTGTGATTTGAAAGGTATCTGCAGACAGTCACAAACAAACAAGAAACCAAAACTAGCTTTACTAGGAAGCTCCCTGATATGAAGGCAAAGAGTGACAGAAAACATAAAAACTGTCATAGTCAGTAGCATCAAAATTCATATAGCTTAGTATCCTTTCTCTTATAGTGGCCAGGAACAAATGAATAGGAAAAGTTTATACGGAATGGGAAATAAAAACATCCCTCATGACTGATGCTAGACCTTCAGGTAATCATTCAGTTAAGATCTGGAATTTTATCCAGACCATGGAATTAAAAATTTTATTACTGTTTTCTCTACCACTTTTTTGAGTTAATTCATGTTTTGCCCTTCATAACATCTCATAGCAACACATGCCTCAATTTCATTCAATTACTTCCCGGTTCTGCTCAATACTCTGTATCAGTTTTGCCCAGGTTAGATCCTGAAGAGTGTACTGAATAAGGCACCATGCTAGCTTTAAAAAGTCTACCTCAATTTTCAAAAGCAGACTCTGTATAAGCAAAAAGCTATAAGCTAGCTTTTTCACTCCCTCTTTTCATTCCTTCTAAATTTTCCTTGGTATTGATCTTTTAACAAAATTATTGAAAAAAATCCTGATTTCATTATTACATTTTTAAAAAATTATTTTATCATTATTACTACACACAACATGATTTGAAGTTGCAAACATGTCCCATTCACCCTGATTTTACACAGTCAGAACAAAAAGCTCTTGCATTTCTATTCAAAGTCTGTTTCCTGGGTTTAATGAGTAAAATCCCTTTATTCAACTAGTATTCTGCAAACCTAAATCTCAAAGCACGAGATTAGTGAATATTTCTTGTAAATCCGCTAATATCCAGACATCCCTTTTCTTTTCAAAATATTTGTGAGAACTGAGTAATTTCCACAGCAAATTATGTAAATGTGCTGTACAAGCTCTCCAGAACAGCCAGCCAGTACAAATCCTGACCTTCCAACACTCCTGCTGTTCCTGCTCTGGGCTTCTCTTCATCAGGCTGCCAATCTATGCTACAAAGCAAAGTTTTGCAGTGCTGTTAAGCATCCACTAAAAGCCAAGATAATATCAATGAGCTTATTTTACACAAGAGGACTAAACCCAGAACCAAAGACTCATACCAAGAAAAAGCTTCTGGGCTGAATTTGTCTAAAAGTAGTAGCTGAGACTGTTGCAAGGATAGCTAGATAACTGTGGCCATTTTATGCAAATATTCACCTGGATAGAATATTGGGTCAGAGATCAACAGAATGATGAAACGTCCTAACTTCAGCTCTTTATCACCTTCAATAACGAAAAATCCCCAAACTCTTAATTTAATCTACAAATAAGACATGTCTGGAAATATTGTATCACACTCAATGATCATGCTGATATCAAATTGGTCATCAGGTGCCAGATATGCATCTTCAGAAATGTTGTACTTTAAAAAAAATATGTACTTTTTGCATATACGAATGCATTTGTGCTCTCCTAGGTGGATAGCCAGAGGGATTGTAATAGCAAGGAGAAAACAATAACAGCTGCCCAGAAAATAAGTGCTACACTGTGGTAGCCACTATTAAGGTAATTTTCCCTGGAATTCTTAATTATATTTCCTATTCTGATTGGAAAAAAGAATGGGATTTTATATGGATTTCTTCTGGCTAAATGACAGGAAGACACAAACTTATTAAGTGCTATGTACAGTTTAAATTTTCTAAATAACTATGTGCAAAAGGAGCTGTACAGAGCTTCAAAGTTTCTATATTTTGCTATCGCTTCCTTTCCATAAACAGCCAAGAAGAGAACCAGTAAAAAGTCTAAAAAGGAGTTTTCTATTCTTTGTAAGGGTAGTCTATTTCTATTTCTATACCTATTCTTTCTTCCTTTTTTTAGAAGACTGTGCAGAGAAATGCTTTGTCTCTTTACGTAGTTATTATCTACTTTACTTAATCCTAATATATGTTAATCTGTTGATTTTTCTTTTCCTGGCTTCACAGAAATTTTAGGAGTAGGGTTCTTGTGCAGTGGTGGAAATAAGTTGTTCTGTAAATAAGTGTAGAGCACTAAGAGCATTGGAGTACTTACTATTCAATATCTTAGTTACTTCATAGGAACATGGACAAAGAAACTCCAGCACACCATAAAGCTATTTTTCTTTAGAATACTGCAGCATATAAAGTAAAAGACATACTGAAAGGCTATCTGGGCCTCAGGGAGACAACAGAACCTAGTGTAAGGTTCTTTTTGCTGTGCATGAGGAGAGCTAATCAGTTGAGAAAAAAGATCTAAAATACCAAAGAGGCAGAAGGGCTGTTAAGCAATAGAGAAGTGCTGAGGAATCAAGTGTGTCTAGAGTCCCCTTCTCTGTGTGATTTAGATTATGTTCTCAGGATTGTAGGGAAATAATTTTGTACTTTAACCCTGTATCTACATATATTGTCTGTTCCACTACATAGGTATGATAGAACCAAGATAGGTGTCCCCCAAAAAGGGCCCAAATTGACTATAGAAGAGCCATGTAGATGAGTATGAGAGATTTACTGACCCCTAAAATGTCCCTGGTCTAGCTTTCCTGTCTCTGCTGGTTCATCCCAACTTCACACAGCTTCCATCACACAACAGCTTAAAAACTGTGTGTAAATTAATTTGTGGTCTGTTGCTGTTACAATACTTGATGTTGCTGCAAAGCAACAAGACTGAAATATATAAGTTACTATCCTTGGGATGGCACAATCATTTTTTCCTACTTTCCAGAGCAGATTGCTCTGACTGTCTCTCATTACAATTTATTTCCCTTTATTCTTGAAGGACTAGGACTAATCTCTGTGATGTCCTTGGAGGAATTGCCTTATGCACATCTATAAATAGATGTGAATGCAAAAGATTTCCATGCTGGAGCTCTCAAATTCTGATAAAAATTTAAAAAATTCACTGCATCAGAAACAACACAAGAAGTAGCAGGACTCCTTACAGGTGACATAGTAGGTGGAGAAAGATCCTAAAAGTGAGGGAACTCCGTAACTAGTCCATCAGTAAAACTCCTTACTTCCATTCCAGTCACATACTCTAAGGCAAAGGCTATGTAAAGACGTATTCTCATCCTTTCCTCTCAGCTCACAAATTTTGAATCCTTTCTGCACTGAACAAAAACTTTAAAGAAACCCACACAAGATCTTCATTTTTGGAATGGATCATTTCATGATGAGTAGTTCTCCTCAGGGAAGTGTTGAACAGACATTTAATCCTTTTAAATAACAAAAGGATACGTGACCCGGAACTTCCACACCTGTGTAAGTGCTGAATCTAACAGCATGTAAAAGCTGTTGGCTCAGAATAAAAGCAGAAAAAAGTAGTTTAAACATGTTACCTGTTGTTACGATCCTCTCAAAATAAGCAGCTGGATGAGGGATCAGGATCAGAACCAGAGCAATTGGAGTATAAGAAAAATATTGAGCTTCTTTACTTTGAAAAAAAATTGATTGCTTGGGAACTTTAAAGCAGTGGAAAGAAAGGTGTGTAAAGATAGAATTTTTGGATTATGGTTCTTGACAAAGATACTGAACTTCAGTGTAACTCCCAATTTAGCTACGTGTCTTCTTTTTAAATGTTTAAAGCCCTAGAGCTCATCAGAAAATCTTTCTTGTGTTATAATGTACTATGACAATTACGTGCTCCTTAGAAGAAAAACATCTATGTTAATAGTAAGAAAACTGCTCATTTCTTCACACCTTCTCTACGACTTTCAGCTGACATGTTACAACAAGCTAAGGACACATTTCATTACTGAAAACCCCCCAGATAACAATCTCATTCCTCTCTCACCCACTTTTGTGAACGGGCTACAGGAAGCGGTGTTCTGCAAAGCAGAGCATAGAACTGGCAAAAGCTATTTTCAGCTTGGTCTGTACCTTTGGGTTTGACTTGGAATTATCCACCAGGTGTTGTGCTTGTTTGCTTTGTGTCAAAGCGCTTGCAAATGTGGAACAGGTTACCTTCACGTCTCTTTCATAACCCATACTTTTATTTAAAGTGAATTAGTATTTTCTTTCACTAGGGTCTGAGTATTGTAATAGCTTTCAGAGGAGAAAGCTGAAAAGTACAAGAAGGATCCATTAGTGCTATGTAACATTGATGATTTTAATTGCAATATGGAAAGAATTTTTTTCTCTGTTTAAGTAAAGGAAAAATACAGATGGTGATTATGTCTTGTGAGTTCACTTTCAGATTGTGCTTCCAAAATATGGCACTTAGCAACTAACTGGAAGAATACTTTTTATGATATGTTTGAGCAAGACAGATAAACATCTCCACAGTTCAGAACCGTCAAGAATGTTCAAAAACCAGCACACTTTGTGACTGAGCAGCTGTTCTGTAGTTTCATGCTGCTGAAATTTAAAAAGGCAATAGCTCTCCTTAAAAATGCCATGCAGTTTTCAAGAATGATAACTGTTCTGCTTGGGTTTTCTTTACTTATGCTTGACATTTTGAAACAGTTATAATTGACATTATAACTGACTACCTGTCAGAATCGAATTGCATTTGGCTGCTAAACAACATTATCCCTATTGATAGTATTGTCCATCACTGACTAGCATTAGCTTAAGTGTTTGCACTGCATTACAAACTTGTTTAATTAATAATGGCCAAATCATCAGAGTTTGAGATTTGTTCAGATGTGGAAAAGGACAACAAACCTTATCACTTAAACTTTCCTAAGATGGTTACATCTTTCAGTCATTCAAAAAGTGTCAGGTATTGCGAATAATACTATCTATTGTGCAGTCCAGGGTACAGGAAGAAGTATGGTTACATTTATACTGCTGTGTGGTTTTGCTTCCGATAAAATTTCCAGCAGAGGAAGCTTCTTCAAGTGTTCAGCTTAATTTTCAAATTTATTTAGCATGTATGTCCAGCAGTCTAGCAAACAATCCTCAAGGAATACTGAGCCTGGGCTTCTTCCTCCTTTCAATCTCCTTTTCCATTCTCAAGCTCCTGAGTCATCCCATCCTGAGTGTCCATACCTGTTGACATTATTTCAATGCATCTCTGGAAATTTTCTTTGTGATCATTGCTAAATGTGTTAATGAACATTGCAGTGCCTATGAGTGGACATGTTCACAGCAGAGATCAAGGATGTAACAGGAGCATGAAGGAAGCAAGGCATTCTTACAAGTAAGAAGACACTGGGGGGTTTTCCATAAGGTCATGTCTGTCCTAAAACTGTGCCTACCTGGGACGACATGGGATACACTGACATGTGTTTCTTCTGTGGAGGAGCAAAATACGAACTGCGGCTGATTCAGCTTGCAGGATTTATCTTGCTTCTCTCATAGCTTGCCGAAACTGCAGCCAAGATCAGGAGTGTGTGCTCAATGTTAGGCAAAGAGAACAGTCTGAGGAATGGTTTGCATTCAGTAGAGACAAAATAGGAAGCTCATGTAAGCTTTATAGACTTTTCCTTCTGCATTGTGTTGGGGTTTGTGTTTTTGGGGAAGGTTGTTCTTCTAGCACTAGTAGCTCAGAAATATTCCTTCTGTCTGAAGCAGCCTGTTTTCACTGTGGCAAGAGAGGAAGGGCAGGAATTGGTTGGATGAGCAAGCACAGCCACACTGGGTAGTTTTCCAAGTGGTCTGACAGTGACAGAAGCATTCACGTATGGGGAGCAGCCAGCTGGAGCACTATGCCTGGCAAGGCAGTTCTAGGCTCTCCCTATGGCTTATAGATGGGAAATTTCAGTCTCCTGGCAGTTCTTATCTTGAGGCCTTGCCAGTAGTGTCACAGAGGCTTCGAGTGAAAGAAGGAGCTAGGACTGAAAAGCCAAAGGGCTAGCACTCCGTGAGAGCTGTAGCTGTGCTGCTCATCATTCGGGCAATTCTCAAGTTATCCTTGGGAAAATGAGGGAGGCCCTGACTCCGGTCATGGCTGAATATCTGAGAGTTTCGTAGGCAGTTTTGTGTAGGGTTCCTCTGTGGCAGACGGAAGAATGTCCTGTTGCTGTGAGAAAGTGTAATTGACTCTACTGAACCCAGTGTTCTCTGCCACTGTCATTTCACAGGTGGCTTAACGTAAGGTTTTGGGACCCATGCACCATATTCCAATTTATCAGGTAACAAAAGATATGAATTACAGTGGTGTCTGAATGAGAACAAGGTAGAGTAAAATATGCAATGTCTTGGTACATTAAAACCTTTTCTATAAACACTCTCTAGGTTGCTATTTTTTTCCCTCTGGGGCACAGAAATAACTGGCCAGGTCATTAAGTTCAGCTTGACTGAAGATAATAAAATAATAGCAAAGGTGGACTAATTCCCTGAAGATGCAACATTTAAGGATTGCTAGACCATAGCAGAATTTATTCACTCAGAAAAAGAATTTTTTAACAGTCCCAGCATGCTTCTAGTGTTTTAGAAAACATGTTGAAGGATGCAAGAGCAAATCAGGGAAATGCTCAGAATGCTCCTTCAGTCATATTCTTGCCAAACTCTATCTACACATGGTGCAAAACCCACAAAAATCCCAAATTTAACTCAGTTTTCAGAAAAATACTTTCTTTCTGTATTTTCTTGACCGAGTAAAAGAATAACAGTCATGGAACTGATTTGAGTAAGATTCTGTGGTTTAGAGGACAGAATTGTCTCTTCAATTGATCTTGGCAAATGTGTTTGGACATGAAGCATGAAAGTCTTGTAAAATTATCTTCTGACTTGTAAACGTTTAGAACCACCTCCTGGCACTTTTGAATCACTTGGCTTCTCATAGGACTATCCGGTCAGAGGAATTTTGTATTTTTTTTCTCACAAAGTTCGGCAAGGGGTTAGGGCTTCTTTGAAGTGCATGAATACTTGCAGGACAAAATAGAGATATTGCTACATGTTTTTAAAAATAAATTCATGTCGTAATTTACTCAGAGTTACAAATATAAAGTCTTTGATATGCCAGCCATCAAGCTGTTTTCTTAACTATTCAAAATGAAAAGATTTGCTGCATGTATGGTGGTATTGCCTGGAAAACTCTTTATTTTTCACTCTGCCCAGAATATGCACTGATTCTGGAGACTGCAAAATGGTAATATTTATCAACAGCTCAGAGACTGTTACAAACACATTCCAGGCTGCCCACACTGATTATCAGGGCTTCAAAAAAGTCCTGACTTCACTGGTAATATGGTTGAACTTCCAGAATTTCAGAGGAAGAGCACTTCAGAAATAATACACCCCCAGACTACACTAATGTGTAACAAAATCATTCGAATTAATGAACTTTGAGAAACATTTTGAACTGTAAAATTGTAAGGAGAAAAAACTATATGAAATGCCAAAAGGGCAGCCCTCCAATGGAAAGTTTTGCTGGAGGGACACAGATACAGACTCCAGAGGAAGCTGTCACTACATTATTAGTGTCATCAAGTTACTGCTCTGTGGACAGGAGTGACCCAATCACCTCAGAACCAACAAGGGGGAGGAAGAAATAAAGACTATTGTAGTTGATGAAAAGATATTCCATTTTCTCCTTCCCACCCATTTATTTTTCATCTCACTTCCCCATAGCATCTGCTTTGCAAAGCATTTTTACTGTTCTTTCACTGTAAAGAGCCCAGAGTTTTTTTATGGCAGCAGGGCCCAGTTCTTTTTGACCCAAATTTTTCCACATTCAGATTCTTCTTTTCCCAAGAGTTTCTTCCTCCTCAGTCATGGACTTGTTGTAGCTATTAAGACTCTCCTCACTAGAGTATTTCTTCCTGATTTATTTGCCATAGAAAAATACAGTTAAGATTACATTAAAAGCATGAATTAAATGCTGCATTACTAGGCAGTTTGCATCCATGTAGATACTTGCACATGCTGTTACTGTTCTCATTCCAGAACCTTTGTTAGTTTCAGTATCTCTCCACCATGCTACAGTCTGACAGTGTAGACATGCCCTGAGATTGATTAGAAACGGCTGCCTACACACTTAATTTTCACAGATGTTCCATTCTTTAGCTTCCACTCTGCCTCTGCTGCAGCTGAGATATCTGGTCATAGCTTGAAGACAAACCTGAGTTACTTTCAAAAATGCTTGAGCATCAGTAGCAGTATAGAGAGCAACATCAGCTGAAAGTCTCAGCAAGTACAAGCATTTGATACAACTCAGGGAGTCAACAGCTCAGACGTGTCTGTAGGGGCTACAAACATGACCTTGACTTGGGTGATCCTTGAGGTAGATATGTTTTCGAGAGAGAGAAATTCTTTTAGTTTTATTTGATTTTTAATCCAGGTGATAGTGTACTTTCTCACAGAATCCAACAGATTTTCATTGTCTTCCCATTCTCCAGGGCATTATCTATGGGAAGAAATAGGCTACTGTCAGATCATTATCCTCATGTCTTTCTTTGATTATGCTTTGCAATCTGGCTGAGTAACTGGGAGGTTTGCATTAGAATGGAAAAGTATATTTTGTTTCTTTATCTTAAAGTTCTGCATTTGTTAGAATTAAAATCCAATTTATTTGAACTCAACAGTTTTTTGGGTAAATCCATTATACTAAAAATCAAGGCATTTAGCTCTAGCTGCTGTCTTTACAAGGAAGACATTTATTTACAAAGGCATGCTTTGTGATAACATTGTACCAGGCAGCAAATTAAAAATGAGCAGTGGATAAACTTGTTTCAGAATGTATTGGAAATTATTGATTTCTTTCAGGTACCAGAAAAACAAACATGAAAAAAAAAATAAAGTAATCATATACAACATTGCAAGCATGTACTTTCACTGATAGTTAATATTTTATTTTAACATTTTCTATTAAGGGTGCACATTGGTGGTGCAGAGATTTATGTCCTTAATATGCTATTGGTGTTTTCCAACAAAGAAATGGATATTTGCAAAAAATTATGTACTTTATTTATCAGTGTTGATTAATGGATTTAAAGCACTTTACGTTGTGAAAGTATTCTTTTTTTCTGCATACTGATTTTCATATATGTTAATTAAAACTGTTTAATAATTCAATTGTGTAAAAATGTTGGAGATATATGGTTGTAACCAGCTAGTTAAATCCCATAGATAATGAATTAAATTTATTTTTTTAAAGTTAGATGACTGATGCACAAGCATGCTTTTCTTTAAATGCAGTTTTTTAACAGAGAAAAGACTGAAACAGCTTTTTAAATATTTGTATGTACCTACATCTTTCCATAATTCTCTGTTATAACAAACTTGAGATATTTTCTGTCCGAGCTAAAGATTTAAACATACCATGTTAGACCTTTTACAAAAAAGTTCTGATTTTAGCTGAAAGCAACAAAAATAATCTTTTTTTTTTAAATCTGAAAGCAAGAATTTGTTTTTCAGTTGTGTTTAAAAACATTTTAACAAGAAATAGAAATAAAAAAGTAAATTCTTGTTTGCCTAATGCCAGATAAGGAAAAAAACAAAACCAAACAACAATTAATAGCTATTTAAGCTATATGGAAACTTTATCCAGTAAAATTTCAGTATTTGCACACTGTCTGCCCAAATCTTAAAACTGTTAAAAAACTTCTAACTTTTTTTATATAGAAAGAAAAAATAACTGATTGGTTTAGTCCAGATCTGAAACTGTGGATCTATAGCTGTTAGCTCCATAGCAGGCCACGTTTCACAAAATGTTGGTCACGATTAGAAGTCATGGCCTGCACTGAATTCCATCCACTGATTTTTTTTATCTCCGTTGGAAAGTATGTATCTGCTTTGTATAGGCAAAGGCAGCTGTGTGCAGAAAAATATTGTAACAGATTTGTATATGTGAACATATGAAGGTTTTGAACAGACTGTTTCAAAGTATTTACCCTTCTGAAAGCACAGTTATGTGAATAAGAGGAATGTCTCCAGCCTGCATTTCACCCTACTTCTATCCTAGAACCAGTATAGTAATTGGACCACAATCGTGCTTCAGGTATGAGCGTAAGTGAAAAAGTGCTTGTGAGGAACAACCACATTGAAGTTCTGTTTCCTAACTCTAGTCGTCCTTTTTCCTGACACTCATTTAAGTGGGGCTAAATATATCACTATATATAAATATATAGCCTTATAGCTGATCTTTATAATTGACTGGAAAACTCCTAGTTAACATATACAGTAGAAACACACACAAATACAAAAGCATTTTGTTAACTAAATTGCTGCAGGTAGTGGAATGATGATAATGTACAGTGTAATACTATGCTACAAATGCTGAGGCAGAAAGCCAGGGCAGAGAGAGGTCTAAAGAACTGTAATTCATAGCTCCTTATCAGTAGACATACAATATGTACTACATGGTGATGTACCTGACTACTTGCATAAAATAACAAGCCTTGACTAATATGTAAAGTTCTTACTGTTATGAGAAAGCCAGAGCATTCAAAGGATCTCATGCAAGAAATGAATCTCTGGCAACAGAAAATTATAGCTACCTTAGATCTCATTTCACAGTAGAGAAATATGTGAAAATTTATGGTATTTTGCACAGAGATGCTCTGAAAACAGCATTGAGGTGCTCTGTGAGCTCTAAAAATAATTTTACGGGAAAATGAGTATGCATAAAGTTCTCCAGCTTTTTTGTAATATCTTTTAACATGGAATGATAACTCGAAGTAATTCCTTCCAAAATAGAAAAATTAAAAAATTAGCCCCTCAGGCTAACAAAAAGTGAAACTTCATAGAAGCCTATCTGTATCTACTGGAGAGTAAGAGGGTTTTTCCAGTCCTCTCTCCTACATGCACAGAACCTGGTCTCCGAGTTTTCTGACTTCAGTATGTATTTATTTTGTATACTGCCATAACACTGAAATGTAACGAGATGTATTTTGTTAAAACATTTGTACTTGCAGATACACACAGAGGCACACACACAGAAACACTTTTTCCCTTTTAGGAAACCAAGAGTGTAACAGCATCACCATATCTGCTACAGGCCAAATTTGGCTATGCCAGTATAGATCTGCCCGAAAAACTGCACGGCAATGAGTGGGCAAATGTCAGCAACTCCAGAGGATGTTTCAAGAGGCAGACAGCATCCTCTGCTGTCCCTGTGTAGCATGTCCAGAAATGTTCAGGGCAAAAGCTCCTGAGAACTACTCCTGTCCGTCTGTGGCTGTCTCATGCAGAGCTGTGAGAGCAAAAGACATCTTTATTAGGTTTGGGTAGGACATTATGTTACATGTGTTTGCCCTCACTTCCCTTCAATGTAGACAAAGGTACTAAAGGTAGAAAATAATAAAAACAAGTGACTGTAGATATTTCCAAGTCCAAATTCATGTCAGTGCATGGGCCCAAACCAAGTATTTGCAGCAAAAGATATTACACCAAATCCTATAATGACGTTCATAATACATATGTATTACCACATGGACTGAGCAGTACTTGAGACGGTGAGACCTTTCCACTAAATCCCTTTCTTAGTATGGAATCATGGATCGTAAATGAAAAATACTATTCTTTGCAAGCAATATTATTCATGAGTCAATAGTCAATAGACATCTCATTTACTTTTAACCTCTTTTTCGTGCTTTTTGTCTTTTTACTGTTTTCAGCAACAGTGTCTTTGGTAATGCCAGTGATGCTGTTTGCATTGATGCCAATGGAATTATGTAAATGGGACCAGGATTAGTTCAGTGCCGAGCCAACTACGCTGCAGAACCATCCAGATGAACAATTATAACGTTTGAACCACATATTCTTTTCCTATGATCAATTAAGGTGGAAGACAGTTTCAAACTCTAGCTCCTGTAAAATGTTATCAGGAGTTTTTCTTCCCAAATTAGGGAATTTAGAAGAATTAATTAATTTCTTTAAAATTTGATGCTATGCATTTTTGAGGAAGAGATTAGTTCAGCTATGTTTTTAAAGAGGGAACTTGAAAGAACTAAAAATCATCATCTGAATAAACAGCTAATCACATATTAACAGAAAGAAAATTGCCAGCAAACTTTTATGAAAAAGTAATCTTGACTTTTGACAACATCCAACAAACAAAAAACAGAATGTTGCATAGCCAGAATTTTTGCAATGAGCCCTCTCAGGGACTTAGAATTAAGGAAGTGCTAAGAGCTTTACTGGACCACAGCCAAAATGCTCAGAAAACATGCAGTTTCTCTTAAGGCTTGAATACTTTTGAGATATGTTCTATTATATGTATATGGTCTATTAGTCACCATCTTTCCCTGATGCTTGCTCAATATAAAAAAACCCATTGTACTTACTACAGAGGCATGAGATTTCCCACTGTCGATCATTTTCCATGCTGGAAATTAATAATATGTTCTTAGTCTGTGAACTTGATTCTCCTCTTCATTTATAACTTTTATGTTAGTGGAATTATACAGAGAGCCTTTTATTCAAAAGGATTTTGCAAAATGCATTCTGAAAAGTGAAATAAATTACATTGACCTTAGCTTATAGCCTCTGATAATGACTTTTAAATATGGGTTTTCCCCCTATGCCAATATGTTTTCGAACATTTGCATGGTTGGTAAACAATTCTTCTTGAAATCTCTGTAACACTGACATGGTCTGTGAGACACGAAAATTATCTAAATTTAAGAACTAAAGCTAGGAAAAAACCCACACCAAAACTCCAACTCCCACCTCCCTGCAAAACCTGTAGTTGTAGTGGTAGCTGAGTAGGAACAGGTTAAGGCAAAATCAACATGTTTGTTCATTTAAACAATCTGAATAATTAGAAGTAACCATGGCATCAAATTAGTAATTTAATGCCAGTTTAACAGAAAAACAAGACAAAAAAACACCTACAATTTTTCTTTCTAATATATTGTGGATGCATGTGCTAGTATTATAACAATCATCCAGGCACTGTCAAGACTGGAAAAAAAATACATTTTTCTTCCTTGGTAACCTCTAGCTTAGCACTTTGGAATAGTATGCTGACTCTAGCACAATTAGATGCAATAAATATGAGAATGTCTATTCCGGTACTTTTTACAAAAAGAAAAAGATATTTTTAGAAGGAAAATACTATATGATATGGAATTATCTTTTCTAACTTGCATAAGAAAAGAATTTCAAAAGCTTTGAGGTATAAAATATCATAGGCAAATTACTCAGAATGCAGCCAGACTTAATGAATCTGCAATTTGTGCAAGAAATCTTATGAGGAGGGACTATCTTAGGTGATTCCCTGCACCTGTACTTGCCATGCATAGTTTGAATTGCCCAGAGTTACTTCTCGGTAACAGGATACTACATGTTTGGAAGCAGGAGGTTGCCACTACAAAAAATTCCATGACCAGTACTTTAACCCATTCCAGATGCCAAGGAACAGCATCAACTCTCTGATGCCTTAGTTGCCTTAAGTTTATGGAAACACTGGTAAAAGCAAAAGCAGAGAGATTGGAAAAGATCATAGAATATTTAAGGGTGGAAAAAAACTTTAAGATCATCAAATCCAACCATCAACCCATCATCACCACCATGTTTACCATTAAACCATGTCCTCAAGTCCCATTATATTTTTTGAGCACTTCCAGGGCAGCCTGTTCCAATGTTTGACAAACCTTTTGATGAAAAAACCTAATCTGAACCTCCCCCGGAGCAGCTTGAGGCATTTCCTCTCATCCTGTCACTTGCTACCTAGCAGAAGAAGCCAAGCCCCACCTTACTACAACCTCCTTTGTTGCAGTTTTGGAGCTCAAGAGAGATCTCCCCTCAGCCTCCTTTTCTCCAGGCTGTACACCCCCAGCTCCCTCAGCTGCTGCTCCTAACACTTGTGCTCCAGATACTTCAGCAGCTTTGTTGCCCTTCTCTGAACTCACTTTAGGGCCTCAATGACTGTCTTGCAGTGAGATGTGGGAATGTGAATGGAAAAACTGTAAGTCTTGACAAAGAGTTTAAAATTGCCCAACCCTGGGCAATACAGTAGCTTCCTACAGTTTAGCAATAGTTGCTAACAACTTGCCTGGAGAAGTCAAGCTGACAAGGCCCCAGCTGTATAGGAAATTAATTGATTTGAACGTTTTAAATTAACTTATAGATATAAAAATTTGGATGAACATGTAGCCAAAGATTAAATTATTATACGCCAATGGTGACAGCTGCTATCCTGGCTGTCATACAGGGGACTGGAACAAGAGCTCCAGCCTTCAGAGCAAAACCTGCCAAACCTTGTAATCAAGGTTTCTGATATGGATTAATACAATCATGTCCTGTGGAGAGTAGGCACAGATGGAGACCTGTAATACATGTTCAGCAGTGAGTTACACACACATGGACAGGACATAGTTGACCTTATGCTGTTGAATTTGTCAAGAACCACTAAAATTATTATCAGTGAAATTCTGCATGGGACTTGTGCCCTGAGAAAGAGAAAAGCTCCTTTCTTCAATCCTAATTCACCACCACGAAGCATATTCTTTAAACCCATGAGGAATAATGGCCTGTAGGTTTAACTCAGATGTACATAGATGTTTGTGGGAATGGATTTCCATAATTCCAGAAATGGAAATCCATATATTTGTCATGAGAGCAAAATAATATATTCTGGTGGGAAAAAAATAAAAGAAACCCCACACAAAAGAATGACCACAAGCCAGTGCTGTTAGCACAGACTTCTTTTTTTGCGGAATAAATGTTAACAAGGTTTACTGGCAACAAAATTTGATTTGCTGGGTAGTATGAGATACAAAGAAGAGGCATGGTACTCCCTCTCTCAGAAGGAAACCTTGCACAAATGAGTTTTGTCTGAGAGAAGCTCTGTCTTGTTTGCTAATTTGCAGAAGTATCATTTATTGTACTTCAGTCTCTTCCTTTTGCTTAGTCTTTAAGGGGAAGTTTGGAGGAGGACAGTGTAATACAGTGCTCTACTGTGCATGTGTGTATATTTTTAATTGCAATATATTTTAATGAAATACATTTTCATTTATTAAATAGCAGTGAGGTAGCACTTATTTCATCCCAGGTATCAGGATGCACAAATTTAGTATTTTCGTTTCTCTGTGTTAGTATGGATGAGAAGAAATCTAATACCTTGTTTTAAACTTGTGTGATATATATGTGAGAAAACTTGTTGACCTGATTTTTGCAGAAATATGTAAATACATATAAAATCACCCAAACATTGACAAGACTAGGCTTGTAATTTTCCTGAGCAGTTCTGACTAGTGGCATGGCTCAGTTTACTGCGACTTCATGTGTGATGATAAAAGAAGTAGGGGATTCTCCTTTTGGAGGAAAGAGATCACAATATATTTACACTTCAGCAAGGCAGAAGGGCAAGTATGAGCAGGGAAGAATAACTTTTCAAGGTTTTTCTTCTGTTTGTCGCATTTGAGACGCTCCAGCATATCCTACCAAGTGTCTGGCTGCTGGTGCAGAACTCAGGTCTTGGATAAGTACTGTGCTGTACCTGCCAGCTCAAGCAGCACTAGATGCCCCTGTTTAAGCTACTTCATTTCCTTCTTTCTATTTCAATCATGGCTGGAAATCTATCTATCTCACACCTTGGAACTGTCACAGCTGGGTGTTGGCTCAAGGCTTATCTTCCTTCAGAGGGTGGTGAAAAGCTGTGGCCCTGGGCTGAGTGTAGGGTTTAGTCCAATGGGAATAAGGTTACTTTTAGAAAGAAGTTTAAGAAAAAAGAATATTATAAATACAATTATATAAATGCAATTTAATATCCACTGAACACAGATATATATGTAGCTATTTCGTTCTGGTCTTTTCTTTTGCAACTAAATCATAGTTAAAATGCAGTTGTAGCAATATATTTTTTTTCATTCTTTCCTTTCCAAATTCAAGGAAAGTATCCCTTCAAGGTAACAATGTCAGGACATTTCTCACTGATATATACTTCAAAATATCTTAGTAAGATATACTTCAGAAAGGAGGTACATTTCCTCTGAAGGATAGGCTGTTAAGAGGAACTATGCCTACTTGACCAACTGGAGTTTTGCCTAGTTGGTCACAGGAAAGAATTGCAGGATGTTATGTGTTGTACTCAGGAAAATATAAGTGTTGCCACTTCCCAAAGCTGTACTAGAAACCATGAGACATTTTAAACTTCTGATATAGACACTTCTTACTTAAGATACACATTCTTAGTATGGATTTATTAACAAAAGGTGAACAGCTTAATCATGTTCAAAATAAAATGTTGCCTCTGGGAGTTAGATGTTTTCTGCCAAATCTGACCTGTATATGGTGTTTGTGTGTTCCAGATACCAAAGAATCATTGCTTTCTGGTGGGAATTCTTTGTAACATGCAACTTCTATTGAGGTTAGGAGTTATTGAATCAAATACTGATGTAAATTCTCATCCTAAAAAAATAATTAGGAATGCCTACTTTTTAAAAAAACCCACTACATTTATTTTACTGGAAACATTTGTTTCTCATTTTAAAAGTTTTTGCTTTCACATTGTTCTGCCTTGTGAAGTTTATTTTCTTAGTGTTGATCATTTAATCTTCCATTTTAAGATTTGTCTCCGAATATATTAAGAAAAACTTTTATGGTTTTTGTTTTAACCAAAATCACAGAATGGGATAGAGCTTGTTACAATACAGTTAAAGGACATATGCTAATCTCATCTTTTACTTAAATAATTCATCAGATAGACTTCAAAGAAGTCTGCCATTAAATTTAATATTGTGTATAATAACAGAGAAAAGAATAATTCTATATTAGTTTGATAACATCAACCATTTCAAAGTCTAAAGCTAACCAGACATAGAAGTGCCTTTCAACAAGGTCCAGCATGTGAGGTTCCCATTCCAGCATCATAAGCAGAGTCCAGTTTTCTAAAGAAGGTTTATCTGTTTCTGATTGCTATATAAAGGGGACAAATTTAGTGCAAAATACCACTGAGAAAAATGAAACTGAGATGACATGAGCATGCTTATCTGAAAATTCAATTAATAATATTTTTTTAAGAAGTGTAATAAGGAAGTTTTTCCTTTCTCCATGCATTTCTGCATACATTTCTGGATGAGAGCATGGTATTCATATTGAATTAATGAAATATGATTTACACAGAGGATCTTATCTCTTTCTTGTGTCGTGTAATCTATTTATGAGCTACTGAGGCAGTGCAAGACCAGCAGGATTACCAGCACAAAACTACTGTGAAGACAGCTGACTTTTGAACAGCAGTCAGGCTTAAACTGCGTTTGAATCTGTAAAATGAAGATACAATCAAAGCAGAAAAATTAGTAGACTGATATTCAACTCTGATTCATATTCATCATATATAGTATCATGAATCAGTTGTACAGGTAACATGAACCTAAAATATACTCAAAACATTAAAATATAATGTAATTGCAGAGCTGTTTTGATACATCATGAACTACAAGTTTTTTATTTTTGTTCAGAATTTTTATAATAATAAAGGTTCCTTCTTTTAAAGTAATATGCATATAATAAATTAGAATTACCCTTTTATTACATTAATTTGTCCACCCACCCTTGATATCTCCTTTCACATAGGAACTTCACTCTTCATAAAAGCATTATGAAGCACTGCAGACATCATCTGAAATGTATTAGCCTTAACTTGTGGGTGGTTCCAACTAATAGGAAGAAATAGATACAAACGCTTTGCCTGGTTTTGTCCCATTCCTCTGGGAGAAAAGGTCTGATAAGATCAGTAGCAAAACAATACAACATGTGAATCTGAATATATGCTGCTTGTTTCTGATCAAGGCACAAAGTATTGGGAAGAGAGCAAATATCACTCATCAGCAGTCTGTATATACTTGTATGTGCAAAAACCTCTCTGTATGGATATATGTAAAATATATGTGAATCTGCATGGTGATTAAGGTGAAATCCATGTACTATCACATCTAAATATGACTCACAAAATCATTATGCAGGAAATTTCTCACATGCATATGAAAAAGGATATTAAAGAAATAACTTGCACCTTCAGCCATGGTTCTTGTGATGCTTCCTAGCAAACAACTCTGTCCAAATCTTCTTTAATTTAGGTCTCTGATGTTCAAGGTGATTGAGTCTTAAGTGGATTTACATTTCTAGAGGTTGACTGAACTAATCCCTCATTTGTTTTGCACTTTGCAAGAGCTTACACAGCGCAGTTATTTGGTGGTCCTAATAAGAGCCCACTATGATCTCTCATATATAAGCAATAAAGGGGAAACACCCTGGGTTTGTGTCCAGTTCCTTGGCAAATAACTGCAATGTTGTCCTCTATATTCAACCTTGAGGCAGGATTTGCAGATGAAAGATATTTTTTTCTGTTTGAGGACTTCAGGCCAGATCTGACACACGAAACACACAGCGCAACTCATGCTGAGGAAGACAAGCAAACAAGGAAAAGAATAGTTCCTACCCTATATTTCTCAATCTGAGAACTCTGAGTTGAATCTGGGGGGTAACTCCTCTTACAACAGAGATAAAAATCAGATCTAAATTTTTTCAATGCAGTTGGATCTGGTATTTTGAAAATCATCTCTATTTAATGTTAAAGTACATTGCATTTTCTATGACCTTTTTTCTTTCAAGCCTGCCAAAGCCCATGGAATCTGAATCACTATAAACAAATGAACTGAAACCAGAGACTATGAAAATTAGTTACTGTCCAGATTCCACACAAGATTTTTTCAAAAGGCCAGGTAGGTGAGGACTATTTCTCAAGAAGTAGAATATGGGAGTAGGTGAATTCCAGGAAAATCAGTTATATCAAAATTATAAATGCTTCTTAAATAAAAATAAATAGCACTGGAGTGACTGCTGAAAACAACAGACTGAAGGATAGTTTACCTAAAGAAAAAGCTCAAACAGTTTGTAGAACTCAAATGAAAACATTTCTTAATACATTCTAGGACCTCTGTCAAACTACAGGATCCCTGTTCTTATCAGCATAGATCTTGTAGTGTATCATGAAAAGAGCAAGAAGTGGAATGTGATTCTTATCTCTATTTGTGATAGAAAACCCAATAAATCTCAGAGAAAAGACTACAAGTGAATTATGAGGGCCTTACTGTCCTATCTATACAGTGCATTTTTCTTCTTGTAAGAATGATGGTGTTGATTTAAAAGTGTGATGAAAAAAAGAAATGGAAAATAGGAAAAGGGAAGTGGAGTGTTTTTATCTTCTACCACAAAAAGTATGCTTACTGTTTTCTTTTCACCTTTCAAGGAAAATTACAAAAGCACAGTTTTATCATCTGTGGAAATTATGACTGTGGTAGAGCAGGCAATGGGTTTTTTTGTGTTTTTGCAGCTTTCAGCTTTATAATCATTAAGGTATATAATCTTATGTCTAAACTGTGAGCTTTCTGAGCTCCCTGTGCTTGCCACTGTTATAGACATGCTGTACCTTGGGCATGAGAATCCCTAAACTTTAGTTGTCCACAAGTAACTCGATTATGAAGTACTTTGATTCACACATCTTCCCAGTCTAGCCAGGCAGCTTAAGTGTCCTGCAATGAGATACCTCTCTCCTTGGTCAATGCGAAATAGAGATAGGCAGACCTTCCTAAAAAAGGAAAACTTCAAAGAGTAGTATTCTTTTATAATTGCCACATATAAACTTACTTTCCTTTAAAAATACCAAGGTTTCTCATCATTTATTATCAATTCAAATATGGAGAATAATCACAGCTGATATATTATGATATAACTGGTACCTAATAAAGTTCTGAGCAATGTAGCTACCTATTGAATTCCAGAGACATCTATGTAATATTTGGGATACCTACAGCCTTGCTGCCATAAACTTGGGTGTCTGCACAATTATGTAACCTCTTCTGCCAAATTTCTTCTTTAACAAGCTCCAGTATTGATTTCTGAGCACAATAAGGATGAGGAGCACAGGCAGTAAATGCCTAGATCCTTCTGGTAACCATGAATAATATTGATAGGAATAGGCAGATTGATCAAGTCAATGCATGGCTCTGAGGCTGGTATAAGGGAGGCCCTGCTGAGAGACCTGGACAAATCAGAGGGCTGGGCAATCACCAACCATGTGAAGTTCAACACGGGAAAGTGTCGGACTCTGATCCTGGGATGGGGTAATCCTGGATGTATGGACAGACCGGGGAATGGGATGCTGGAAAGCAGTGCAGCAGAAAGGGACCTGGGAGTCCTGGTCAACGGCAAGTTGAACATGAGTGAGCAGTGTCCTGGCAGCCAGGAGGGTCTATTGTGTCCTGGGGGGGCATCAGGCACAGCATTGCCAGCTGGGAAAGGGGGGGGATTGTCCTGCTCTGCTCTGCACTGGGGCGGCCTAACCTCGAGTCCTGGGGGCAGTTTTGGGCACCATAATAAAAGAAAGACATTAAATTATTAGAGAGCATCCAAAGGAGGGCGAGCATGGTGGTGAAGGGCCTTGAGGGGAAGCCGTATGAGGAGAAGCTGAGGTCACTTGGTCTACTCAGCCTGGAGAAGAGGGACTGAGAGGAGACCTTATTGTATTCTACAATTTCCTCATGAGGGGAAGAGGAGGGGCAGGCGCTGATCTCTTCTGTGTGGTGACCAGTAATAGGACCCGAGGGAATGGCCTGAAGTTGTTTTAGGGGTGGTTTAACTTGGATATTAGGAAAACGGTGTTCACCCAAAGGCTGGCTGGGCACTGGAACAGGGTCCCCAGGGCAGTGCTCACAGCACCAAGCCTGACAGAACTCAAGAAGCATTTGGATAATGCTCTCCAGCACATGGTACAATCCTTGGGGTGGTCCCGCACAGGGCTAAGAGTTGGACTCAGTGATCCCTTCCACTTCAGCATATTCTGTGATTCTGTGAACTACTATACTTGAATGCCTAGGTGACATTAACGTCTCATTTGCAAAAAATGTACCTTTCTGTTAAATGTGAGACTGTGGCTTCAGTTTAGGAAAAAGCCTGACAAATATTTTTCTAGAGGATTCAACTTTCTTATCAACCATAAAGTACTCTAGAGATGTCCCACAAAAACCTATTATGTTACTCAAATTGCATATTATAGTATTGGGATTGGTTCACTTTAGCATTTGGTCTGCAGCTCCAGGATGGGTAAAAGGATTCTGAGATCCTATTTCCATTATTCTCTGTCCAAGCTCTTGGGAAATATGCTTAATTTGCAACTTTCAACCAACCTTTCACAGATGCCAGGAACCACAGCAGGATGTTTTTAGGGGGCATGTGAGGAAGGGCTGGTTGAATGTGAGGTCATGATATGAAATATGTAATCAACTCCTTTCCAACTAGAACTCTATCCATTTAAAACATAAAACCTGTGGTTCTTACTATTGCTTTATTTTTTATTTTATTTTGAATGATATTTTGCTGCAAAGCCAAGTTGTCTCTCTCTCCTACTAAAACACTCCCCCAGAACAAATGAGCATTTTTGTTAAAGCATGAGGATAGTGGAAGAATTATGATTGTCTTGGATAAAATCTCTTTGTTTAAAATAGTTGCCATTTTTCTACACAGAAATAAGACACCTTGTTGGTGTTTTCTTATAGTAAACATAAGGTCACTGAGAGGAAATAGGCTAGATGGAAGATCATCATGGTATTAAATTACTTCTATCTGCAAACGCTGTAAATTATGTAGACATAAAAAGAGAGGTTGTGATAAGAACTCTGAAGTGTTGTGTATCTGGACTTTAAAATGTTATTCTGCTAAGGACTTTATTCTACTGCCAAGATTAAGAAACATGAAGTAATGATTCAGGAGCTGGGCTGTGTCAAAGGAATTCTTCTCTAAAAATGTGCTCCTCCTACCTCTTGGGTTTTTTTTTGTTCTCTATAGGAAAGATGATCTTTGATTATTGACAATTTATTGTGATTTTGTATATACACATTTTCTTAGTTCTTAGTTTGACACTAGTTCTAAGATCAAGGCTGAGGGAAGTGTTAGAAAGGTACAAGCTTACTTGTTTTTTCTATTTGTTAATTGTCTCTAAACAGACATAACCTTTTTTTCAAATATGTCTGAGGTTCTGGACCCAAACAGTCTATTTTCTATATACACATTTCTGCACATACCAAGTGCTCATATGCACAACTTTAGCACCTAATTACTTTATAACATTTACTTAAAAAATTTAGTTTTCTAAATTTTCTCTCTGTTTCATCAGAGCTCTTTTGGTCACTCATTTCACATGGCATTGTCTTGCTTGACGGCTGTGTTTCTTAAACTGTATCTTTCAAAATTTTCTGGAAGGACTTTTATTGCTTCGCCTTATGAAAATGAATGTTAATTATGGCTCCTTCAAAAACTTAATGACATACAAACACAGGATGAAATTAATGCAGTTCAAAAATTTTGTAATTCTTGTTGTATTCCTTGGAAAAAAGTATATAGAGATCAATAAATCAATTTCACTTCTGTGAGCATTGAGGGCTTCCACCATTATAAAAAAATATTTAATCTCAACTGTAACTTTTTCTTTCTTCTTTGCTTCCTTTGAGGGAATTTACTTACAATTCTTCAAAGGTATCTTTTTATACAAAAGGATTCATGTATTTTTTGGATTTTTATCAGGCTAGAACAGCATGTCCGTTGCAGTTCATTACATGCCCTGAGAAAAGTCGATATGTGAATTAAAGTTTTTTCTCAAGGAGGTCTTGCATACTTGCCTAACAAAATACATCACAAGTATAACAAAAACATATATGCACAGACCACAGATATAAACATTTTACAAGGGTAACTCCCATTCCCGTCTGTCTTCTCTTTGTGTATCAAACAAATTACTGTAACATAACAAAGGAAAGGCTGTTCTTTAAGTTGCTTTTCAACTGGAGCCTTGTCTTTATCTATGCACAGAGAGAACAAAAATGTTTATTTATACATGTGGCTCTTTATAGTTGTTACTCAAAAAGTGGTGCGTACAAACATCTAGGATTTCTCCAGCAAAAGTTACACAAATGCACACATTGAAGATAATGGCTATAGGTGAAAGTTCCATTTGGCAGTTGTCCACACAGCCTGAAGACATTAACAAGGAGACTTTAGAGAGAGATGCCAGATTCCTCTTCATCACTACCCAAAGTATTGTTGCAGAGATGTCTGGCTCCAGGTCCAAGAATTTCCAGCTAAAAAGAGCTCCAGGAGATTTCTTTGATTCTGCTTTGGATGGGCCCCCAGTAACCCTCCCAAGGAGATGATGATGAAAGACAGTGATGAAGAAGGTTACAATTTTTTTAAGGAAAATCCTCTCTAAAACCTTCAGTCTTGAGGTCTAAGCTAAGAAAAGAGGAAGAAAATATATAGACCCAAGGGACCTTAAAACTGGTGGCTCTGCAGTGTTGGGAGAACAGCAGAATTACACAGTAGGCAGAGGATCATGCTTTTTAGTCAGACTCTTTCATTCAAATTTGGGCTTCTTCCTGAAGTATTTTAGCAACATAGATGATACGTTCTGTCTTCTGATTGAATTGTTTTATTCTGGCAAACTTTTCTCTACATTAGTCTAGTGAACATTTGATCAGATAATAACACATGGAAAAGGTTTACAAGAGAGGATCACTGAATCTTAGAATTTCCATGTAATTTGAAATAATTAGAACATAGAAATTTTCCTTCTTTCATTTGCCTGAAAGGTCCATCTACCTTCTCATTCAATACAAAAGTGGTTTTTAGTCAGCTAAAAATGTACACTGAAAGATGGTGAAAGTTATTTCATTTTGTTTCTTGCAGAAAAATAAGCTGGTTTTTGGGGCTTGCAGGAGATATAGTGGAATATTTCCATGGCAATATAGGAGCTGAGGTATTAATATAAAATCCTGTAACTACTGTAAGTGGATCATGAAGGCAAAAAGCAAAGTATTTTAGAAGTGGCCAGGCAAAGATCTGTTCTTTTATTGATAGTTTCTGAAATTTGTTCCAGCTATCGAACAGTTGAAATATTTATTATTGAAATATAACAGGAATTATAACACTACAGAAATGATAGGGTAAAATACAGTTCCTGCTCCCTGGATGAAAAGCAGTTGGCATGCTCAAAACCTATTCCATGATGATTCCCCATACGCATGATTTGCAATTTTAAGCACCAGCTAAAGGGGATGGAATGGAGGTAGAGCGGAGTGGAGACTCCTTAGCCAGGCTCTGTTGAGATCCTTGCTAGGAGGGGAACTCAATGGTGCTTTGCAGCTGATAAACCACAGCGCCTGTCAACCAGGGGAGGTAGGGGAAGATGTACTGCTGCTGAGCATACTGCTGCGGCAAAATCACTCTCCTCAGACGAACTTGGTTCATTATAGCCTAATTGTAATATTAACACACACCTCCACCCCAAAGTTATCTGTCTCCAAGTTATTATCACCCCTTAATGAGCATGTGCTCTATATTCTTTTTGACTGTATCTTTAAAAGCAAAGTGAGACGATATTACAACAATCAATAACAACGATATGTATGACTGGAGTCACTCAAGCTCCACCTAAACACAAAGAAATAGTATAAAAGTTGAGAATGGGGGAAAAGGTAGGGAAGACTCAACTGTAACTGCTGGGATCTGTTGATGGGCTGAAACGGTCTTCTCCCTCATGGCCTGCTGGGAAAGAATCATACTCTGTGCAGGCTAAATATTTTATTGTGGATTAGAGCTTGTTTGTACATTTCTTTGAATACATTTTTGCAATCAGATACTATCACCGACAATCCTGGAATCTTAACCCGTCACAATTTTATATTAATAAGGAGTGTTATGCCATAAATAGTTAGTGCGAGTCCTTCATGGGCACTGACAGCTGCTGGCAGCAGATAACATATTCAAATAAAGAGGAAGACCTGCTGAGGGTTCTCCCTTATCCTGCTGGCATATTTTCCTGACTAAGTCGGTCAAATCACCCCCCAATCCAACAGGACTGCTCAGAGCAGAGCCCCCCCACAACAGGATGCTGACACTAGGGCTGGGTGCAAGGGTCTTGGCTTATCTTGGGGCATGGACAGACAAATTAAACACTAAGGGTCAAGGAAACCTCCTCTGTTCACATGCCAAAGTATGAAGTGAAAATTTATATGCTTAACAAACTTAGACACATAATTAACTACTTCTCAGAACAATGATCTCTGTATTTCTTTTATCTTTCTTTATAGTATTTAATTAATTATTACAGCTTTTAACATTACTCAGCTTTCGTATATTCTCCTTCAAATATTTCTTAGAGACATCTCCTCAAGACTAACCTAATTATTGATTGGTACTCAGCAACTGGCAAGCATCAACTATCCCTTTGTGGTGTTTGTCTCCCTTAGTCTTCTCACTCTTACAATTAAAAATGTTCTTGAATCTTCTTCAAAACAAAAAAAATTATATAAACAAGAACTAAAATGTATAAACAAAACACTAAATATACACAGAACTCTTCCTGTTTTTCCTCATACCTGTCTTCATATTTATACCCTCATCATCTAGACCTTATTTCATTTTTATCTTCTGAACTTCTTGCTGCACAAGACAAAGGACAACTTATCATCCAGCTCTTGAAGTTATCAATCTTTTATTGCAGTCCTCACTCACAATCATGATATGAGCATTTAGTATTAACATTTCTTTAATGATTGAACAGCAATTCTAGTCTCCAATCAGATAGAGAACTTTGTTATCCAGAGTTCTCAGTACAGCATCCTAAGTAAGAAGTTAACAGTCAGTAAATTAATCAATCAAAACCAAGTAATCAACACCTTAAATAAACAATTAAAATAAATGTTTTCTTTCTCCCTTAATATCTTAGGCACACGAATGCCATAGTGAAGGCATGCAAGGGCAATAAAAGTTTATTATTAATATTCATGGGTTGAAGGGGATTAGAAAGAAAACGAATGAAAGACGTGAAGTGTTTTCATTGTGCCTGCTCCAAGTCACTGCAGAATTTCACTTTCTGTCTTATTTTTTAAGCAAAAGACAAATTAACCTGATGTTAAAGAAATATAGGAGGGAGGAAAATGGAACAAGTGGCCAGTGTACTTAAGTATTAAATGTTGTTTCCCTGTAGATACAATTTTATTTTAAGTTTTGCTATCACATTTCTTTAAAAAATAAATAAGTAATTACATAAGGCAGACTTTGTGGAATCACTTCAGCAATTAAAACTCCTCTTTTACCTGTCATCTTTAACAATAAAAGTTTATAGCAGCACTAATGTCAGTTCTGTCTTATCACAGCTTTGGCAATCTGTGCTTCCTGACTTCAGAGAAATGTGATAAAATGGATGGCTATTATATTTTATTCATTTTTTTCATCTATCCTAGACTCTAATACTGAAATCGAAAGATCATCTTGTCTGACCTGCTTTATATCATAAGCCAGTACCTTTCATATCTGTACCTTATTTTCAACCCTGCTGTTTCACTTTAGTTAAAGTGCATTTTCATAAAGCACCTCATCCAGAAATACATCTTCCCTTGATCTGAAGACATAAAAGAAGTCCTATACAGAATCTATTGTTTCTTTTGACAATTTGTTTATATGTAACACCAATTTTTTTAATGGGCCAGTCAGGCTCACCTTGGAGCCCAGCAAGATCATGGAGCAAATAGATCCTACTGGAAACTGTGCTAAGGCACATGGGAAATAGGGAGATGGTTGGTGACAGCCAAAACGGCTTCACTAAGGGCAATTTATGCCTGACAGACTTTGTCACCCTTCCTCAATGTGGTTACAGTGTTGTTTTGTAAGGGAAGAGCAACTGACGCCATCTGCTTGGATTTGTGCAAAGCATTTAACACTGTCTTGCATGACATCTTTGTCTCAAAACTGGAAAGACAGAGATTTGATTGATGGGCCACTCAGTGGATACAGAATTGGCTGAATGTTTCCACTTAAGTCGTGAGGTCAACAGCTCGATATCCAAGTGGAGAACAGTGATGAGAGGCGTTCCTCAGGGGTTGGTATTCAGACTGAAACTGTTTGACATCTTTGCTGGTGACACATACAGTGGCATTGAGGGCACCCTGACCCAGTTTGCTGATGATACCAGGTGGTGTGGTGTGGTCAACATTCTGGAAAGAAGAAATGTCATCTAAAGGGACCTGGGCAGGCTTAAGAGGTGGGCTTCTGCAAACCTCATGATGTTCAACAAGGCCAAGTGCAAGGTCCTGAACCTGGGACAAGGCAATAAAAGGCATAAATACAGGCTGGGGTGGAGAATGGATTGAGAGCAGTCCTGAGGAGAAGGACTTGGGGGTGTTGGTTGACAACAAGTTCAACATGACCTGGCAATGTGCGGTCACAAACCAGAAAGCCAACCATGACCTGGGCTGCATCAAAAACAGCGTGGCCAGCAGGTTGATGGATGTTTTCCTATCCCTTTACTCTGCTGTTATCAGAACTCACCTGGAATACTGCGTCTAGGTCTGGGGGTCTCATCATAAGAAGAATGTGGACCTGGTTCAACAAGTCCAGAGGAGGGCCACAAAGATGATAAGAGGGCTGGATCTCTCATATGAAGGACCGCTCCTCAGAGGACCTCTCCTATGAAGACCAGCTGAGAGAGTTGTGTTGTTCAGCCTGGAGAAGAGAAGGCTTCAGGTGGGACTTTTTATCTGCCAGTACCTAAAGGAGACCGACAAGAATGATAGAGAGGGGCTTTTTACAAGGGCCTGAAGTGATAGGCCACGGGGTAATGGCTTTACACTGGCAGCGGATAGATTTAGATTAGAATTTGTAAAGAAATTTTTCATTGTGAGGGTGGTGAGATTTGTGTCATATTTCCTGTTCTTACTAAACTGCCTGCCCTGTCCACATGGCTCTCCCGACCCCTATTCCTGACCACTCCCTCATGTTCTCCCTATTGGTCTCCTGGTACCCCAACTCCACCTATGTAGTCCATGTGCTCTCTCCGCCCCCTTCATCCCCAGATAAACCAAAGGTTGAGGCCATGTGACCTCTTTCTGCACTGGGGTAGCGCTCTTGGCACTGGAGCAGAAGCTCTCTCTGCCTTGGGGCAGCCCCTTTCTGCCTGGCCTGGCCATGCCATGTGCTGGCTCCCGACCTCTGGGGGCCAGCACACGGGCCAGCGCTAGGCTCCTGGGGGCCATGGAATGAAGACCTTCTCCAACCCCATGTGAAGAGCCTTCTCGCCTCCTTTACCACCATCTCTGTTGCAGAGCCACAGCCGGCCAGAGCAACACTCTCTGGGCAGGCTGTGGCATGCCACACCACCGCAAGAAACTACTAACCGCAACAGTGAGGCACTTGAACAGGATGCACAGGGAAGTTGTGGATGCCCCATTCCTGGAAGTGTTCAAGACCAAGTTGGAGAGGGTGTTGAGTAACCTGGTCTAGCAAAGGGTGTCACTGCCTGTGGCCAAGGGGTCGTAACTAGATGATTTAAGATCCCTTCCACCCCAAATCATTCTATGATCCTTCTCTTCCTCCTTTCTGGCAGAGAGACCACATCATCCCTCAGTAGACCAGGCTTTTCAAAGCAAGTCCCATGGTCTAATTATCTGAACTCCTGGTTGTGGCACCAGTCCTGTAACCATTTGTTTTGGCTGGCCCTTTCAACCCTTATCTTTGACTGGGAGGATTGATGAAAACACTTACTACGTTCCAGAGTCCCTTCCTGTCTCACCCAGGCCTCTGTAATCCTTCTTGCTATACCTCAGATTCTTCCTGGCTGTACCACTGGCGTCTATGTGAAACAACAGCAGTGGATAATAATCAGCAAACTGTGTGACACTTCATAGTCTCTCAGCAACATCTCTGAAACAGACCCCTGGTGAGCAGTGCACCTCTCTAGAGAGTGTGGCATGTCAACAAATGGGGACTTTCACACCTCTCAGAAAACAGCTGTCTACAGCTATCACCCACCGCCTTTTCTTAGTTGTGCTACCTGTTATGTGGGGAGCAGATGGGGCTGCTCCAGCATCACTCCTGAAGTGGTAAGTCTTTCCTCTTCATTCTGCAGAGCAGTGAAGTAAGTCTGCAAGGGCATCTCAGGCTTTGGGAGGAAATCTCTTTCTCCTGAGGATCCTTGCCATTGCAAGTTTCCATTCTGCAGATTATTGTTCTGTCTCCCTTCTGTGTGTGCTGGTAGGTGAGTTTTTGGATGTTTGGTCATGGAACTGCAGGTTCCATGAGGTTGGAACCTGCTATCTCATTCCTTCTCAGCCTGTGTGTTGTTACAGTCTTCTCACTGCCTCCTGCAGCTCAGCCACCTGCAAGTCCTCCACGTGTCCCTGGCCCAAGAGAAAGGTTTTGGCACAGGTCATCCTACCTGGCCATCATAGCAGGCTGGTAGGCACTTGTCTGAGATCAAAGGCAGCTGTTCTCTCAGGGGACTTTGCACCATCTATCCTGGCAGTGGCTGATGTCTCCACCCAGATAGACCTGCTGAAGGAAGAAGCTGAAGGTCAGGCCTCAGACTGCAGAAGTGCCCTTGACCTGTGCAGATGGTCACAGACTGGTGTCCAGTTACTGGGTTGTAGGTACTTCAAGTCTCTCCCATTGCACTTGGACCATGGAATGTCCCTCCTTCAAAGAGGCTCCCTCTTGCTCAAACTGCTGTGTGAACCTCCCTGGCTGACATGCCACACCATTTGCCCGCTCTGGTCATGGTGCTCCTGGTTGCTTGTGCTCCTCAGGGCTGCCTCTGTAGGAGTGAGGGGCAGCCACCAATCACTCTTGGCCCCACAGCTTCTCTTGGGTAAGCTGCCAACTCCTGGCAGGTCTCAGCACTCCCCTGGCATTTCCCTGGCTCACGAAACCTACCCTGGATTCCCAGTTCTGCTGCAAAACCTCCCTGCACTGAAGTTAAATGACTTGAAATTGATCTTGAAGTCATACTGAAAAATTCCTACTTCTTATTCACGCTTTTCCATTTAAATGTTCCTCTACATCAATTATATTCCTAATTTTCATCAGATGTGAGAATCTGCCTTCTTTGGATCATGGCCTGTTTCTGTAATTTCTGCTGGTTTTCTTTTATTTGCTTACATTGAATAGATGTTTTGACCACTATTCAACCATCAATTTCTATCTGAGTGATTATTACATCGTTATTATCTCTTGTGATGAAATTCAATGCAGCACGATCCATGCAAATACCTTACAATACCTTTTGTGTTAAAAAATTATCCTGTATGATTACTTAAATACTTTAATGCTGTTTTACTACTGCCTGCCTGAAACCTTCAACATTTCTCTGAATGTGAGTTCTCCATTATACATTTTTTTATTTCTGCACAATCTGGACAGACAATGAATATATCGTGGTTTCCATATGAGTATATGGTCTGTCACAAACTCCTACAGATCTTCCTTTCCAGGCAATGTTCATGAGTGTGCTTACATTCAATTATTCTAGGATCCAACCATCCAAACTATTCATAGTTTTACAATAGGGAATGCCTGTCATAAGTAATGCCATCTGTTATGCCCTCCGCATGCTCCATGTTTTCTATAAAACTTATATGATTTTAGGATAACAACTGAATGAGCCCCCCCAACTGATTTCACAGGCTCCATTCATGTAACATATTTCTTGTCAACTAGAATTCCAGTTTGTCTTGTTTATTACCCATTTTCCTACTATCTGGAGGCTAAAATCTACCCTTTTCTTTATGTTCATCATTGTTCATGATGATCCACATCTCATTTCACAATTGCCTGCCTTGCTCTTAATTTCATAGTATTTAGCTAGGTCATTGTGGCATTTGCAGCATAATGCTGCTGGAATATAACCACAGCAAAAGCTGTGAGATTAATAAGGATGTCCTGAAAACATTCTTTCTCTATTCTCTGGTAGCAGTGCCCACCTTTTGGGTATGAGACTACCAGATGACCCCTGCTAGACAGGAGAATGAGGCAGTTTACTTAAGTCAGAAATCTTGCAAAACATCTCAAACAAGTAAAGCCATTTGACAGCTCAGGGCACTAAAGAGAAACAAATTGCCTCTGACACAAAAA